>CM028688.1:25087581-25476061 GCA_016771965.1 Brassica carinata | reverse complement strand
GCCATGTAGATATACAAACAGAGAAGGGTCTCCATGAGTACACTTGAAGCCAAACTCAATCAAGAAGATACTGAACTTATCGAACCACGCTCGAGGCGACTGACGAAGACCATAGATGGCTTTTCTCAACTTACAAATGTAGTTAGGCTTCTCAGGATCTTCAAATCCAGGTGGTTGTTTCATGAAGACAGGTTCTTTGAGATCACCGTGTAGAAAGGCGTTTTCTACATCCAGCTGTTTGATTTTCCAACCTTTTACAGCAGCAACGTGAAGCACATACCATATAGTAGTTCTTCTAACCACCGGACTATATGTCTCAACAAAGTATATGCCTTTTTCCTGCTCGTTTCCACGAGCTACTAGTCTTGACTTGCGCTTGTTTAAGGTACCATCAGCATTCAATTTCGACTTGTGAACCCATCCACTACTGATTGGTTTGATACTTGGATCAGGAGGAACCAAGTCCCATGTATGTCTGATGTCCATATTGTTCTTTTCGTGTCTCATTGCATTAGTCCAGTATGGGTCTTTAAAAGCAGCAGCAACTGTCTTAGGTTCAGGATATTGAGACGTAACAGAGAGAAGGACATAGCGTGGGTTAGGCTTTCGGATCCCGTCTTTTGCTCTAGTAACCATTGGATGTACTGGCTCAGGTGGAGGGACATTCTGAATATCAGGAACATGTGATGCTTCAGGGGTGGGTAAGGGTGGAAAGTATTCTTCAGAAAAGATAGAGGCAGTTGAAGGAGTGGAAACCGGGCTTGCTGGAGGTTGAGGTAGTCGAACTCGATGTACTGGTTCTTCTGGAACAACAGCAGGCTCAACAGGAGAGGAGACCTTTTCACATTCTGATTGCCAAGCAGAGAGCAACAGCGTATCCAAGTAATGTAGAAAGGACTGGTATTCCTTTTTGTAAGGAAAGGTTTTCTCCTCAAACAGCACATGCCTGCTAATATAAACTCTTCCAGAGGGTGGATGTAGACAGTGATACCCTTTGTGCTTCTCATTATAACCAATGAAGACTCTTCGGATCAAACTTGTTTTGACTGTAAGGTCAAACAAACGGGTAACAGCTACACCCAAAGACACGCAGAGACGTATACACTAGAGCTTTACCGACAAGAACTTAATAAGGAATCTTGTGCTCCGGAAGAACCGAGGAAGGGAGAAGGTTACTGAGGTAAACAGAATTCAGAAAGGCTTCTACCCACAGTTGATGAGGAACTCGACTTTGAAACATCAACGACAAACCAAGTTCTGTAACATATCGGTGCTTTTTCTCCGAAGATCGTTCTGCTGTGGGGTGTGGGGACAAGACATGTGATGTTTGATACCACACGACGTTAGATGAGCAGCAAACTGAGTGCTGGTGAATTCACCGCCCCATCACTTTGGAATGTTTTAATTTTACCGTCAAGTTGTCGTTCTACTAAGTTCTGAAAGTGAAGAAACGCAGAAAATAAATCAAATTTTAATCGCAAAGGGTATAACCACGTGAATCTTGAGTAACGATCAACAAATACTGCATAATATCTAAACCCTTGAGTTGAAATCACTGGAGAAGGCCCCCAAAGGTCACAATGAACACGCTCTAAGGGTTTGGTGGCTACAAAAACAGAACTACTGAATGGTAAACGACTTGACTTGCCCAGTTGACACGCCTCACAAAGCTGAAGACTGGGCTTATTGATAACTACGGCTTTATTACTTGAGAGACGCTGGAGAACTTCTTGGTGAGGATGACCTAGCCTCAGGTGCCAAACATCACCACTTGCAGTTTGCTGTCTGTGAGAATAGAAAGCCATAAACTTCGGGTTCTCCAAGACGTAGAGGTCCTTCTGTCTAGTTCCTTTGGTTAGGATTTGCCTTGTCTGTTTGTCCTTCACAACAACACTATCAGCATCGAACTCAATGGAACAAGGATAATCAGCCGTAAGCTTTGAGACTGAAAGCAAAGATTTAGTGATGCCAGGACAAACAAGAACCTCTTTTAAAGGGAGATTACCTTGAAGACTAGGCAGAACCGCGGAACCAATCTGACTTATGGGCAAAACCCCACTGTTACCAACCAGAACCAAGTCATCACCTGTGTAGGCCTGAGTAGATTGGAGCTGAGAAGGGTTGTTTGTGATATGGGCCGTAGCACCAGAATCAACATACCAATCATTTCTTTGAGGTTGAGCTTGATCTGAAGTATGCATAGCAGTGAGAGCGTTGTGAAGCTCTTCTGTCTGATAGGAGTGGTCGAAGCGTTTGTAACAACGGTACGCAGCCTGACCAAACTTGTTGCAGATTTGACACGTTGGACGGTTGTTTGAACCAGAGGGAGCACCACGACAAGAGCCTTGACTTATCTGTTGTGGAAAGCCTCTGCCTTGAGTAGAGTAGTTACCTCTTCCGCGATAACCTCCACGACCACGGCCGCGAGAAGAGCATCCACCTCTATTGGAGTAGAAGGCTTGATGCAGAGCAGTCTCAGTAGGAGCTTCATACGATGAAAACTTTTCATTGAAACCCATTAACTTGAACACCACGTCTTCAAAGTTTGGTCCGTGAAAGACATCCATTGAATGTTCGATGACAGTCGAGATGGACTCATATTCTTTCCCCAGACCTCGCAATACACCGTAGATCTTCTCTTGTTCAGACAGAGGAGCGCCAACGGAAGCCAGATGATCACAGAGAGATTTTATCTCAGAGAGGTACTCAGTGAGGGAACGAGAGCCCTTCTTTGTACTCTAGATTCGACTCCGTAGATCTAGCTTTCGGGTGGGGGAAACTCTGTTGTATTTCTGAGCCAGATAACACCAGAGTTCTTGCGACGAACGAAGACCATAAACGCTTTTGATGGCGTCTTCGGAGAGAGAACCAACCAGCCAAGCCATGACGCATTGATCGGTGCGGACCCATTTGGCGTAAGCTGGATTTGGTGTCTCTGTGACTTGATCTTCATTTTGAACAGCGAGGATTGGTGGTGGTCTAGGTATTTAGCCGGTAACATAACCAAGAAGTGATTGGGAATTAAGAAACTGCTCAAACTGAAACTTCCAAGACAAGTAGTTGGAGTCGTTGAGCTTGAGTGTCACACAGTGTGTAATCGTCAAAGGAGAATTAAGAGGATCACCATCCATGGCTCTGATACCATGTAAACTTGGTGAAAACGAAGAGAGTAAATGAAGAAGATAACTTTCTTATTGATTGTTTCTGCTTGACTTTCACGCTTACAAAGAGAGAAAATATAAAGAGGAGATTGTGTGCTTGAATACAGACAAGATAGAGGACAGCTCAGCCTCTGACAGCACACAATTCTAAGGTTTCAAAACGGTTTGATAGCTATAAATCCTTAGCTGTGAAACCCGTACGATGACCACCTTTTGACGTCACCAACTCTGATCCTTTGCGACCGTTAGAAGAGGACGAGATGAACTTGGGAGATGTTTGTTGTTTAGTTGTATGGGCCTCAACTGAAGTGTTTGTGGCCTTTGGGCTATACTATTGAGAATACATATCCTTTAATTGCTCTTCGGGTCTTTAAATATGTTGAACAAACTCTAAAATAGTATGACTGAGTGTATTTAGGTGGAACATATCTTCTTTCCTAAATCAAAACCTATATCATATATGATCGAATTTTTTGTTCTTCGCCAAAATTTAGCAAAAAAACAAAAAAAACCTTTATCATATAGGTTATACTCCCTTGTTTTATATACCTAAGAAAACCTTGTGGAAAAATCTGAATACATTATTTCTTTTGCTTTTAGAAATTTACGGTTTTTCTTAGTTCATGCAAAACATTAGACTGAAATACTGAAGCATGATTTATAAATACATCTATATGATCATTGTCATTATAAATAGCCATATGTTGATTACGTAGATAAAAGAAAATCTTAACTAATGTGGTTTTACACAAACAAAACATCAAATATGTCATATCAAACGAAAATATTGGACCAATGAATAAACATTATCAATACTATTAAAACATAAACACTTTTTATCTACTTACAAATAGTCTAGGTTGGATCATGACATTTATTTAATTTTCTATTTTTTCTCCTACAACTAACTTAATTAATATTAAATATATATCATATCTTACCTATTATTTTAATATTTCAAAAATAAAATATCTAAAAAGATATTCCTAACTATCTTTTTCTAAGACAGCATTTTAATAATATCGTTTAAGACCTTTTTATTTAAAATGTAAATATAAAATTATTTTTAATATTTACTTTTAAATAATAAAATTCATAATTAATACTAACTATAATTATAATCGAATATTATTTTATTTTTTATTTATAGAATAAAAAATAACATTCCTATAATATTTATATTCATAATTAAATTACTACACCAATTAATAAATATAAAGTAACTTAATCAATTTATTAACCATTTTATACATTATAAATTTAAATAATAACATATATTCATAAATTTTACAACATAATTCGATTTATTAAAACAAAATATTAAAGTAAGATATATAAAATAATAAATAATTTCATATTTAATATACATATTTAAATTAAAATATTAAAATAAATTCAATATGTTTACCAAATATGATACGGATTGAATGACTTATAGATAATTTATATAATAATAAATAATAATTTTGCGCTTTAAAGACGGGTTGATTAACATATAGTTGATCAAATGTATATATTTTATAAAATGGATATTAATAGTTAGCTACTATTAATATTTAATGATATGATGGAACATGTTATTATTAACATTTTTATGATTATAGTTTTACGGGTTATTGCAACTAACATGTAAAATATTTATCAAATATAATACTAATTGAACAAAACATAAACCACATTTTAAGTTAGGCTTCGTTCATCTATCCTTATTTGAATTTTTGTTTCTAATTTATATCGCATTATAGGTCTCATTCTGGAAAAATTGTAAATACGGATGGGGTTCAGATATAGCACATCAGTTTGGTTCTAATTTGTATCACGTCCTAAAATCTATAAAGTAACTTTATATCGTTCGGATTCAGATTATATTGGTTTGGTTTAAATATATCTGAAGTTAAATTTAAAATTTAAATACTTATTTTAGATATTCTTGAAAATAAATATATAATTAAATATTTGAAGTACATATTTATGATCAAATATTTATATTTGTGATTAATTTGGACTTTCATTTTTTGGTTACACTTTCGGGTTCAGTAATAATACTTCGAGTTGGATATGTTTTATGCCATCCTACAAGACCTACTATGGTATTTCTAATATTTTGGACCGGATAAGGATTGAGTTTTTGTTTGGATTCAGTTCGGACTTCGGGTTAATGATTTTATTTCCATGTCTACTTTAAATAAAGAGAAAAAATGATTAAATAAAATTTTCAACAAAAAATTATCCCGTGCTTCAAAATCTAGTTAATTTTATTAAAAAGACTGGGTGACATGAAGGTGCCGTTGAAAGGAATGACGCTAACAATGATGTTTATCGAAACAACCGGATATATATTCTCTTGTATAGTATTCAAAATTAGTGAATGATGATTATCGAAACCACTGAATATATATTTTTTCTAGTTTTCAAAATTAGTTTTCTTTAATTTGACAAGTATCTATTGACTAATCTTTCTATTTTTGAAAGTTTTTATTTATCATAAATCTAAATATTCATTAAGGCAGATCATATTGAAATTAGTCATTCAAATTTTAAGGTGAGAGATCAGAATGAAAATAAATGAATTCTTCCCTACTACAAAATCTACACTAAAGGACAAAACGATATAATAATATGCCTTATAATGATTTTTTGTATGTTAACTAGGTGTTTTCCTGCACCATGTGCAGTGATAAATCTTTTTATATTTAAATTATATTAATATAAATTCAATTTAATTAAGTATAAAGTTAAGAAAAAAAAACATTTTGTTTATTTTAAATTATATTTAAGAATATATATGTATATATTGAAAATTATAATCTTAGATAAATTTCCTATCTGCTTTTTTGGTTAAATATATTAAATCAACTTATATAAAATTACTAAAACAATTCATAAAAAAATTGTATAGTTATCAAAAATTAAAACCAAATAATATTTATAAAATTTGTAGATATTTAAAAGAAACTAATGATATACGATTAAAAATTTGTATTTTTTAAAAATAAAAATTGTAGAAAAATTTTGTGATAAAAATTGTATATAAAAATAAAATTAAATAATATTTCGAAACTTATAATTTCATATTAGAACATATTTATTTTGGTGATGATTTATGAGTTATTACCATATTCTAAAAAAACTACAAAAATATAAATCGACTTAAATATAATGTATCAGTTATTGTCATATTCTATAAAGTCTACCAAAAATATATATCAACATTAAATGTAATTATCTATGTCATATTTAACCATTAGTCATGTCATCAAATTTAGTTGTCATGTCATATATTTTTTTGTAAAAGTAATTGTAAAGATGAAATGTGGCAAATCACTTCGCAAATAATGTCTAGGAGATGGTATAGGGACATTGTTGTAATACATTTTAGTATGCATCATGAAAATTACTCCATTTGAATGAGGAATGTTGATTAATTATGTGAAGTAACAAATGTTACTTAACATAATAATATCAGACTTATTAACAAATAATTAGAAAATATTAGATAACTTTGAGAAAAAAATAAGAAAAATATGAGTTAATGAAATTGAAGATTGTAGTAAATCTTAAGATAACACTATTTTCATGTGTAATTTTTGGATATTAGAAACAAAAATGATTTCTAACTACTTCAAATTTGTATTACAGTTTATATTTTTATAATATGCTTTCATTATATAATACATTATATATATATATATTCAAATACAATAATATATATTCTAGGTATGTTGATTATTTGTGAATGTACTTGCGTTTGACAGTTTACCTGTCTCTACGAAAATGCGAACATACGCTTACAAAGGAAGCGCATACTTTGAACTATCGGAGGAGTTAGCATTTTTTTTTGCTTGTGATCATCATATCTTCTTCCTTCTACGAAAAAGGAAATAGAGGCAAACAAGGGAAACTTCCCATCATATTGATTAACACTATTTTACTTTTGTTACATTGGCTTTTCAGTTGTACATAGAATTATTTCATGTGTATTATGAATAAAAAAAATACTTTTAACATTTGTGTAACGACCCGGTTCCTAGCCCAATTTTTTTTAAGGAAAACCCGTTAAGACTGCAGCCCATTAGGGTGAATGACCTAGGGTTCCCTCCTTTTTTTATAAATGAAGTTGTCTTCTCTCATTTTTCTCTCATTCTGAAACTGGAGCGAAACTCTGCAGAGATTTAGAGAGACTAGGAAACCCTAGCCGTCAAGCTTCTCTTTTCCTTTTCTCTCTTCTTCTCTCACGCCTCTCTTTCTCTCCCTCTCCTTTCTCTTTCCTTTGGATCTCTTCCTCTCTCCTCGCCCTTGAGTCAGAAAGCTGAGCCGCCGGTGGTGGTGGTGGTCGTCAAGTGGTGGTGGGGTGATCGTCCAGTGTGGTGATGGTGGTGGCTGTGTGGTGTTGTGGTGGTGACCAGATCTCGTCTCTCGTGTTTACTTGTTCCAGATCTGTTCAGATCTCATCCCCTTGTCTCTTGTTCTAGATCCAGATCTAGGCTAAGGTGGAGTGTCTTGAACCCATCTTGTTCCCATGTCTGTATACTCCTTTATGTTGGAGTTAGGTTTGATTAGACCCTGTTTGAGAGTTAGGATGATAGAACATGGTTATTACTAGATTGATAGATGAATGGATCATGATGCATAAGAACCCTCATCTTGTTAAACGGGACTTAATGAACTGTCTTGTGTTGTTGTCAAGGAGAATATTAGTGGATTTAACATCTCGGTGCAAGATTCTTGGAGCGGCAGCTTCGTGTAGATACTCTAGCCCTCTTGCAGCTCCAAGAGCGAGAGAGATTCTGATGTTCCACGTCATCTTCTCTCCCAGCTCTCCATCTAAGCAGTCTCTCAGATTTCCATAAGACATGTACTCAAAAACCAGAAGCCTCTCTGCATGCTTGCCGTGAAACTCCGAACAATATCCAATCAACGGAACCACGTGGTAATGATGGAGTCTTGATAATAACTCAACCTGCAAAACAGTTTCATTATATGGATTGATCTTTCCAAACAAGAAGCAGGGGAAAGGAGGTTAGTTAATACTTCTGTAGAGAAGAGAGTGTCGTTGTCGTTTCCTTTAGGAGCATTTAAACGTTTGATGGCAGCGGTTTTGCCATCTTTGAGCTGTCCACGGTAAACGCAGCTACTTCCTCCGTGTCCTATCACGTTGTTGCTGGAGAATTTATTGGTCGCTTGCTCTAGTTCTCCGTATGAGAACTGAAAGATCATCCCGTGGATTGTTTCAGGTTTACTCACGCAAAACAAAGAAGCATTCTGAAAGAAACATCCTGCCGAAAAAAACAAAACACAAAGTTATCAAAGGCTGCTCAGAGCAAAGAAACTTTAAGGAACTAATGGTTGACCTGAGAGTGAGGAGCTGATGCTGATCTTGGGCTGTGAGATGGAGCTTTTACGGGCTATTAAGTTGGCAGAGCTATGCCAGCTAGATTCTCTGTCTGAAGAGACCGAAGGGCTTTGTCCAGAAACATTGCTGGTCCTTCGATAAACGTAGCAAAACATAGAGGCAAGGAATGCTGCTGAAGTAACTACAACGCAGAAGATTAGTGTAACGAGAAGGAGTTTCCTTGATAAAGAATGCTTCTTCAAAGGTCCTGGAAACGATTAAGGAGACAATAGTTATGATATATAAGTGACTGAGCTTTGCCGTAGTAGAACATGATGATGGATAGGATAGAGTTAAAGTACCAGAAGAGCAGTTGCAAGCAGTGAAGCATGAAGAGTTGGAACCGGTAACGGATATTATTGGAAATCCATTTGCCGGACACAAGCATACCCATTCTTGGTCTCTCTCCGCTACGTAAGATCAAGAACTTAGTTTTCTCTAGAATCTTGAATAGTTAGAAACTAATTTCAGAAAGCCAACCTGGTCTGCAGTTACATGATGTGGAACAGTTAGATTCCAATATATGACCCGAAGAGAAGCACGTGCACGTCCAGTTGCTTCCACCTACAAACAGAAACTTGGATCTATTTAGTTGCAAGTCACACCAGTTTCATTTGTGTTGCTGAGTTATCTTGAGATTCATATGAAAATAGCATAAAGTAAGACATTAAACCTCCATAACATTGCTGAACTGAGATGAGGACCAAGAGAATCACAAGCGCTGTTTCCACTCTCATCTTTATTTATATTTGCTGCAGCAGAAGGAAATAGTTTGTTTAACATCTGAGTTTATTTGATAGAATCTCTAATATGTGTAGCAAACATGACGAGCGAGTAGAGAATCATAGACATATAACGATTAGATGAATACCTTCATGTCGGATATATTCTTCTACTCAAAGTTAACTCAACTCCCAACTCAAAGTAAACTCAACCTGAAACAACACTATGTTTAGATTAGAGAATGTTGATTAAGAACCAGATTACAGTAGAGCTGATGTTTTATAGAGTAAATCTAGAGTGGAATGTGAATAAAAATGGGTTGGTGAACAGACATCCAAAAGATTCTAACTCTGTTGCACCCACTGAGAAACAAAGTTCCAAAAATGATCAATAAACAAAAACATTATATGACCTGGTCAAAAACAACAATAAAGAGACTCCGGCCAGAGCTTAGAAGATGATACAAGTAACCCCAAAGTAATGATATGCGGGTCACATCGACCATTTAAGACTCATTGCCACTAATCTAAATTCTGCAAATTTTCAACATCCCTCTTGGTTAGAAAAAAGACACAACAACAGGAGAACCGACACTAATTGGCCGACTAGTTCTAACAGAGAGACTCATCAAACCTTGCCAACAGAGCAAACCATAACTAAACAAGAGAGCCAATATAATGGATTAGATACATTACCCTACGAAAAAGTGGAGTAAGAACAAGCTTCTTTAGTGAAAGTTGCAGTATCAAAAAAAGGAAGTTGCAGACAAAAGGATATATACACAAAAAAGAAGGAAAGCAATGCAGCATCATGAGGGATATGTGATTAGTAAAACATATACTTACAATAATGTGATTATTGAAATGATTGATTAGGCAATAGTCAAATAATGGGAAACACAGAATAGGAATAATTAAATAGGAATGAAAATGGACCAACCACCTTTTAGGAAAGAAACGGAATTGCAAATCTGAGTGTGACCCTTCAACCATCCATTGTAGTTATCAAATGTAAAGAGAATCCATTCAAATACTTTATAAAAACCAATTTTATATCAAAAAGAACAGCTTTTTAAATCTAACTTTAAACTGTTTAATAATGGCAAAATCTTCATATTATAATCAAACAAACATTCATAAACGTTAGATTGTGAATCCAGCAAGAAGTTAAGAATCATATAACAAAAGTAACTCTTCACTGTAAGAGCATCCTTAATGGGATAAGTGGGAGGATATAGCTTAGGTGTGAAAAATTAATAAAATAATATAAGAGGTGAAGTTTAGTAATAATTAGTAGTGGGATAAGTGGGAGGATATAGAACTTGTATCTTAATAATTATATAATATAATAATGTTAAAACATATAATAATTTTAAAACATTAAAAATAACTTTTAAATTGAAAACATAAAAAGTAATACTAAATTTTATTTGAAAATAAAAAGATACCCAAAATACAATTCCAAATTATTATGAAAAAAATGAAAGATAGAAATGAAAAAAGAAACAAACATATTAATTAAAGCACACAAACACTTTATTTAATGAATACAAAGTTTAAAAACCTTATTAATTATTTGGAAGTTATCCAAATTTAGTCCATATATTCTCAATCAAATCTTCTTTTAATTGGTGGTGTGCTTGTCTATCACGAATACGAGTATGCCCATCACCTAGACCGCCGAGATTTGTAGCATTATCGACTGAACCTGAAAAAACGGGGGAGGTTTCGGTTCTTTCGAATTCTTCTTCGTCACAGAGACTGTATGAATGTCGTTCATTTTCGACAATCATATTATGGAGTATGAGACATGCTCTCATAATATATGCTAGTTTGCCTTTGTCCCATAAAAGACATGGATTTTTAATCATGGCGAATCTAGCTTGCAGGACTCCAAAAGCACGCTCAACATCTTTTCGTGCACCTTCTTGACGTTGTGCAAACAAAGCATGTTTCGGGTGTTGCGGTCGTGGGATGGATTTAATAAATGTCGCCCATTCGGGGTAAATACCATCCGTCAGGTAGTAAGCCAAATTATACTCCCTTCGTTGACATAGTAGGTCACCGGAGCTCGACCGTGAATAATATCATTAAATACGGGTGATTCATCAAGAACATTTAAATCGTTACAAGTACCTGGTGCTCCAAAAATGCGTGCCATATCCAGAGATCAGCGAAGCTACGCCTCCAAAACAATTGTTGGTTTGTCGGTTCCTCGTGAATACATTCCTTTCAAGCGGTTGGGCAATTCTTCCACCCCAATGCATACGATCGATGCTTCCAACCATCCCGGAAAACCTCGTTGTTCTCCAAATTGTAGTAGCCTTCGAAGATCCTCTGGTGTGGGGCGTCTTAGGTATTCATCACCAAACAAGTCAACAATTCCGACGACAAAATGTTCCAAACATTTTCGAGCTGTCGTTTCACCAAGACGTATATATTCGTCAACACCATCCATCGCACCCCCATATGCTAATAGTCGAATTGCTGCAGTACATTGTTGCAGGGGTGATAAACCATTTAGGAAGGTTGCATCTTTTTGGTTTAAAATATGGAACTTCTGCAGAGAGACGATTCACTATACGCATGAACAAGTCCTGTTCATTGAAACCGTCTCGAAATAACCTCTCGGTAAATCGGTTTTCACTGAAATAATCGTTCCACAAGCGTTGGTGCCCTTTGGGCTATACTATTGAGAATACATATCCTTTAATTGCTCTTCGGGTCTTTAAATATGTTGAACAAACTCTAAAATAGTATGACTGAGTGTATTTAGGTGGAACATATCTTCTTTCCTAAATCAAAACCTATATCATATATGATCGAATTTTTTGTTCTTCGCCAAAATTTAGCAAAAACAAAAAACCTTTATCATATAGGTTATACTCCTTGTTTTATATACCTAAGAAAACCTTGTGGAAAAATCTGAATACATTATTTCTTTTGCTTTTAGAAATTTACGGTTTTTCTTAGTTCATGCAAAACATTAGACTGAAATACTGAAGCATGATTTATAAATACATCTATATGATCATTGTCATTATAAATAGCCATATGTTGATTACGTAGATAAAAGAAAATCTTAACTAATGTGGTTTTACACAAACAAAACATCAAATATGTCATATCAAACGAAAATATTGGACCAATGAATAAACATTATCAATACTATTAAAACATAAACACTTTTTATCTACTTACAAATAGTCTAGGTTGGATCATGACATTTATTTAATTTTCTATTTTTTCTCCTACAACTAACTTAATTAATATTAAATATATATCATATCTTACCTATTATTTTAATATTTCAAAAATAAAATATCTAAAAAGATATTCCTAACTATCTTTTTCTAAGACAGCATTTTAATAATATCGTTTAAGACCTTTTATTTAAAATGTAAATATAAACTACTCGACATTGATATATAAATTTAATTCAAAAACAAAAAACCTAAAATCTAACCCTAAGAATCTAATCCTAACAATAGTTACATCTTTGAACATTTTTCCCCAAACCATAAACATTGTCCAACACATGGTTACCAAACTAATATATATATTCTTTTAAATTGTTCAATCCTATTAAATTTTAATTTATATACCTCATGTTGGTTCTCACATTGATGATCTACAATAAATTTCACACAAATTATTTGTTATACATTTTAAAATAAAATGTTAGATCAAATTACGTAGACTTCAGAATATTATTAGAAATCTACATTTTGAAGACTTCTTTCTTTTAAATGTAGTATTCGAAAGATAAAATCGTAAAATAATTTCCTAGTTTTTTGTTTGGTTATAAAGAGTAAATAACAGTTTTATTAAAGTTAGTTTTGCATTTGATTGAATATGAAATATATTTTTGCATTTCAAATCAATTTGTAGGTTATATTCGAAAAATCCCCCATATTCTGAATCTGACCTATAACATATTGTAGTTTTGTTAAAAATATTTTATTCTATCATAAATTAAAAGTCAACAGTTTAAAACAAATCTTGACACACATATAATAAAACTCTCAAGCCTCAATGCTTTATCCGTTTCCCAGAGTGAGCTTTTATCTACACACATGCGATATGGCTCAGTGTTGTTTTTTTCTGTTCTGTGTTTTTCTATGTACTTTTAAATATGTGCAGATGGTTCAAGCAAGACCGGCTTAACATTCGGCAGGCAGAAGGACTCGAACCGTGGCTCAGTCAGATCCACTGACTCCTCTTCCTTTGCAGTCCTGCTCCCACCTCTTGACCATCCTACTTTGCTTTCTTTCTTCTTCTCATTACTCTGCCGGTACAAATGTAACCAATACTAAGGTTTCGATTGTTTTAAACGCTTAAATGAAGGTTTAGTTAGAAAACATTACCGGAAAAGATGATTGATGGGGAAGTTTCTACGTCTGGAAGTGTCTGGCATGATGGTAGAAAGAATCTGAACAACTTCTCTCATTGTTGGCCTAGCTTCTGGCTCCAGAAGCAAGCACTCTTTAGCAAGATACGCCATTATCTGCATCTCTTCTTCAGCAAACTTTCCGTTAAGCCTGGGATCAGGCAGCTCCTCAATCACCCTCTTACTGTCTTGTAAACGCGGCATAGCCTATGAAACACCAAGTTTCAAAGACTTATAACTTTGTTGGTTAAAGAGATTTATAAACTAGTAGTACTGTTTTTTAATTTACCCAAATAACAAGACTTTCTTCTCCTTTGTTGTTGCTAGGCTTCTGTATCGGTTTTCTACCGGTTATAAGCTCGAGTAGAACAACACCGAAGCTGAACACATCTGACATAGGTGAAGCACATCCTGCAATAGCGTATTCAGGTGCAAAGTAGCCAAACGTTCCTTGCAGTCCCATTGTTGGAGAGCTTGAACCGCTCTGTAAACCGTCGCTGCTCAAACACTTAGCCATCCCAAGATCTGTTATCTGTAAACAATGTTTATTCAAGTTCACATTTGGTCTCACCGAAGCAAATAAAGCTTTGCTCTTCACTTACTTTAGCATGCCAATTCTCATCGAGGAGGATGTTAGTGGATTTAACATCTCTGTGCAAGATTCTTGAGCAGCAGCTTCGTGGAGATACTCGAGCCCTCTTGCAGCTCCAAGAGCGAGAGAGATTCTGATGTTCCACGTCATCTTCTCTCCCAGCTCTCCATCCAAGCAGTCTCTCAGATTCCCGTAAGACATGTACTCAAAACCAGAAGCCTCTCCGCATGCTTGCCGTGAAACTCCGAACAGTATCCAATCAATGGAACCACATGGTAATGATGGAGTCTTGATAACAACTCAACCTGCAAAGACATTTCATAATCTTGATCAAATAGGAATCCATCCAACCAAGAAGCAGGGGAGAGGAGGTTAGTAGTACTTCTGTTGAGAATAGAGTGTCGTTGTCGTTTCCTTTAGGAGCATTTAAGCGTTTGATCGCAGCGGTTTTACCGTCTTTGAGCTGTCCACGGTAAACGCAGCTACTTCCTCCGTGTCCTATAACGTTGTTGCTGGAGAATTTATTGGTCGCTTGCTCTAGCTCTCCGTATGAGAACTGGAAGATCATCCCGTGGATTGTTTCCGGTTTACTCACACAAAAAGCATTCTGAAAGAAACATCGAGAGTGAGGAGGTGATGCTGATCTTGGGTTGTGAGATGGAGCTTTACGGGCTATTAAGTTGGAAGAGCTGTGCCAGCTAGATTCTCTGTCTGAAGAGACTGAAGGGCTTTGTCCAGAAACATTGCTGGTCCTTCGATAAATGTAGTAAAACATGGAGGCAAGGAAGGCTACTGAAGTAACTGCGGCAGAAGATTAGTGTGACGAGAAGGAGTTTCCTTGATAAAGATTGCTTCTTCAAAGGTCCTGGAAACCATAAAATCGTGAAAATAATTTCCTAGTTTTTGTTTGGTTATAAAGAGTAAATAACAGTTTTATTAAAGTTAGTTTTGCATTTGATTGAATATGAAATATATTTTGCATTTCAAATCAATTTGTAGGTTATATTCAAAAATCCCCATATTCTGAATCTGACCTATAACATATTGTAGTTTTGTTAAAAATATTTTATTCTATCATAAATTAAAAGTCAACAGTTTAAAACAAATCTTGACACACATATAATAAAACTCTCAAGCCTCAATGCTTTATCCGTTTCCCAGAGTGAGCTTTTATCTACACACATGCGATATGGCTCAGTGTTGTTTTTCTGTTCTGTGTTTTTCTATGTACTTTTAAATATGTGCAGATGGTTCAAGCAAGACCGGCTTAACATTCGGCAGGCAGAAGGACTCGAACCGTGGCTCAGTCAGATCCACTGACTCCTCTTCCTTTGCAGTCCTGCTCCCACCTCTTGACCATCCTACTTTGCTTTCTTCTTCTCATTACTCTGCCGGTACAAATGTAACCAATACTAAGGTTTCGATTGTTTTAAACGCTTAAATGAAGGTTTAGTTAGAAAACATTACCGGAAAAGATGATTGATGGGGAAGTTTCTACGTCTGGAAGTGTCTGGCATGATGGTAGAAAGAATCTGAACAACTTCTCTCATTGTTGGCCTAGCTTCTGGCTCCAGAAGCAAGCACTCTTTAGCAAGATACGCCATTATCTGCATCTCTTCTTCAGCAAACTTTCCGCTAAGCCTGGGATCAGGCAGCTCCTCAATCACCCTCTTACTGTCTTGTAAACGCTGCATAGCCTATGAAACACCAAGTTTCAAAGACTTATAACTTTGTTGGTTAAAGAGATTTATAAACTAGTAGTACTGTTTTTAATTTACCCAAATAACAAGACTTTCTTCTCCTTTGTTGTTGCTAGGCTTCTGTATCGGTTTTCTACCGGTTATAAGCTCGAGTAGAACAACACCGAAGCTGAACACATCTGACATAGGTGAAGCACATCCTGCAATAGCGTATTCAGGTGCAAAGTAGCCAAACGTTCCTTGCAGTCCCATTGTTGGAGAGCTTGAACCGCTCTGTAAACCGTCGCTGCTCAAACACTTAGCCATCCCAAGATCTGTTATCTGTAAACAATGTTTATTCAAGTTCACATTTGGTCTCACCGAAGCAAATAAAGCTTTGCTCTTCACTTACTTTAGCATGCCAATTCTCATCGAGGAGGATGTTAGTGGATTTAACATCTCGGTGCAAGATTCTTGAGCGGCAGCTTCGTGTAGATACTCTAGCCCTCTTGCAGCTCCAAGAGCGAGAGATTCTGATGTTCCACGTCATCTTCTCTCCCAGCTCCATCCAAGCAGTCTCTCAGATTTCCATAAGACATGTACTCAAACCTCCGCATGCTTCGTCTCCACAGCCAAGCCACATTAGAGTGTCGTTGTCGTTTCCTTTAGGAGCAGGAAGAGGTTTGATCTGCAGCGGTTTTACCGTCTTTGAGCTGTCCACGGTAAACGCAGCTACTTCCTCCGTGTCCTATAACGTTGTTGCTGGAGAATTTATTGGTCGCTTGCTCTAGCTCTCCGTATGAGAACTGGAAGATCATCCCGTGGATTGTTTCCGGTTTACTCACACAAAACAAAGAAGCATTCTGAAAGAAACATCCCGAGAGTGAGGAGGTGATGCTGATCTTGGGTTGTGAGATGGAGCTTTACGGGCTATTAAGTTGGAAGAGCTGTGCCAGCTAGATTCTCTGTCTGAAGAGACTGAAGGGCTTTGTCCAGAAACATTGCTGGTCCTTCGATAAATGTAGTAAAACATGGAGGCAAGGAAGGCTACTGAAGTAACTGCGACGCAGAAGATTAGTGTGACGAGAAGGAGTTTCCTTGATAAAGATTGCTTCTTCAAAGGTCCTGGAAACCATAAAAGAGATGTATTAAGAAACTTATAAAAATAAAAATAAAAATTACGAGAGAATAAAGAAGGGAATGGATGTGGTTCGTTTTGTTATGCAAATGGGTTGCATATATATAGGAAGGCGTGAAGTGTCGTGTGAATACAAGATATCTCCGTGAATGTTTGATATTTTAGTACCAAAGACAACCCGTGAACCATGTCCAAAAGAATACAAAAACATAAAAAGTCTTTGGTCCAACAATACAAGAACCCGTGAACTTGATCAAATCCAAAGCAAAGTACACATACCATTAAAAAGCATAGAACTACAAAACAAGTTTCAGCCTAGTCATTACAAATTCATAAAACTACAATAAAAGTCTTGTGAATATGCATCTCTCCATCATCAACATTCTCACGGTGAAGAACCTGCAAAACCTATTAAAATAGAAGCAACAATACCAATTAAAGAGAACTTGTTTGATAGCTTCATAAGTCAAACATAGTTAAAACAGAAATACATAGTTAAAACAGGAAATACATAGTTAAAACAGAAATAGTTTGAGAAATAAACTTGAGCTACATATCACAAAAACTTGTGAGCTAGTTAGAATAATTCAGCCATTAGCTTCTTCTTAAGATTTTTTTCATCTTCATCAAGTGGTTGTGTCTTGGCAATTAGACTGTCAAGAATGGACATCTTTTGGAGTTCTTTTTTAGCCTCATTATCCTTTTGTTTGTTCTCGGATGTCCGGATACTCTGCTGATTGTGCGACCTTGTCTTTACCTTTGTACCTTTTGGCTTTCATTGCCTTTATACCAGGAGGCCTCCTCTCTTCTTCACCAACAACAGATCCTACAGATGGTGCAGTATCCGAACCTTTTCTCTTCTTGCTTGATGTGTTACTAGTAGGGTTCATCAATGCAAGGCTGCACCATTTCGTTCATTTTCAACACATTCCATGCATGGTTTAGGGTAAACTTCTTCTTGTAAAGATTGTTGTAGAGTTGAAGAGCATTGTTCATGATGTCAACATCATTCATTCCACTAGATTTTCATACGAGCACTTGCATACGCTCCACGAAATGGCTCACCTCCTGCTGATTCTTCCCCACCTTTGCTTGCAATTGTCAACAGTTCTTCCTTCAGCCCCATTCAGGACATGATCACTTGATGCATAGTAGTCTGCAATCCTTTGCGAAGGTCCCGACCTTTGGTCATTTCCAACAATGACATCCTTCGATGTGTTTAACCAGCCGTGACTAGGACTAGGTCATCTGCTGCTCCATTGCCTTCTCTCTCTACGGTCAAGTGTTGTGTCCCGAGATTCAGGTGTAGCTTGAAATTGAGTTGGAGTTTGAGATTGAGTTGGAGCTTGAGATTGAGTTGGAGCTTGAGATTGAGGTGGATTCAGATTCGTGATGACCCAAAGTTTAAATTCGAGAAAAGGCATGCGTAAGGGAAGGTAAGAAGGCTAAAGTAAGAGGGAGCTTGACTGTTAGGATTATTAGGTGAATCCATATCAAGAAGAAGGAAAGAAGAGATAATTAAAAGATAGGTGATAGAAGGAAGATTGGCTCGGTTAAATAGATGAATGTTACAGCGGTAATAAGTAATAAGCTAACCATTACCTACCTAAGTCAAATCAAAATTAAAGACACTTAACACCAATTTGGAAGAAATCAAGTATTATTAGCTATATGTCTACTAGAAAAGTTGTTTGTTACCATTAACTAGTGCAATAAATTGTAAGAGGAAGTGGTTAACTTTCATTTCACAAAAATATAACAAGTAGTAATGGTTAAATCCTCACCACTATGTGTCTACTCTACTATAACTCTATCTCACTATCTAAACACTAAAACCAATCAATTATCGACCAATTAACACGCACATTTCAGAAACCATAATACACTACTCTACATTTTGGACAACCAATCAATTCAGGAAACAAAACAGTCGGACTTACATTACTTATGATTCAAGGGTGGTTTCTTGTTGCTTATCCGGTAGAACTCTCACCGCTTAACCTCACCTACAATCCTCATAAACAAAGCAAAACAGAAATTTAATGTTCTTCAAAGTAAGGTTGATTTTCACATAGACCAACGCTTAGTTTATATCGGTTTATATCGAGGAATCAAAAGAGCAAAGCCATAAGACAAATTTTCCCAATTACGGTGACTCAAGAAAGACATCTACAACTTAATAAATTTTCGTTTGAAATCAATTTGCGATCGACCACGGTGACAAGAATACCTTTAATCTACTCCAAAATCAATTGCATGACCATTCATTCCATACCAAAGACCATCACCAAATCCTCAATTTTCACAATCAGTCTACGTTTTCTAACCTAGCTCACAAATCTGATCAAAACCAACCAAACCCATTTTCTAAATTGACTTAATATCATAATTTCGATAGTAAACCCAAACCTTATGAACCTACATCGACTTCCAAATAGACATACCTTCTTTTAGATAGCGGAAGCAAAGTGAGAGAACAATATGGGATTTGAGAGACCGAGGAGAGGATGAGAGAAACGGACCGGTGAGGATTTCGATTTCGTCGAGGTTCGGAGATATGAATCGTGAAGAGAATTTCGCCAAGCGAAGATGGAAAATGAAAGGTTTCAACCAAATACAAAGCTGATACTGATTCGCCATCGACCGGAGATCGATTTTGCGAAATCGAGTAAATCAGATTCGAGATGGTTTGGTCTCTGTCGTCCTTGAGAGATATCGGGACAAACACTAGTTCTCGTTTTCTATTTTTCCAACAAATGAAAATATTATTTCATTTTCCAAAATAGTAACCAATGAAATTGTGCCACGTCACCCCAATATCCTGGCCAAAACGCTTCTTGCGGAATAATCGACATACACATCTCTGATCACTATTTCAATTTTTTCATTTTATTATAATGCTCTAAGATGTGTTGAAATACACCTATAAAGATGCTCTAAGAAGTTAAGAAACATTTCCATGTTAAGAATCCGACAAGATACAAAGAAACAAACGCTAAACATAAAATCAAACCCGTAAACCGAGATTACACTAGATTAGATTAGATTAGATATATCCAAAAAGAGATGGAAGAAGAGGAAAAGTGCATTGCTTTTACGGAAAAAGCAAGAAAAACGTAGGTCGAAGTAAAATGTGTCGGGACCCCCAGAAATTCCGGTGTCGGTTGTCGGCTATCGGTAACCGGTCCTTAAACCGGTTTACGATGTGGGACCCGGTTCCACCATTGACCGTATCCAAAGAGCTCTTTCTTTCTTTTTTTTTAATGGGAAGTGAATGTTATCGAACATAATAAAGCGAAGCTTGTAGTGAAAATCAACAGAGATCCATTTCATGATGATTTTCAAGAAAATGAAAAACAGAACAAAAACAAAAGACTAATAATTAACCTTTGTAATGAGAGATTGTCTTTGGTGTAGCCCCAAGAAACGAAGAAGATTCAAAGCTGATACTACTAGTACTATAACACCAGTAAGCGCAAAATCGCGTTTGCTTCTGAGCTTTCCAGTGTAAGAAAGATAAGCTCTTCCCGTTGGTTCAGATATCCAAAAGAAAAAAAAAAAAAAAGAGAATTTGAGAAAGCTAAACGCGAATATGAAAACAGAGGTATCACGTAATAGCGTTAGCGTTTGCGTTTGTGTGAATGACGTGAGTCTGATCACTGAACTGACATATACAGAGATCGATGGGGGTTTAAAATAAACATTGTTCATTTATGAGATTCGGGGGATGTCACGTGCCACGTTATTCTATACTGATATCAAATTTTGCATTGGAGTTCGTTTTCATAAATGTAGCAGAGATCCTAGCTGGATGAGGAAAAAAAACAATTTACTAGTGATTCTTTCTTTCAATTTTTAGAAGATTTACTTCTTTTTTTTGAACAGCTTAGAACATTTTACTTTTGGTTTGGTTTTGTTGTCGGTGAAAACCAGAAAAAATGTTCTAGAAAAAAGAAAATATGATTTATCACTAGTCTTCATCTGAAAGATGAACCAAACCACCATTTGACTTCCCTTGTTGCTGCTCTTGTTCTTGAACCGGCCTACTTGGATGTGTTGTTGCAGCAGCAGTAGCAGATATAGGAGCTGGAGATGATCCATATTGCTTTAGATGAGGCGCCCGTCTCCGAGCCAAGTGAGGAGCCGAGGCACGCACTATGTGAGGCGCCGGGCCACGCCCTGTACCATGTACAGGTGGAGAAGAAGATGGAGTCAGGTTGGAGATTACAGGACGCGGTCTCGGCCTAGGCGTGTTGGAGAGCGGTGAATGCATAGGAAGAGCTTCTGTTGTCACTGAGGAGGGTCGAGGAAGTGCTTCTGTTGTCACCGAGGGTCGAGGAAGAGCTGTTGAATTCACGTTTGTGTTTGGTGCTTGCTGAGATATCGGCCTTGGTTGAGTCGTTGTGGTGCGAGGAAAGCGCACAAGAGGACGTAGATGATTTGGTGTTTGCGGTTCCACTGATGTGACTGACGGTGGAGACGGAGGAGGAGCGGTTGAGTTCACATGCGTGTTTGCTGCTTGTACTGTCTGCTGAGACATCGTACTTATTTGAGTCGTGGGGCGGCGGGGAAGATGAGGAAGAGAACCTGATGAGTTTGGCATTGGATCTTCCACTGCCGTGACTGAGGGTCGAGGAGGAGCGGTTGAGCTCACATGAGTGTGTGCTGCTTGTACTGTTTGCTGAGACATCGGACTTGGTTGAGTCGTGGTGCGGCGGGGAAGAGGACCTGAGGAGTTTGGGACTGGAGCTTCCACTGGTGTGACAGAGGGTCGAGGAGGAGCACTAGTACTACTCATACGTGTACTTGCTTGTACTTCTTGCTGAGGTCTCACTCTTGGTAGAACAGTTGAACTCATCTGTGTGTTTGTTTGTTGCTGCTGAGTTGAATGCTGAGAGATCATAGCTGCTAAAAAAACAAAGGAAAGAGAAGAGAGTGTGGTATTAGATCAATTTGCTTTTATCACTCACAACACTATTCAATCTTTTTTTTTTACCTCTTACAGCTGCAAGATCATTGGAAGCACTCCTCTCTGAACATTTAGACGCGAAAGCGTTGGCCAAAAGACTGCCCGTTCGAACAAGACCCATATGTGTTTCTACCTCCATCACTTTGGCATCAAGCTCTTGTGATTCCCTATCAAACTGGCTTCGTGCTTCAGCCATCTCCCTCTCGAGCTCAGCCATTAAGCGTGAAGTCTACTTACAAACAACGAGACAGTGAGCAGAGCGTAGAGAATAACCAGAGAGAATCAGGAGAGAAAAAAACTAACCGTTTCTTCAAGGCTCTTCTTTAAGTTGTCTTCTTCAATGCGTATCTTCTCGAGTTCGTACTCATATGGGTCATTAAACAAATGCTTAGGAGGATTGTGTCCCATAGTAGGATTGATAGCAAGAGATGTATTGAGTGTTGATCCGCCATATGAGATGGTAGTAGGCTGAACAGCCTCTGAATGGTTAACTACACACAAACCAGTCACAAAAGCAACAAAGTATTTTAGTAAAACTAAACACCAACTATAACTAAAGCATGACCTGAAGAAGCTGCTCTAAAGGCCTTTGCTCTGAAGAAGAGCATGTACCTTGAACACCCTGTAGAATTAAACCAATCAATTTTACACCAACCGAAAAAAAAAGAATCAATCTTTATAAAGGAGGGAGGGGAGGAAGTAACCTGATGTAATCTAGCGGAATCATGAATGTCTAACGTAGAGGCAGGGTCTGGGAAAGGAACCACAAACTCTTGGTCCAAAATAGCATCATGAGGACTTGTTGTTGTTGTTGTTGTCATATCTTCAAACAACTCGGTGGAGGAAGCTTCAGGAACCGGTAGCATCTCTACGTCGCGAACCTGATCTTCAGCTCTCTCTAGGGAGTCAGATGTAGTAGTCAGAATCTGAGGAGAAGTATGCACAATGGCTTCATTCTCCGCCGTTGAAGCCATCATCTAGTAGTGTCTGGCATCATCATCAATTCAGATTCATCACTTTCAAGCAAAACATAGAACTTGTACAGAAAAAAAAAATTCTACTTTTTTCTTTATGGAAGAAAGAATCAAACATGAATTCATTTTTTCATTCTCCATAGCAAAACAAAAACAAGCAAACAGAGGCAATTTGGATTACATTGAAACCCTGCAAACGTGTTGAACTTTCATTCAAAAACATCTTTGAACTTTTCCCAAAGTTGATGAATGTTAGATTCTGAAAACGATAAGCATATATCTAAACTTAAAGCTCCAGTGAGTGGAGTATCAATTCCAGAAGACTGTTTGAACCGAAATCTAGGGTTTTTTTTTGTAAAACCAAATTAGCCTTTTTTAGAAAAAAGGAAATGACGAAAGGACTATGCTTTTAAGGTTTAAAAAAAAAACTGTACAAGGGATTTATTTTCCCCCTGCGCACCATTGACAGAAACAAAATAAAATCTTCAGTTTTACTCTAGTTTTTTTTATTTGCGATCCATGAAAAGAAAGTGGGGGAAATCAAATGATGTTTGGAAACACACAGAGAATGTAGATTTGAACAAATATAAGTGAAAAAGCAGCTAAAAGAAAAACTCAGAAGCCACAAACCTTGAAGTGAAGAAATCGAGAAAATTAATCAGAAGCAATAGTGTCAATTCCGCGGAATTTGAAGGTTGTGTTCGTCGTGGCAAACCAAGAGTTTATAAGTTCAAAGAGACATGGTTCGTTTCCTTCACTCGACTGGACTGGAGTGGGCTTATATCAAAAGGGTTTAGCCCAGCACATGATAAATTTTACAAGCCGAAATAGGGCCCGCTTATAATGAAAAATTGATTAGTTCACAAATTCTTCCATTTTGATTTTTCCGAAGAAAAAAAGTACAAATTTTTTTTTGTTTGGTTTTCGGTTGGGAAAATAACCGGACAGAGCCATCTGTTGGTCTCGTTTACGGTTTAATATGGTATTGTCTAGGCAAACCAACCCGGTTTTGTAAATTTCCTCTTTTTCTTGTAACAATCTTGATTTTTATTTTATAGTGTGATTTGAAGACAGTCTCTTCTTCTTCCGTCGTGAATCGTGAGTGCGAATCGCTGCAGCTCCTCCGCCGCCTCAAAGAACAATGCCGGTGAAATGGTAAACCTACTCAACAATCACACTTCTTCTTCAATCTCGTTAACTAAATCTCCCCTCCTTCCTTCCTTCCTTTTCCTCTAGGGTTTTGTATTGGCAACCAAACCAAGGATCAACAGTAAGCACCCAGATCCTCAACGAAGCCGCCCAGTGCGCGGAGAGCATCAACGGCGTCAAAGAAGGAAGATGGAAAGCCACTCTCAACTACTACAAACCCATGCTTCGAGACCAGTCCAATCACCCCGACCTCCCTCGCGATTTCCTAGGGATCTCCCTCGCCGACCAGCCCAGCAAGTACTACTTCATCATCAGGTCCCAGAGGATCGTCGTCGAAGCCGACGCCTCGATTCAGCTCATCATGGAGAAGCTCCAATCCTACAAATCCAAAGTCTCGCTTTACTTCGATGGGTTCCAGTATCAGCTCGGCGATTTTCGTTTGAGAGTCGGTAGAGTTGTTCCTGTTCATTCCGAGAGTATCAGAGGCATTGTTATGGAGGTTTGTTGAGTAAAGCTTGTGCCTTTAGTGATGATTCTTGACGCTAGTTACAGTTGTAAGTAACTAATGGGTGTGTGTGTCTGTTAAGGTGGAGTATCTTCCTATTTCATCGGTGGAGAAGGCGAGGAAAGTGATGGAGGAGTTCGTGGAGATATGGCATGAAGCACTGTCTAAAAGGTCCTTGTCGGGAAAGTTTGTGAACACAGAGCTCAACTTTGGAGAGTTTGGACTTGGGGATCACTACACTCCACAGCACACTGGTGTTCAGTACGCTATCGTCATGGCTCACATGATTGCAACCGTTCAACCTGTTGTAAGAGGCTAAACTTTAAACCACGGCGTCCCGTTGTGATGCTTGTGAGTCGCATTGTTCAGGTTTTATAATAATAACATTGAGAATACGTGTGTTTAGAAGAGTTTAGAACTTATTCGCATATTTTAAAAACAAATCCATATTAAGCAAAGGACAAGTCTAAAGAAAACAAACTCCAATTCAAAACAGTAGTGTAGAACGAGACTGTCTTGGTTTGTGTTTGTCTAACTACACAATGCAGATCACTCGGTGGGTTTCAAAAGAAATGCATTGTGATCACATGGAATATCTCTATGGTCTTTGATTTTATAGCTAAGCATGTTGTTGGAGTAGAATACTGGATCAGCTGTCAAAAAAAAAAACGTTTTCCACTGCCTCCATGACTATTTTGTTGTAGTTTTAGCTCCTGGGCAAGTAGGTGAAAGTGGTACCAGAGTCTATGAGCATGTTCAATACGGGTGGGTCTCTCCAACGCTGACCGCTTCAAGGATTAGGTAATCTCAGTCTTCATAAACCTAGTGGTTGAAGCTCCTGACACAACAGCATTACGTTCAAAGTTTATCTTACTAGCTCCGTTACCGCAAAAGCAGTAAGAGAAAAGACCTCGGAAGCTTTCACCCATCTGACAGATGAGTGATAAAAATCCCCAACTTAGACCAACAATACCCGAACCAGGCTGATAAACGCTGAGCTGTTTTAGGAACATCCAATAGTGGTTTCAGGCATCACAAAAGATTGGCCTGAAGTGGATTTGAGAAGACTATGGTCAGTAGACCCACCACCTCCAAGCGGGGTCCTCTCAACCATTTTGTAGATTTTGGGAGGAAATTTAAAATATGCCCTCTTAACATATAGTATATATTTTTAAAGGCCCTCTAACATGCAAAACTTGCAATTTATAATCAAACTATTAAACAATAATGTCTGTAACAAGCAAAAACAAAACAAATAAAGATCTTGTACGTTCCGTTTTATAAATGTAAACATCAAGATTATAAAGTTAAAGATATCTAGTCCTTTAAAGATTAATTATGTTAATAAACGTCTGTAGGGTCGTTTTAAATTAGAATAATTGCTGAATTGGGCGACACCGAACCTACCGATAATTAATTAAATGATAATGCCTTTTTACATTGATTTATGAGATAGAAGACGATCTTACGTGTCGTCGAAAAACATAGCTATCGTTTAATTGACCATTACATGTCGTCAAAAAAACATAGCTATCGTTTAATTAACGGTGACTATCCCGTACCATTTGTTTCGCGACATCATCTTGCCATACCTACAAAGATTGTCGGTATTCACAGGGGCGGATCTAGAAATGTTTTTAATCGGGGGCACCATGCTATAAACACAAACAAAAAGGATTTGATGGGGCACTTTTACAGATTTCTTCATTAAATTACAGATTTTAAATAAACTAAACTAAACTATTAAAGAAAAAATAAAAATCAGTAGGGGGCACGTGACCCCGTACCATCTCACCTCCGTCCGCCTTCTTGTAATAGGCGTAATATACATGTTCTTTTGTTTCTAACACTGTATACATATTCTTTGAAGTGGTAATTTTAATATGAATAATATTGAATAGAAGGTCATTTACAACAACAACAAAAAAACTGAATAATATTGAATAGAAGGTCGTGAAAATAACGGAATGCGATGGAACACCAAAATATAATCAAGAAACACATCATTTATTTAGTATTGCATACATACAATATTGTAAAAATGAAATGAATATAGTGTATTGTATCTGATTCAGTAAGATCTTGGTCTGTATAATTTCACCACGCGCTTATTTGTAGGTTGAACTGGTCTTGCGTTTGTATTTGAATCCTACAAATGATTTTTCAAACAATAATATAATTCAACTCTATCTCACATATAGGAAGGATTTAAATTCAGTAAGTATAAATTAAATTTGTAGATTGTATTTAAATAAAAACTTACATCATGAACAGCCACTCGGAGTAGTCTCACTTGATTTCTAGCCACGGTCCTTACCTAAAAAAACATGGAAACAAATATTAACGAAAGAATGTAATGTCATAAACTAGGAGAGAAACACACACAAAGTAAAATAAACAACTTTAGAAATAAGAGTGAATATATAGTATATACTTTTTTGACGACGGTCCAAGTGATATTTTGCGTACACGGAGGAGTGGTAAGTGATCCAACATATCGATAATATTTTCTGCTCCCAATCTTAATTTCCTTTGGATCAATCATTCCTATGTTAAACTCATTTTGATCTGTCATCGCCGACAATTTATTTTCCAACTAACCAAAAAGCAAAGAAGAAAATTGGTTGAAAATGATTATTATAAGAAACTTTAAAAGCTTAATATCATAGCCACTTATGGAATGATTTATACCAAGGCGAGAAACGAGTCTGATCTTCCAATTTTGTAAAGCACTGTAACTACAGCCATACTTCCGTTTATGCTTTCATGAACCATATGGAGTTCCAGAGCAAACCTGCCATTTTTAGAATAAAAAGTGTTACAAAATTCTGTCAAACGTCAAGTTTAGCTTAGTTAGAGTAATATCAGAAGTTGGAAATATATTTGTTATTTGATATAAACCGTCACATATAACATGTGTTTCAGAATATTGCATATACCTTCTTCCATTGATCGTATGTTCAGAGGGAGAATGCCAATGAAGCTGTAGGAGTTGATATTCAATACCATTGATCTTAATACTTCCTGGCCTTTCTTCAAATCTCAGCTGCGGCCAAACGAATAAAAATATATATTAAGTCCAAAAATGTAGAACCAAGAGAGTTTGGCTAAGTGTTCTTTTTCGAGTAGGTAGATGACTCTGTCATGTAGATCAAGGCTAGGGATCAAGTCCCACCATTTACAAAAATTGATTTGGTTCTCTTTTACCACTGTAGATGTTTTAAATGCAAAAAATACATTATTTTCTACGGTCCTCTGGGATTAGTGCGATTGGGTTCTAAGAAAATGAGGGATTTATAAATGTGTAATATTACCATCATGTCATGGCCTCTATTTTTGAGAGAGGCATTGCAAGGTTTGTAGTTTCTAGTAAGCCTTCCAAGATGAGAAACAATTCTAACTCTTTCATTCATAAGATCAATGGGAGATTGCATCTCTCCTTTTCCGCACATTTTCCATTCCGGTTTCAGTTTCCCCCATTTCTCCGGCCCGTTCTCTACGTTCTGCTCGTAGCTAAATTCACTTTCATCCTCTACACACAACCATCCATCAATCACAGTTAATAGTTTATCAAACAGAAAAAAATAAACTTGGTAGGAAAACCGTGAACCAAGATCAAATGTATAGCTTACCAACTTCTCTTTGAGCATTCGAACATGATATAGAAGTGACGGTGATAGTGAGAAGTAGGAATAAGAAGCACTGGATTGATGATTTATCCATCTTTGTTTCTTAGAGAGACAAGAGCAAGAGAGATGTAGAAGAGATATGAGTTGGATTAACTGTTTTGTTGGATCCACGTTTATAAACGAAAGTATCAACTTGGATGCATAATATATAGAGAGGGTGAGATAATATGTGCTTTAGGATTTTGAATAGGTATGTTAAACGTCACGTTAGTCGTCACGTTTTTTCCTCTTGTTATTTAAGTGCCTACGAGACGACATGTTTGACTATAGTTGAACCATGGTTTCGTTTCCCTTTCACATTCTTTTTCTCTCGCTAGCTCTCACCTTTCAAATAGATTTTTCTTGTGTTCGCTAGATATACTTCCATTTAAATTTATTCAATTTGTGAAGGCTATTTTTGTACGAACCGACCATGTTTATGTAGCGAAGCATTTTCGAAGAACACTTTTTAGATTCAGTTTTCATATTAATTAACGCTTTTAAGTTATCGTTACAATTCACGGACATGCATTTAAACCAGATTTAAATCTTGATCATGACATCAACTATATCTTAGTTTCTGATTTTTCTTATGCAGAATGAAAACATAAACCAGAACACAAATCACCACAATGTCAATTCAATTATGTTCAATTTCTACATGCCAACACTTTAGTTTGTTTATATAGTCCAATTGGTACTACAATACATTACTGTATTTACTTACAAAATAATATTTGTTTGTGGCAAGTTGGCATTAGAATGCCTATTTCACATTGTTTTGGTTTGGTGGTTACTACATTACCCGCACCTTGTGCGAGATGAATATTCAGTTTACAAATCTTTTACGTATATTATTATTTATTTTGCATTTTTTATATATTATAAATAATAAATATACATTAAATAATTCAGAATCACATAGCTATTACATATGTAATTAAATTGGCACAAATAAAATCAAATAATCACTTTTTATTTACATTTTTTCTATGATAAATAATTCAAAATAATTATATTTACCTATTTCTATGGTATATAGTTAAACTTAAATGATATTAACATACATATGTAGTATACTTTTTAGTATGGTTATGTATTAAGTAAGACTTCCTACTCATATGATTTTATGATCATTTGTATTTTTATAACAAAATTTTAAACCGCTGAAAACAAAAATTTCAAGGTGTACTTTTAATTATTTTAGTAGTTTATAATCATACTTAAAAATTCAATGCAAATTGCAGAAATTGAAATATTAAGTTCTAAATACCTGTTAAATGCAAATTTAAGAACTAAAATATTTGTTTTTATATGGTATATAATTTAATTTAATTTAAAAAATATTAAAACATATATATACTTTTATTAAATGAGAATTTTTATCTATATAGTTTTATGACATTTGTATGTTGTTATAAAAAAAATTAAACCATTGATCATAAATTTTTAAATGTGAAACTATTAACAATTTTAGTTAGTTAAAGTTGTTTTTAAAATTAAAATATAATATAAATTAAATGAAAATGATGAAGGATATAAAAATTGTTACCAAATCTTTATTATTTAAAAGCATTAGTTGCAATATATATTTTAATTATAATAGATAATTCCGTAGTTTTTATTTAAAGAAAGAAAGAAAATATCCTATCGAACATTAATAAGTAATTTATGGTTAGTTTGATAAAAACTATAGTATATGTTTAGACAGACCAACTTAATTCTCTAGTGATTCGAAGAATCATTCTGGTGATGACACGTATCGTAGGTAAAATGTTGTAATGCTTCTCTTTTAATATATAAGGGATGCGCCAAAATATATCATAGAAATTTATCACGAATATGAATAAATAAAATTTATTTTCTTGAAAAAAAAATTAATAAAAGTTACTAAAATCTGAAATTTATTCATATTGCAGAAAGCCTTATTTTTTAAAAGAAAAATTATTCATGCATTAATTTCTTACTACTTTTGTCTAGTGAACCTCACACATTCATTAAAACGAAAATTCATGCATGTAACAAACAAATCGGAGTCTTCAAAAACAGCAAGCAAATCACCAGTTTTCAAATTTGGTTGAAAAAAGTATGAACTTTCCTTTAAACCACTTAAAACACTAATTTAGCTTGAATATTCACTTTAAACCTTAATTTAATTTGACTTAACAAAAATAAATATGACGTTAACTCGGGTAATAGATTGATTTAACAGAGTTAACCACCATCTCTAATCTCTGTTAAATCCAGACGACGTCGTTTTGAAATTTTTAAAAAATTATTTTTGAAAGGAATCGAACCCGTGACCAAAGGTATACCCGTTGTAAACCTGAACCACTGGACCACTTACAATTTAGTTAACTTTAACAAATACTAATAGATATTATTTTCATTGAACCTCCAAATCATTTCTTTATTCAATCAAAGAACAATAGTATCGAATTCAAATTAAAAAAACAACTGAACAGAAGATCAAGCGTAGAAAAATTCAAGAATTCGTCAGAAATGCTAGATTATTATCAAGCGTAAACAAATTCAAGAATCCATCCCACTTTAGCAAAAAGAATAGTAATAAATTCAAGAATCCATCAAAAATCAAGCGTAAACAAATTCACAGAGAAATTAGTATCTATACAAGCTCATGTGAATCAGTGGGTAAAGGAAGCTCATGGAGAACATGCTCATGAAGAAGAGACTCGGACGAAGTGAGGATTCCCGATCCACTTTTAAAAATTTTAAAACGATGTTATTTAGTTTAAGAGAGATTGGTATTTATACAAGTTAATAAAATTGTATGTAGTCTAGTGGTTAGGTTTTGCTGTAATTGTACCTCTGGTCACGAGTTCGAATAGTTAATTTAATTTTGTTTAGTCAAATTAAGTTGAGGTTTAAAGCGAAAATTCAAATTAACTTGGTGATTTAAATGGTCAAAGAGAAAATTCATGTTTTTCAACCAAATTTGAAAGTGGGTGATTTAAATGATAATTTTTCCTTTTCAATATGGTATACACGAAAATAATATTAACGGTTGTTTTTAATGTTTAAAAAAATGAATATTCACTGTTAGTACGAAAAAATAAACTTTGGTGTCTTTAAATATATATGTTAGGTTGTTTTAACTTTAAGCCATCGCTGAGCCCGCTTGTCTTCAGATCATCTGGATTACATTAGTTAATTTTCTTCAGCGATTGAGTGAACGAGATGAGTTGAGGATTCTGAATAGTTTATTTCACTTTGTATCTTTTCGTTCATAGATTTCAACCGGTTTCACATATTTTCCATTTGAATATAACACTTTCAGGTAGAAATTGTAGTTATATAGTCGATTTGTTTAAAGGAAGGTACACTACGCTATGAGAATATAAGTTAAAAGAAATCAAACGTGTCGTATTTATCACTTCAGTGTGAAATCAACATCAGCAAATTAAATTTTATGTAGCTATACAGTCATGTTTTCTTTAGCTATACAGTCATGTGAAGAGGAGGAAAATTCTCTGGCGAATTGGATAGAAAACATGTAGCAACATTGATATGTCAGATTTATCTCTTTTGTACGACCCAACTGAATCACGAGAAAAACTGTTGATCTTTTAAGACTATTAGTCCAAATATTCTAATCTTTTAATTAGGGGATAGTTTGTTTGTTGGTTAAATGTCATTTTATTTTAATATATTTTACAAAGGAAAGAGAAGTTTGGCTTCGCAAATTCAAAATTTTCCTGTATGATAAGCTAATGCATGATGAAACGATCTTTGAATTATCTTATCATAATAGCTGGTGCCAGGAAACCGTGCAATAGAAATACATAAGCTGGTTTCATACACTCGAACACATGAGGTACCCTGACTTCGTAGGACCTTAAAATAATTAATAAATAAAGTTTATGACTTTACATGGTCTATATACTTGTGTTTGAAATTAGCGCGAGTCCGGCCAATGGCAAATTTTCATTGGTTTTGACTTTTTAAAAAATAAAAAGTTTAATCATAAATTAAAATTATATAAAAATAGTAATATAAAAAGAACTGAGAACTACTTTTAGGTTTCTCTTATAAGCCTATTCCGTTTTGTAATACTTCACCGATTTTGGCAATTTCATAAACGATTCACCCGATTATTAATTACTTATTTTATGTTATGTTATATTTATTTTATATTATTTATGTTTAGTTTGTTACTTTTTAATTAGTTTATGCATTTTCTATGTAAATTATTAAATAATCTCATGTTGAATTTCTTTTCACGTTGTTATATTATTTTTCAATACTAATTAAGTATAAAATAAAAATATTTAACTTTAAACGACTATTTCATAACTAAAAAAAATCAACTCTAAAATGGAATAGTAGATAGAAATACTCCATAAATAGAATAACCCTAACTCTTACTCCATAAACCTAGCTATTATACCATTTTAGAGCTTAAAATGAAATAGAACTGGAGTAGATTTTACTTCAAAATAATGTTTATCGCGGTATCCTACGCGAATTTTAAGGGGGAGACCCACAAATCGGTAAAAAACGGTTCCACAAGTTGCCAAATAAGAGCCGACTTTGGAAGGTTTTTTCAACTGTTCGCGGGCTCGCAATTGATTCTTTTAGAAAAAAAAATTCAGAAAAAAAAACGGGTTTGTGCGGTCCGTTTTTTAGGCCGGGTTCTTTTCCCTTTTTTGTTCGATAATTTTTAGGGAAATTGGACTGTATAACGCTACAAAAAAGCATAATTCACGAGATAGCCAATTTCCCTAATACACCACTACACCGCATGTCTTTTATATAATATTGCAATACTACCCTTTCATCCAACCGGTGAAACCTGCAAAGAAAAATATAATTTAATTAATAATTGGTGACTCTAAAAGAAAAACGTGGCTTTCAATACTCTCACATATCTAACAAAATATATTTTCATTGGTAAAATATGGAATTGTTGACTTCTACTTCATTCTTTGCAAATGCGTCATCTTCTTCTCGCCTGAAATCGTCGGCCACACGAAGGCGTTAAAGTTTCAGGGGCGAGTAATACCAAACCGTTCCTATTCCACTTCACACCATCGATTCTTGTTAGATCTCTGGAACTACGGTAAGTTATTGGGTGTTTGCCTTCGAATCTCTTCATATGTTGTTATTTTTCTTTTCTATTTGGACTATTGTCGGAATTAGGGTACTATAATTGATAAATCTACAACCTCGTTATCATTGCATGTTGGATTTGATTTTTTGCGTCGAAGTTCGCCAATTGATTTAGGGTTTTGGTTTCCCTGGTTGTTCATAATCGTCGTTAAATTTGAATTTTGCATTTTAAGAGAGATACATAGTAAATAGTATAGTAATATAGTTTGTTGTATGGAACAGCATATGTAATACAACTTGTCTGCGTGAGATCTCTTATGCCTCTTTTATTTGAGATGGAGAAAATTTATATGTTCAAACTATTCTATTTGAGATAGAATCGATTGACAAACTCTCATGGTCTTCATAGGCCGAGTTCTTTGCCATTCCTGCCAAAAACTAATCATCACATGGTAATCTGGTGTAAAGAAAGTTCAACAAATTACAACCCAATCGTGATTAGCTTTGAATAAATGATATAGAGGAAATAACACTCGGATTATGAAAGTTTCAAGTTTCAAATATAATAGTGGTCTAATGTTTATGTTATGGAGTTGGTTTTTCTTTCAAAAAGTAATGGAGCTTATTTGTTGTTTTTCAGACTCAGATTTTTTTTTACGAAGTGTAATTCTTTAAACTACAATTTCCAAGATTTTGAATATTAAAATAGATTATGGGTGTCTACAACTCTCATGGTCTTCAAAAAACAACCAGATAAAATGTTTTTGTAATACTCTTTTCTTTCACGTCCAACAGTCTATTCTTAAGGATTAATGAAAGTTTAGTTCTAGTAAATTGGCTAATTTTATAAGTCGAGAAATGTTATAATTTGTAAGGTTTTTGAAAAATGTTTTTGTATTATGTTAAGTGGTTTAAATTATTCCAAATTGTTATATGGGATAATTTGAAAAATAGTCTATAAATAGTTTGAAATTTGAAAAATACATCTTCTTTTTATTATTTTGAAAATTACATTTTATTTAAATATGAAAAGACATTTAATCCATATCATATATTTCTAAAATATAATTTCAAAATTAATAATATTATTATTAGAACTTTAGTTTTCTCTTTGCAACGCTTATCTTGTTTTCCAGAATTTTAATTCAATAACAATGTGGCATGTTAGCTCTATGTTTTTTTTTTGAAATTTATGTTAGCTCTATGTTTCTTTCATACATCAATGTTTATCATGAAACATTAGAGTGCGTGCAATTCAAAAAACAGTTTGTCATGAAACATTAGAATGCGTGCAATTCAAAAAACAAAACTCACATGATTTTTGCTTCTTTGTGTGTTCAATGATATTTTGTTGGTATGTGATAGTGAGCTTGGAACATTATCTAGTATTGATACAAAAGGTGAAAGTGTGCATTACAAAGCTTCGAACATTTTTAACTTCTTGCGAATCTTTTAGACTGTTTTTATTTTGAATCTCTATTTCTTACCAGTGTAGATTACAGAGTGGTGGTGAAAAGAAAATGTTAGTTTGGTGAAAAGTGAAAATAATCAAATTTATTAAAAAAATCAAAACTAAATCAATTACCGAATCCGAAGACAAACATTAAATACACTTAAATATAGAAAGAATGAACTTTCAAACTAGAGAAAAAATTGTTTTGCAAAAACAGACTGAAAAAAAAAATCACAGAAAGAAAACATGTCATCTTTTTTTTCCAAAAAGTTCAAAATTTAAGATATTGTATAGATATTATAAAGATTTCTTTTTTAAAAAAAAACATAGCTTATTATTGTTGAAATTGTTAATTTAAATATTAAATAAATTATGATAGTAAAAATGATAATAATATTAATATTTAGATGGGCTACTTTAGTAAATTCAAATATAAGAAAGTGTATTTTTCAAAAAAACTTAAATGATAGTGTAGTTTTCAAATTAAAATCTTATATAAGTGTATTTCTCCAAATTTTCCCTTGTTATATACTAGGTTTTCAAAGAATTATAAAACAAATTTGAAGGAAATTTCAAAATTATTACAGTATTTAGAAAATAAAATTCAGGTAAGATTTTGTTAAATTGTAAAAATTCATAAATTACAATAAAAATTAAAATTTCTAAAAACATTATCAAATTCCTCATTCCGGTAATTGTCATTTAGAATTTGGTACATAAGCTAGAAAATATCATGGCCTGTTAAGTTGATCTTGGAATCTATTCACCGATTTTTTTTTAAGTTTTCTTTTCTTAGGCTGAATTCAGTGGTCTTCTAGATGCTACATAAGTCGGTTCTCATCTTTGAGAGATACGAGTGTAATGAGAATAACTCAAAAATGATCGTTTGTCTTATAAACTTTAAAGTGTATCAAGTTTACAATTAAAAAAAAAAACTGATAAACTGAAGTGTATTTTTTTTTGATAAAAAAACTGAAGTGTATTTAGTTTGCAAAAAAATAACTTTAAAGGACATCAAGTTCACAAATTATGTCCCAAGTCCAACCAAGCCCTTGGCTTGGGCCCATAATCAGCTCCAGTAATTACTACGAGCACTGAAGATGTTCTCTAGATTTACTTAACAGTCGTCAAGCCCATTGACCCCATCGTTCTTTCTGAACAACACGTGCGTTCTGTTGATCCGCTAAACTTACGCATAAAAGAAAAAAGCCGCAGATAACATTTTCATTTTTTTTTTGAACTTAAGATAACATTTTCATGATATATAGAGCTTAGTGTTTTTGATGCCATAGGCTAAACAAAAGCGATAATTATACTTTATAAAAGGTTTTACAAGGATTAATACGGAAAAAAATTTGTGAAATGAAATTCTAATAGAAAATTTAGTGGTAACGATTTTTATTATTTTATATTTAACTTTTAAATTAAACTACAACAAATCTTTGATATGAATAATATTAGATTATATCATAAATTGATTATAAAATCTATATAAATAATAACAGACGAAGAAAATTAATTCTCAAGATATTAATCATGGCTTAGATTGAAACATATATTTTTATCACAGTGTTTACCTTATAAAAAAGGAACAATAACAGACAAAAAGGAATAAAAAAATGAGAGAATTCTAATATTTTGTAAATATAAATATAATTGAAAACAGTTCCAAAACTTATCAATAATTTAGGTTTAAGTTAGAAAAACTTAAGTGTCTTTACAAGTAAACCAAGTAAAAATCATATTTTTGTAAACATGGCCTTTAAATCTTATGTATATATATATAAATAAATAAAAAGATGGCTTATTAAGCCAATGTTTCAATTTTTCTTTATAGAAAGTTTTTCAGTTAATTAGAGCAGCTACTTAGTTTTTTTTCTGCAGCTGTTGTTGAAATTCATGATCTGGCCGGACTCACCACGAAAACTAACATCAAATTAACTACATTAACTAGGAGATATATATATTACTCTTAGAGTCGGGTGCTTGTCTATTGCATCCACTAGTTGATTTATTGTATTCGACTGTGGCCATTTTGATTCTGGCACCTACCCTGTCCTCTGGGCCTCTTCCTCCAATAGTCGGTGCAATATTCGAAACATTTTTCAACAAGCGCTGTATATTAATATGAAGTGCACTGGAGTGGAACGGTAACAACTAGCAGGTAGTTTTTTAGCAAAAAAAAAACAACTAGCAGGTAGTAGAATCTTCCTAGGGAATCGTAATATGGTATCTATACATTTCCTTTTTAAGTTTTCATTTACTTTATCAAACAAAGACGAGCTCTATCTAAGCCAGTCCAAAAGTAACATTGTTCGGACGCATAAATTATTATCGATTGCGTACTCCAACTCACTTTCCACACAATATAAATAAGGAAATATAGAACAACATATTCTTTTAGAATAATGTAGAAATCAATGCAACAAATAATGAATATTAATCCTTTTTTACACAAAAAGGAAAAATCTGTTGCGATAGTAAATCGTTATTATTTGTGAACCTCAGGGTACAAATGGCAACACAAAAAGGTTGAAGAGAACGGGTGGTGTGCGACATGACTTGCTAAGTAAGGGATTTTTATTTTAATTAGGCGTAACGAGTTGGCTTACAAGTTAGAACTGAAAGCAACCTGGTCCATCCCCATAATTAATTACCATATCTTATAATCTTTTTAACTATCTAATATGAAATAATTGACTTTGTGATAAGGGAAGTTTATGTGGACATATATTGTTTGTTCATCAGCTAAATTCGAAAGTGTTAGGTTTTCAAAGCAGATCCACTGAACCAGCAAAAATATAAAACGGAGGAACATGGTTGATTCTAAACAATAGTCTAATGAAATAATGATTTTTGGTCTTCAAAATTTAGGGTCCGACTGGTGACCATTCTGGTAACAAAAGGAATGAATAGAAAAAAAATGTTGAGAAATAAAATGGCAGGAATGAAAATGAATGGTTGTTCCTCCTCAAATTTTACAAGGAATATTTTTATTTTTTATTTCTCTACAAAAAAAAGAATGAGAGGGAATGAGAAGGAAAATTTATTCCTTGTGAATGGTAAATTTTTTAGGAATGTTGAGGAATGCATTATTCTCCGTCATTCCCTAGTCACCATTCATACCCTTAAAGAGTTTATATGTAACGATTTTTACCGCCAAACTATACAGGATCGGGTCAAAATTTTTATGGACCCTAGTGCAATTTTTTTTTTGATCCTTAATACTAATATTGGTTCAAAAGTTTACGATGAAAACAAATAAATATATTTTCTTTAAAAACGGACCCCTGACTATTAAGAAATAATTGACATCGGATTTGATCCGGGGCGATTACAATGTTTGTTCTCCCCACTTAAGCCGCCCCTGAAACTATATATAAATGTTATCAAAATCTATATAAATATTTATAAGTCCCAAAATTTACCTATTAGAAAAAGGTATTCGATTTCTTTTAAGAAAGTCAAATAATGGGCTAGCAGATCATTGAACCCATTTACAGAGGTTCCAAATGAAGCCAAATATAAAGACAAAACTAAGAGTTATGGCAAATATGTACAGTACGAACCTTTCAGTTAATGTTCTTTTGTTACTGGTTGTTTAATCGTCGAGTTTTTTAAACCCACAATTAGAAACCAGTACTGACTATAGCTTCTTCTTTTTTAACGATTTAGTGTAAACGCGAACACAGTTAAATCAGAGGGGTGGACTATATGTTCCTTGGATTATGCTCCAACTACCACTAAACCACCTTGCTTGGGTTCTCTAAATAAAATGTGTTCAATACACTCAAGATACAGCCGGGACCATTTCTGTCAAATAAAAACACACAGATTCCTTTATACATCTTGCATATTGCGCCAGCTATTGTATATACAGTCTAATATTTATATCATTGGATTTGATTAAAACTTGTGAGCAAACCAGTTATGCCTAATGAGTATATGTTTTACCAAACAAGGATGATTTAAAATATTGACTCGTGTATTCTTAGAACTATTAATGTATTGGACTCGTGGATAGGATAAACAAAAGTATATCGATTTTAATAGATAGTTAAATGTAAATGACAGCCACTTGTTTAAGTCCATGTGCTCTCTTCCTACCTAGTATTTACTTTATTTTGCATGTATACATATGAATATTAACGATTTAGAGAATGTGAGTAAAGAGAAACTATATTCAAATTATTATTTTCCTTTTCCTTTGTAACTCTACAAACTTCTAACTGATCAATAAAACAATTCCTAGAAAGATAAAAGTTCAGTTGAGAAATTAACACCGTGAAAGAACAAGAATAAATTACGCATTTTATTTCAATTATTAAAAGTTGGATCATGAATACAACTGCAAGAATAATTTATAGGGGAAGCATTAGAAGCAAGGAGTGAAGCGGTGAGTGAATCTTGTGACTGTTCTGCTGTCACTGTTTTATCTTTACCCTTTTTTAATTGTTTCTTTTTTTAATAATCAGGTAAACTATAAGTCGAAAAGATATCGTTCAATAGAATAGTATTTTCCTTTGAAATGCCCAAAATGCCTAGTAAATATTTAAAGTATTTTCCATCCCGATTTATCTTAGATTAATAATTGTGTTCTTTTTGTTTAATGATTTACCATATATTTTGTCAAACATTAGAACACCGCAACATAGCGTTTGGCTGCGTAATCGTGGGGAAAGAGGCGTCTACAAGCAATACAATGCTTTGTTCACATGTTAAAAATTGTATTTTTGTTAAATAAATAAATAAAAATATACCTTAAAAAGAGGGAAAGAAAATATGCCTCGGAAGTCACTTGCTTTTCGTGAATGAAAGGCAACCATGAACACTAACCACTTGCTTACTCAAACTATTCCGACTTCAACAAGTAGATCATCTAACTATCACACAACCCTTTACTTAACTCCCACTATTATTCCCCTCTCATTATAACTTGTACATTTCATTATACTCCTTTTAAAAATCAATTAATTGTGGAAGATAATTCCAATTCAACAATATAGTAAGAGAAGAGAAAATTCACAAATTTCATATTATGTAATTAAACATTCAACTTTAAACAACTAGTAGTGGCAATCTATTAACGCTGGTGTGGTTGCTGAGAACACTATCCCTTGAAACTTTGATTCTCTTAGATCATCTTCTGGTGCCGGTAGATTAAGATCCAACGGTAGATATTTTCTCTGTTCCATCGAACGGCTCAAATTCTCAGTCTCTTCTTCTGTACTATTTCTGCTCACTTCCCCTGTAGTGACCGGGCTGCTAACCACGTTGGTAACTGTCCTGTGCCGCCTCATATGGCCTCCGAGTGCTTGCCCGGAAGTGAACTCAGAACCACAGATCGAACACTCGTGTACTTTATTAGCTTTGCTGATGATGATGTTACTTGCCTTTGAAGCTAGGGCTGGGCCGGAAATTTTAAAATGACTTTTTTGCCCTTCCTCTGATGCACTAGACTTGAGCTGCATAAAGGGTACTTTAGCTTTTTCGTCTATCGACGTTCTCGGCTTCTTGTGGCTCGCCCTGTGTCCACCAAGAGCTTGGAACGACGGGAACGTCCGGCTACATGTTTTACACTCGTACACATAGAAACTAGAATTCTCCGTGGATGAAGTCTTCTGATGAAGATTTTTGTCAGTTTTTGTAGAATTCTTGAGATCCGGCAGCGGCGATGGAGCAGCTCCACGTGCAAGCATGATGAGACAGATCGCCATGTCTTCCTCCTCTTCTGTACAATCAGTTGTAGTAACCGGAGACGAAACTACCGAGTTGTATTCATCGGAAGCTGTTCTTTCTCCGCCGGCAGATGAACTTGTGGAGGTGATTGTGGTCGCCGCCGCCGCCGCCACCAAAAACGTCGAAGAGGATGATCTCTGCCGCTTCGTACGCTTCCCCTTAATGATTTGCGTCTGATCACTACCAACCTCATGATCTTGACCCATCATGATTATGTACACTTAAAGATAGTAAAAACAAGAACAACCCAATTCAAGAAATCAATCGACAAAAAAACAAATCCAAGAAATTTCGAAATTGTGATGAAAAAAAGAGATGTTTGGTGTTTCTTATGTGGAGTGAACTAACAAGAGAGAGAATAGAAGAGAACTAGACAAGAGAGGCAGTGAGGAAGATGATGGTGGGGCTGCTTATTTATATATTATACAAAGGGAGAGGTTATAAGGTTGGTTGTTGTTAATCTTTTTAGTTTACTCCACAAAAGATTTTACACATTTGGATCCACTTTTCATTATTATTTATTTATTATAATATTTCCAACTAACCAATAAACCAATAACATTTTGACGATTCACTCTATTCCCATTACCTGACACTTCTGCATTTCTCTGCCAAATTCTATCAAATATGAAATCAAGTAAATTTTTATTAATGGTGGAAGGAAAATAAACAAATCTATGTCATCTTTCTTTCTAGTTCATGTTCTGTTGTATCTACTTTTAATCCATATCTTCGAATTCTGATCTTTACCTAGATCTATGTACCAGAAGTCAACCCCTTCATGACGTTTATTTTTATTAGTATTAAATTAGACAGCTTCTCCTAGTACATACTTTCTAATAACAAACATATTAATATTAGTAGTTTGATTAATCAAATTGTTAGATCTTGAATCATTCACATTTGCATAATTAACAGAGAATTGTTATCATTATGTCTAATTAATTATTTCCAAATGATTTAATTTTATTCAAAGAATAAAGTAGGAAATAAAAGAGAAAGTGAAACCCGTGAAGGGTGAACCACCGAATTAGGCAAAGGTTCATTAGAAGTGTTGAGTGGCACTTAGGCCACCAATTCACGTTTTTTTATAGTGTGAACATTTAGTTCTATCAACAAGCAAAGGTTTTACTTTCACGCACTTTAGGTCCACGTCATCAAATCGACGCTTTCAATGAAAACCGAAAATGGATAGAACTAAACACAAAAACGTTCACGACAGCAAATAATAAGTATATATACACATTGTTAATGGTTGTGACGACTACATTAACACTTTTGATTAGTTGTTTAATATATAAGATTATCAAGAAAATAATGATTCGTAGACATAAGAGGGATCATAATTAGGAGGCGACATGCAGTGGCCGGTGTTTATAGGATTAGGTGCATTCATCGGTGGCATGTTAGGCTAAAAAAATTGTAAGCATAGACTTTGTTATTGTGAAGAGACAACACCACGACTTTTTTTTATATATTTCTTTTAGTAATAACTAAATTTAAGATCTTTCTATAGAGAGAGTTGATAGCTAGTGATCATCAACTGGGTATTTTAAGACATGAAACAGTAGCCGGTAAACTGAGATTATATATATGGAGATGAAAACGTCTGTAATAAAGTGAAGTAAGAACTTAGAAGTTAGAATACTTTTGTTTTTTGGGGGGGATAAAACTTGACTTTCTTGGTAATTGCAAAATATATATAAATAACCGAATTGATAAAACTTTTAAAAATCTACTGTAAAATATTTACTTTGCATCACGAGAAAACCCAAAATCAAATAGTGTTGTATCTAGTGTTGCTTGGTATCCTGAAAAACTTAATGTGTTACCAAGTAGACACACTTTTCTTGTGTCTCGCAAATTCATATGTACAAATGTTTTTAAAAAATTGCTTTACATTCACATACATAAATACTTTTTGTGTATGGGCAACTGACAACCAACCATGTAAAAAACAATTCACGGTAAATGATCTATTAAATATGGTTATAAGTATACAAAATACGCACAAATAAATATCTAAAGATTAAAGTGACTAGAACATGTAGTTTAAGTGTGAAGATTTGTGTTAATCTCGTCGCTGTGTTACCACTCCAATTCAAATTTGTATAATACATATTATTGATATTTATTGACAAAATAGTAAATCATATATCTATATATGTATACTAAATCTGATACTTTATTAATTAGATGTTCATGTTAAAAACGGTTATTGTTTGATCCGAACTTTAGAAGACACTAAATAGTAAATACTAGGCCGAAGCCTAGTAATTGTCACACGAGTTAATCCCAAAAATTCTTTCAATCTTTTTGTTTTGATTGTTTGACTTTCTTCTCAGGTCCTTTTAAACTAATATACATAAGATGTAAAAAATGAATTTTGTTTTGTTAAATAAATTTACAATAAAGAAAATATTTATATGAAAACTGTGAAATACGAAAACAAATTACATGTTTTGCAACAAGTAGAAACATTTTTTTTGTAACACACAAGTAGAAACATATTTACAACTCTATTTTATAAATAATATGTCAACAGAACAAAAACTATATATTATATACCAAACTAACATGGCCCTAACAATTAAAGGAATTAAAATTCACTTTTGTTTACTATTAAGAAAATGAGCTTGTACTTTTCTTAAATGCCACATTTTTTATTATCATAGAAGAATTTTTTTTTGTCTTGAATTCAGAAAGTTCTAGACTGAAACATATAATCTCTTTGGATCAAAGACAAAAGAGCCGATTATTAAATTTCCTCATGTAACTATTGAGATTCGAACATGAACCATCTACCATTATGGAAGAAGGTGTTACTGTCAGAGTTTGCAGCTTTGGGTTAGAAGCAAATACTTGAAAAGCTATAAACATTTTTATTTTCAAACTTTTTAATGGTCGTAATTAAAATTGAGTTATAACCTATATAAGTCGAACAAGGCATAGTGGCTAAGCCACACTCCTACAAAAGACCTGGCAAAAATATAAGCTAAAACGATGAACTAACAATACTTACTTGATCTTGATCCATGTATCCGCACAAGTTATTTTTCATATATATATGTTTATATTTCAAAATTTATGATTAAATTGTAAATATTTTGATGTTACTCTAAAATATTTATGTTATGTGGTTTATTATTATGTGTTCCACAAAATGTATTTGATACATTAAATATTATTTTGTATTAGATATTCAGTTAATTTAGACGTTCTAATTAAAAATATTATTTTGTATTAGATATTCAGTTAATTTAGACGTTCTAATTATATTGAGTTTTCCATAATTATCGGGTTGTTTGTATTTTCCGAAAGAAAAATAATAATTATAAATAATTGATGATTATTTTTACCTCAAATATAGAAAGAAACCGATCTTACGCTTATTTTGATATAAATTTCATAAAATATTTGATTTAAAATTCTGATTGTCCCACATACTAACCGATAAATTTGGCTCAAATACTGAATGAAATGGTCCTTTTAATCTAGGATAATATAAACCAATTTTTCTTTAAATACACGAGAGATGAATGATTGATATGGGAACTTATCAAATTCATCATTTCATAAATGCTATCTCATGTGAATTACAATGTTCTCTTTTTGTTTATTAGAAAATAAAATGGCCGGTTGAATTGCTTTTTTTCACTTGGCTGGTTGAATTGCTTTTTTTATATCTTCGTATATGATAGATGAATTTTAGAAGATACAACAATAATTGGTTACAATTCGGTTTAAAAATTAAATGAAATAGCTTAGTTTAAATTTAATAAACTGGGAAATGTTAACGAATACATGTTTTAAAACACATATAATCATATTTAAGTTTTGGTGTGTGAAAACTGTAGTGGATATGATATTAAGTAAATTTTTAAAATTAATCTTTTACGTTTAATTTTTATTTAAATTTTGTGTAATATCTTCAATCATATTTAAGTTTAGTTAAATTAGGATTTATTTTAAGGATATTGTTAGATAAATAAAAATATACATTTAATAAATACTTTTAAGAAATTGTCTAAACAAAAAAAAAATACACATGAAAGAAGTTATAACTTCTATTTTAATATATAAGATTGTTTACCAAAAAAAAATTATAATACTTATAAAATATATGCACAATTTAATGGAAACTTATATTTTAGTGATTTATATTAGTTAAGTAATTATTAAATTGATTCAAGTTTTTAAAAAAGTATGTATGGATTGTATCTTTGTTCAAAATGCGCTCAAGGCGGGCGTTTAATCACCAGAAACCTGTTACACGGCCATCGACCATGGTGAGACCATGTTCTGTCTGTTACTCGGGAAGGTGTTAAAAGTTCACGATTTTGAAGATTTCAATTTCGAAATAGCATGCTATGTTGCATGTCTGTTGTATTTCGATTAAATCATAAAAATAATTTAAAAAGAGAGAAAACGTTGATATCATAAAAAATAGAACATAAAAGATTATATTTTTAAAAAAAAACTAACTCTGGAGACAGCGATTTTTGGATATTTTCTCATTCTTTTATCCTAAAAATAAAATAAAAGATCAAAACATACTTTCATTCATTCAAACCACCCAGCTATAAGTCATTTTATTTAAAACATGGTTAATCAGTAGACCAAACCTCAACAACAAGATAACTTCCTATATTTAATATGTAACTTTTGAAATTGGATAAAAACCCTATAACTAATTACCTATTAATAGATTCGGCGCTAGACGTTATCTCAGCGCACACTTTACCCCTAATGCAATTTCAAACAAAGAGACTTTACTAACAAAAGTACTATTTTCTCTATTCAAAACTTGGAGGCATTTTCTTGCAAAAAAAACAAAAAAAAAGTTTTGTTTAGTTTAAAGCTTCTACTGGGTTAAAGTCTTAAAGATAATAAGAATAAATCTCAAGTGGATATATTTCAACATCATTTTGGGGCTAAGGAAAGGTAATGTGTGGGATGCAAGTCTGTTACATACACCAAACCCATCACATCTTTTCTTCACCGGAATATTTTGCTAATTTCATGCAACATTTTTGACTTTGGATAGGGATTGCTGCTTCCGTATACTAATATTTTTGCCGCTATATATGGCAATATACATACTCATGTATGTAACCAATGTGTAACCACTTGTCACTGGAATATACCAATCAAATGATTACTTACGGTTCTGCGTTATATTTTATTTTCCACTCTTTGTTTCTATAGCCGCAAATATTAACTTTTATCTTGGTAGGAAAAAGTATTAGTTGTACCAAATAAATGCTACCATTAAGCTTTATAAAAAATACGAAGTTATTTTCGTTATTAAAGATTTGATTAGGCACAATAATTCAATAACACGATGAAATGATTGGAAGAAGTTACTCTTAATCACGTTGGGCTATTCCAAAACCTTATTGTCTTGTACTTGAAGTGGCCCTCACATCCTTTACAGAACTATTTAATAGATACACTCACACATGGATATTCATATAAAAATAAATATTTTTCTAGTGGTCCTAATGAAACTAATTATATCGATTTCAATTTTACACTCGCGATTCGCGACGATATACACACATGTATATATATATATATATAAACTTATTTGTAATGTTTAGTACATAATGAGGAAATAATTGAAATCATTTGGTTGCTAATCATAAATAAGAGAAAAAAGCTTTTTTTATAAACAAATCAGGAAACAGTAGAAGAAGAGATGCATGATGTTGCGTAAAGCAACGACACCAACAGATGTGTGTGTGGCTAAAAGCTACTAATTTTTTTACTCACCGCGTTTTATTTCCTAAACTTTTTTTTTTGATAAAGACCGAACTGGTTAACATTACAAGATGAAATCTTTGAGAATCATGTGATATTTCCTAAACATAATATCATCCAATTTGTTTGTGTTTTATTTTTTATGTTAAAGAATTTAGAGCCTGAAGTTCAATTAATTTTTATTTTATCTAGGTTTAGCCTAAAAGGATTTAGGCTAAACGAGTTATCGTCAGAAGCTTTATTATTTACGAGATAAGTGAAATCCTGAAATACTTATTCGTCGGAAAGATACTTTGTGGTTTGAAGATTTTTACACATCATACCACCAAAATAAGAAAAAGGAATTAGAAGGTTATTAAATAGGGTTTTTTGCAAAATTGACTCAAAACTTAAAGTCTAACACAAAACTAACATCTTTTTTTTTTGAAACTTTTTTTGCCCTATCCACCCCACAAGTTCACATTATTCACGAAAATGCCATCATATATATTTTTTTTTTTGAAAATAGCATTTTTACTCTCTCAACCTCACCAGCTTCAAATATTTACAAGATTGCCATTGTCTTCAATACACCAACCACCATGAACAAAAGCTCTTAATGCACCTAAAATCGATTTATACTTCTTCTTTCTCAATTCTTATGAACTAAAAACAACATCTCTTTCACTTTCTCTCCACATTGAGCTAAAAAAACCCCAAGATTTTGATTCTATATTTTTTATGGTTCATATAGTCAAAGAAACTAACGATTCTAGGTGGGTTACTTTCGTTTGAGATTACGTATTGCGAGAAGCCTTATGTGTGCTAAGAAAGTTATCTCACCAATTTAAGGTATAAAATCGAGTTTTTCCCGTGACTGTTGTTCAGACGACTGAAATATAAGTCGTCTGGTTGCAGACGACTTCCAAGTCGTCTGGTCAATGCAAAGCCCATTTTTGCAATTGACTTTGAAATTTGTTTTAAGGACGACTGAAATATCGGTCGTCGCTTCACTTTGGTTACAAAAATCTTTTAAGAATCAGGCGTTTGTTCATTAAGTCGGGATTAGTTTGCATTTGACTTGATTTTGTCGGAAGTTTGACTTTTACAAGCGGCGAAATTTAAGTCTTCGAGAAAAGTTGAAATATCAATATTTTATTAAAACTTCGGCGGTGAAATTTCGATCGTCATAGATTGGATTTTGCATTTGACGATTTTGTCGGAAGTTTGACTTTTCTGGCGGCGAAATTTAAGTCTTCGAGAAAAGTTGAAATATCAATATTTTATTAAAACTTCGGCGGTGAAATTTCGGTCGTCATAAGGTGGATTTGCAATTGTGAAAAACTTCAATATTTAATTATTTCGGGCGAATGATATTTCCGTCGGGTCGATTGTTCAAATTTACGGCGGACGGAAATATCGTGGTAGAATAATTAAATATTGAAGTTTTTCACAATTGCAAAACTAACCTATGACGATAGAAATTTCAGTCGTCAATTTTAATAAAATATTGATATTTCAACTTTTCTAAGATTGAAATTTCGCCCGTAAAAGTCAAACTTCTGACAAAATCAAGTCAAATGCAAAATTAACCTATGACGATAGAAATTTCAGTCGTCTGTGTTTTTTGGAGATTTTATTTTAATCAAACAAAATCGACGACCGATATTTCGGTCGTCCAGAAATCTGATTTCAAAGTCAATTGCAAAAACCTCGCGTTGACGGGCGGTGAAAGTTAGTCGTCGAATGACTTAAATTTCAGTCGTTTATCTTTAATAAAATTTCGTTTTTTTGTTCTATGTTTGCTAATGTGTTTCATTTTGAATTTTTCAGATGATGCGTCAGTTACATGCAGTGTATGGAGAATGGTTATTGAAAGATGGATGTTGGAATTTTGTGGTTGATCGTTTCAAAGGAGCGAGGATGTTAGTTTTGAGTGAAGGTTCGACACATCTGATCTTGTTGCAATGGCTCAAGAAGATTATAACCTGACATGAACACGAGTCGCGCTTAACCCACGCGACTCAACAGATGGCTCCGGACCTTCCTCCTATCCATGTTACAGTGATAGGCAAGTAACTTCAAGATATGTTTTCAAAATATGTTTTCTCCCTTAGTTTTACTAAATTTGACTAAGTTTTTCAACACAAACTTGTAAAACATGTAATATGCTTTGACACGGTGATGATTTATTATTGCATATGGAAGATCCAACGATGAGAAAAGACTATGAAGTTTATTATATCATTGATTTGTAAATGTGTAAACACATTGTTAGACATATATTACATCTTAGGAAACAATATTACCGGTTTTACAAAAATTCACAACTAAAGGAGTACACATGCAAATCACAAAACATACCACAAACAAAACTATAATAGATCATTCCTCTACAAAGACAAGCTTGGACTCCACTTGATATGAAAGAAGACATCGTGCGAAAACTTCCAGGAAGTCCGGGCGACTTCCGGGAAGTCCGGACGACTTTCGGGAAGTCCGGGCGACTTCCGGAAGTCCGAAGACTAACAAGTAAGTCGTCCAGCACATTATAGTTTAGACGACTAACAATTAAGTCGTCCAGCACATTATAGTTTAGACGACTAACAAATAAGTCGTCCCGAAGTCTTCCGGATCTGAAAACCCGCATATCCAAATCCGGATCGAAAAACGCATATCAAAAACATTCAAATTGCTTAAAACACACAGAAAATGAGGGAAAATTAGATATATATACTTTTATAGAACACACAACGTACATATTCAAATGGAAAATGAGAACCATCCGATTAAAACCCGCAAAAAGATAGATTAGTGAGAAAACATAAAACAAAACTGAAAAATTCATATAAAGTTTGGGAAAAGGTAAGAACTTTATGCAACAAAAATTACCAAATGAAGAAAACACCACTTCCTCTACAAAGACAAGCTTGGACTCCACTTGATATGAAAGAAGACATCGTCGCGAAAACTTCCAGGAAGTCCGGGCGACTTCCGGGAAGTCCGGGCGACTTCCGGGAAGTCCGGGCGACTTCCGGGAAGTCCGGACGACTTCCGGAAGTCCGGACGACTTTCGGGAAGTCCGGGCGACTTCCGGAAGTCCGACGACTTCCGGAAGTCCGACGACTTCCGGAAGTCCGAAGACTAACAAGTAAGTCGTCCAGCACATTATAGTTTAGACGACTAACAAATAAGTCGTCCCGAAGTCTTCCGGATCTGAAAACCCGCATATCCAAATCCGGATCGAAAAACGCATATCAAAAACATTCAAATTGCTTAAAACACACAGAAAATGAGGGAAAATTAGATATATATACTTTTATAGAACACACAACGTACATATTCAAATGGAAAATGAGAACCATCCGATTAAAACCCGCAAAAAGATAGATTAGTGAGAAAACATAAAACAAAACTGAAAAATTCATATAAAGTTTGGGAAAAGGTAAGAACTTTATGCAACAAAAATTACCAAATGAAGAAAACACCACTTCCTCTACAAAGACAAGCTTGGACTCCACTTGATATGAAAGAAGACATCGTGCGAAAACTTCCAGAAGTCCGGGCGACTTCCGGAAGTCCGACGACTTCCGGAAGTCAAGACGACTTTCGGGAAGTCAGACGACTTCCGGAAGTCCGACGACTTCCGGAAGTCCGGGCGACTTCCGGAAGTCCGACGACTTCCGGAAGTCCGACGACTTCCGGAAGTCGTCAGACTAACAATTAAGTCGTCCAGTAGCGTTATAGTTTAGGCGGTGAAAAATCGGTCGTCCCAAAAGTCGCCCGATCCGAAAACCCGCATATCCAAATCCGGATCGAAAACCTGCATATTCAAAAGCGTTCAAATGGCTTAAAAACAGAGAAATGAGTGGAAGATTAGATAAATCTACCTTTATAAAACATGCAAAAATACATATCTAAAATTAATAGATCTACCTTTAAATGAGTGGAAAATGATAAATGAGAACCATATGATGAAAACCTGCAAAAACAAGATAAATTAGTGAGAAAGACATGAGACAAAAACAATAAATTGATATAAAGTTTGGTATTTATAAGTTCAAAGAGATTATAGAGAGGCTGGAGAGTTTTAGAAAGATGAACATTACATTTTTGTTGCAGACATTTGAGATGAGGAGAGAGAAAATGTAAATTTTTCTGTATATAAGGAGACAAAAAATCCAATTAGGTTAAATATTTTCGATTCAGACGACTGAAATGTAAGTCGTCCAGGAGACTTTAATAATTTTAGCGGGAAACTAAAATATTTCTAGCGGGAAACTAAAATAGAAGACTTTCTAGACGATTTACAAGACGACTGAAATTTCAGTCGTCTGGGTAAAATTATTCACCAGACGACTGAAATATTAGTCGTCTAACCCCTAAACATAACCCATAAACTTTATTCTCTAATTAAACACTTCATAAAATAAAATTAAACTTGAAAAGTGTTTACTATACACAGAAATAAATACATAGAGGTAAAATTTAATTTTTGAAAAAAATATTTCAGCTTTTCAAAATCTAACCGTAAGAATACATACAATACTACAACATATGTTTGCCAAACCCCTAAACCAAAGAATATCATAATTCACTACTTCCACTTATCTATGTTGAAAACAAATCAATTTGATCGTATCTTAATTTTTATCACTTAAAACTGTTTATAATTATATGATTTTAATTTTTCACTCATCAAAATATTTTTTACAAAATTTATAAATTATTTTTAAGATTCACTCGTCCAGACGACTTATATTTCAGTCGTCCAGACGACTGAAAACATCTCAGACAACTTACTAGGGCTATATTCGTAAAAATGTCTTCTGTTTTTTTTGTTTGGTCACAATGGACTATGCTGTAATTTCACAGAAGTTTTAAGTTAGATTTGCATATGATTCAAGTTTGGGTTTAGTATTTGGGTTAAAATAAAGTTATAGGTTAGTTTTGGCAAATTCTCCTATTATATATCCATCAAACTAGACGAGCCTCGGTCACCAAAACGATTATTAACTGTTGTTAATACATAGTTTTGTGTTCGGTGTTCAGACTAAATGGTCTATTTGTGGCACTACTCTAGTCTGGTAGATGAATGGAAAGCAGTTCCTTAGTTTGTCAAACATCTTAACGGTTTAGCCCCTATTATCATTTGTCATGTATATACATAGCGTGATTGAACTTTAGTATTTTCTGGCTCGTAAAGCTACGGTTATATGAATTTTCCAAATTGGACGGACAGAAAATTACGTTTTTGTTTAACTCGAGAAGCAAGCAATTTTTTTTTAAAAATTACATGCGTACATATATGTATGAATATAATCATAGTTCTGCCATTCTTGAATATATTATATACCAGTGTACAGTTTTCTTTTTACAACTCCAGTGTACAGTTCAAAATATCTAAAAACAAATATTTCATATCTTTAATCCATGCAGATGATCACAAAAATAAAACTAAATCAAGTAAAGTATTTAATATCATTTAAAAATATTTCATATCAAATGGCAAATGATCTTTGTAAAGTTTATTATATGCATCGTGTTTTTTTTCTTTGCTATCTTCTTAAGTAGATGTTTGAACTTACCATTGTCTAGTAGATGTCTTTTTTAATACCAAGAAAATTTATGAAACAACAAATAAATATGACATAAGCAGGTTCAGTGTGGAAGTTAGTACAACTAAAAATGTACGTTAGCAAAGAGAGAGAGATACTTAGCGTAAGAAGACAAAGGAGAAGGAAGTGTGAGGCACGAAAGGGTCAAGATGCACCGCCGCATCTTTAGTTGTATCTTCCACCAATTACACAACTCATTCCAACCAATATTCTAAAATAAAGGTTTACACAAATATATTATTGTATTGAACTTTCAATTTAACTAATACTATTTCTCAGCCACAAGGAATAATTATTTAGACAATCTAGAGGACTTAATGGACTGAGCATACATGTTTTACGTTGTAAGAGTGTAGTTAAATTGAACGATGTAGAAAGCCAATTTTACGTTTTCATACAAACAACTGTTTATCTGAATATTGATACTAAACATTAGCCAACTCCGTTTTTGTTATTTCAAAATTAGTTTATCTAATTATAATTGGTGGGTGCGAATGAGTCTGGCATACATGTGACATAGCTTCCAAGTTAGGATTAACCAAAGATCTTGTTTCTACAAAACCGGATCCAACCCACTCTTTAGCTTGCTTTACTTCACTTGCAGGTTGTTGTTTTCCTCTCAACTCCCAATTACAATTTCTTTTTCTAGTTTATTGGCTCTTAAAAAGTGTTCTCAGTATTAAATCATTTATTAAATATAACATAATGATAAATTAAAACTTAAAAAAAAAGAAGATAAAGCCATCTAAGAGACTATCGCTTGATTTGTAAGAATCATAAAGCTTCTTTTTTTTTTGCTAAAAAGAATCATAAAGCTTTCAAGCTAATATTTTACTAAGATGTAATAGGCTTAACTAAAGAATAAATTAAGATCAGGCGTAACTCAATATCTAAATGGTGAACTCTAAAGAGATTACTATATTTGAATTATGTTAAATCAATCGGTTAACTCCCAAAAGCGTCACACAATTTAATGATTTCAGTTTTATCTATTGATTCTCTATTCGTTAGTGCGTTTTTGTTCACTTAAAACAACCATAACTTCAAAAATTAGTATTGACTTCTACTTGAAAAAAAAAGATGGCTAAAAACCTACACACGAACAAACATATACATACATTTATGCCAAAGTAAAGAGGTGGAAAGTTCTTGAAAATATATCTTTTACAATGATAATAAGGTGAGAAAATGAGTGGCATACCAAACAGTAGAGGGTGTTTTATATTAAGAGGAAGAGGAGAGAGTGGTGGTGGGGCTTGAGGACATTATTTATAAAAAAAAAAGAAGTTTTTGTCCAAAAGGAGTGGATAGACATAACACAACACCTCACCACACTTCAACACTACAACTACAACTCACTCTTACTTCTTACTCACTCCACTTCACCACACACCTCCTAACTAGCTGTTTCATTTATGTATTTCGGCTTTATTTATACCATTGGCCACTATTCATTATAAATTGAAAAATATTTAAGTTCTTCAAACTATAATTTGTATCATATTTTTCTTTTGTTTTTGTATGCAAACTAATCATTCTCTGGTTAGTTATGATTTTTGGAAAATATTCTTCAAACTATGAATTGTTTACAGTAAAAGATAAGAAAGGTAAGATTTGATAAAAAAAAAAGTCATGTTTCATAGTAGATAACTCCACTGCAGTAGTTTTATTTATATTAATACTTACAAATTCAAACGAAAGTTATTATAAAGACGAGAGCAATTTAATATTTGATTTAGAGTATGAATATAGTTCATACCAGTTCAAAAAATTTAAAAGAATTTAAATGTTTTTATTTGTGAATAGTTATATTATCTACCACTACTACAAGGATAAAAGCCTCTAGATGATATCAACTTAGTCTTTCCAAATACTTTCAAGTCATTCTTTTTACAATATAACTGAAACAATTAAATAGTTATTTTGCCATAAATCAATTTGTATACTCCTTGAAAGATAAGAAACACATCATAATCAGAACCTAATATTTTTATACTTGATATCTAATATAAATAACAGAAAGAGATATGCATAATTAAAAAAATATAAGAATACAGATAAAGAGGATAATATAATGCAACTAAAATCCAAGCAAGAAATTATGGATCTATGTCTACTTGTTGAGTCTTGAGTGTTAGTATAAACTACATATATGTATGTATGCAATCTCCAGTGTGCATTATATGTATATATGCATTTGTATATCTCAGGTAGCTGTCAAAATTTGCTACAACTATCAACTATGTCTATTCTACTAAAGTTTTTATTGGTTGCCAGTAAGCTAACCATTTGTAACTACTTTGTATAAAGAGTTGTGAGGTTTGGTTATGATTTTTTGATCTACAGTTTAGTGACTAAAGCGGATATTGGCAAGAAAAAAAAAACAAGGTTTAGTAATAAAACAAAAAAAAATGGAGCAATGCCAGCTAAACCAAAATCAGCCTATTGTTTTGCTGCATCTTTGTTTTTCCTCAAAAAACGAACAATATATTTAAATGGGTGGTATTTTTTGGAAGAATAAAAACCAAAATAAATTATGAATTTAGCACTTAAAAGTAACATGTTTTGGCTTATTATTATACCTAGCCTGAAATCTCGTTTTGTATGTTAGTAGTTAGCGTCGGCTTGTTAAACCGTAATATTTTATACAGTATATATATTTTTTGTTCTAGTAATTTTAATGTATCCAAAGATATATTTAACTTCTAATAATGTTTTTTCTGTATTTGTGTTAGACGTAGTATATTTAATGAACCATATTAATTATTTTTGTCATCCGTTATCTTTTCGCAGATGTTATAACATTTAACTAGATCTCCGGCCTATTTTCAAGTTTATGCTTATATATATATATATATATATATATTTGTTTTATATAATATACTTTTAAGGTTACTTATATATTTAAATGTGTATATAATTTTTTCAAATACAATAATTTTATATTTTTCATACTGTAAATTAATTAATTATTTGAAATCATCACATATATATATTGTTTTGTTATATATTTGTCCTATTGAATTTGCGTTTGATTATAAAACAATTTTTTTTATGCACGAAAAACATAGTACAAAATTATTTTGTATTTAATTTATTATGATCCAGACCCGTAGCGTTTGATTTTTTTTAATAATTTTTTAATGTTTATTCATTGTAGATAATAAATTACTGTATATATAGAATTTTAAGATAAATTAATTTAATACATGTAGTATATAGTTTACTAATATTAAACCGTTCTAACAACATATTATATCTTTAGTATAAATGTTATATATTTATGAAAATATAATATATTAACTTATCAACTTAAAATAATTTTATCTTATTTAGTTCAATATAATGGTTTTCTTTTAAAATGATAGATATTATTATAAATAGATAAAATAGGATATGATTTGTTTTTTTCATTTTATAAAAGATAATTGTATATATATTAATGTATAATAACATTTCATTACTAATTACGAAATTAATGTAAATATTTATTTACAATTTTTGACAGTTAAGATCTTGTTATATATTTTTTTCAACAGATTTGTTAGAATTTTAAATATAGATATTTATGTTTTAATTTAAAAGATATCAAAAGATATTATGATTTAAGTAATTAGAAATATTATATTATATTAGTATTAAGGTGATAATAAGGTGAGAAAATGAGTGGCATACCAAACATTTAATGAAGTTTTTAAATGATGGTCCAGATTAAATTATCACACATGAAAGAAGTCATAACTTCTATTTTAATAGATAAGATTATTAGACAATATATTGTTGTGAGTTGCAAAAATTTATATTAAGAATGTTTTTTCTTTTAAAAAAAATAATACATGATTTACAAATTAACTCGTTTCAACAGCGGATGATATTTATTTATTTAAATGAAAGAAATTTTTTAAAAGAAATAAGGTTACTTTACTAATATATATAATTTCGTTATATTTATTTATATAGCATATATAATTTAATACAATATAAACTATAATAAATTTTATATGATATATAGCATATAATTTTATTTTAATTAACATTAATTTATAATAAAATTATATTGCTAATCACGAAATTAGTTAATGTATTATTTTATAAAAAAATATTTAAACTTTTTGGTAAGATATTGTTAGATTTTCTATGAAGATATTAAATGTTATAATAAATCATAATAATAACGATAAGCTTAGAGAATAAATGTAACATGACTTTCTAGGAATATGTCCAATTTAAAAAATCACACGTGAATCAAAGTTGTGACTTATGTTTTAATATATAAGACTATTTTGATTCGTTAAGTAATTTTTAATAATGGTATATCCTTTTAAAACTGTAAATAGATGGCTTAAAGTTTGATGAAATATTTTATTTTACAGAGTATATTCTAACCATATTTTGTGGTTATGGGCTTATAATTTCAGTTTTTATAGTTATTGAATCTAAATTTTCTTAAATAATCACTAACGTGATTTTCTTGGTTTTTGATTTTGAAGATATAGTTTACTCTTTACATTGTTGTTGTACCTTCAGTATTTCAGATTTGTGACGAGAGAGCGAAAATTTAAGTGTTCAATTTGGAAAAGTCCAGAAAGATAAATGATTAGATGTGAACCATATATAGAAGTCACATCTTTTGTGTCAGAAACATCAACTTCTCTTTATCATTCTCTTTCAGGAAAACATAGGATTGATTATAACTACTGTATACTTTGGTCTGGCACTTGGTTGATTTCATTTAGTTGTAGAATCCAATAATTGTGTTATTGGCAAGTGTCGAACCAAGTCTAATTTCAATAGGTGATTTTTGATGAAATTATCTTAAAATATTTCGAAAGGAAGATTTATATTCACAAGTTGACGGAACATATTGAGAAAGCAAATGTATCACAAATATAATAGGAAGTGTTCATATATTTATTAATTAAAGCAGTGGAGTAACAGACAGACGGTTGGGGAGACGACGCATACAACAAATTGGACTAACCAAGTGGGTAAGCTGAACTTTTTCTTTTACTACACTACACGTCTTTATTAATTATTCAATATTATCATTTCAACTATATGTTTCTATTCATTCATATGTTGAGAAATATCTCACTGAATCAAATTTAGTAGACAACTGTGGCATCAGATTATAATGTTACAACAATAACATTTTTCAAAAAGAAGAAAATTAGTAACTTACATCGGTTCGATCATGCCAGCTTTTTAAGTGATATTGATATATGCCTTTTCCTCTATTTCGATTTTCCCACAATTTGAAAAAGGCAGAAGTTACAAAATTTTGCAATCAGATACATATCATTCGATTTGGTATCTCTGAATTTGGTTATTTCTGTACTGGATAACATGTCCAAACTTAGACAGAGGTTTTCAAAATTGCTTGTTTAGTTTATTTCTAATTGTGCTTATCATCAATTTCTTTAAAACTATATGTTTTAAGTCACTTCACCTCATTACCTAAAAAAAATCAAAGCATGAATCGTTAATTGACTTGATAAAAAAAAAAAAGACGTTATGTTCTTAAAAACGATGGAAAGCAGATTTGGTCCATGAGTAGTAACAAGCAGTTTCACAAAGGTAAAAATCCAAAGAGAGAATTTTTTGATGCTATGAATATAAACATCAAAAGTTGATTAAGCCAAAACATTATTTGACAAGACATAAGACACAATACAGTAGACAGAAGAGTACTTAACTTATCCCAGACTTAGAGCGGCGTCAAACCAACCACACCTGCGTTAGAACCCACGTAGCTCGTGAGATTACCGAACACACATAATCCAAATTCCCATTCAACTATTATATAAAAACAAGCTTTCTTTGGCTTTAGTTGAAACCGCTTTTGATGCTACTATCTAAAGATTTAAACTGAAAACCTTTGTTTTGAAAAAGTGTTGTAATACATAAGTAAACGCTTGAAACAATCGTAAGACTAAAGTCATAGGGATAGAAAAATTAATCATACCGCATGCCAGTCTCCCGCCTGCATTACCCGTGGTCAGACTAAGCTCATGCCCACCTATTATTTGCCAAACCAAATTAAGAAGAAGTAATCAGATAGATCACAACTTTGACAATTAGCATCCTTTCCACTAGCAAGTGTTATGATACAAAATCCAAAAGCATCGAGAATGGGAAGTAAAAGAAGGGATAAGTTATTACCCTTTCCGAGGTCATCGTGAACCACAAAGGCTCTTCCGACAACAGAGTTAGGACCAGTCAGAGGAATCTGATTGTCCACAACCACAAGTGTTGTCTCTGCCACGCCTCTTGTTACAATTCAAAAAAAAAAAAGTGTACTTAGCCTCAAACAGTTTTTGAAATGTGGTCCTATTAGACACAAAAAAAAAAGATGACGTTCAAAAAGACAAATCATATGAAATGAATCATAATCTGTTGAGAGATGAACCTGTTAAGATGCATCCATTTGTTGTATCACCAAACTCATGCTGTATAAAAGAAAAAAAAAAAAAGCAGAAGCAGACCACAGTAAGTAACTGTTTAAAGAATCGAATCGAAGACAGTAAAGGTAGATAAAAGGGAAGACTTATTTACGAGGTGAAAGCCATGAGGCCCTGGAGTGAGACCGGTGATACGAACATTCGCTGTTGTAGGACCTGCTTGCTTCCACATTCGTTTCAATTTGAAAGAAACCAAATTAGATTTAAAGACATTGTAATACACACACTCAGAACAATCTTCTTTGTAAACAAAACCACCTTATCAGCAAGACTTATCACACAGTGGAATGCCTCAAAAAAAACATGTTTAATTCACATAAGATTAGATATTTTGTAGCTAATCCGTTTCTATCAACACATCACATCTTCAGAATTACAGAGCAGTTAAAAAAAAGTACAGAGCAGTAAGAACCAAACAGTGAAGCAGAATCAGACACTGAGAGAGAAAGAGAGAGGCAGAAGGGGACGGACCTGTGTCTTCTTGTGTGAGAGTAACAACTCCTTCGACGTCGGAGTTACCTTTGAGCACAGCAACGGCTTTCTTCGCGGCGGAAACGACTGTTTGCGATTTCTTCGAGGCCGAGATGGTAGCCGATTGGGGATGGTGGAGGTTGAGAGACACGCCGCGGAAAGAGGAGCGGAGTGGTGGATTGGGATTGGATGAAGGAGAAATGAGAAGGAGAGGATGGTGTGAGCAGCCATGGCTCCTCCTGCCGATGCTATGTAATGCTTTTCCAGGTGATTGGGGTAAATGAGAGATGAGGTTTTTCTATTTTTGTGTACCAAATATTTTGTTTAACTGTTGGATAAAGTCCTAATATTTCGTGGAAACCAAAGTAAAAGATAACCAATACAGTAATATCATTTCTTTTAACTTCAAAAATGGAGTAGCTCCAAAATATAACAAAATTTAAGTTTAACTCCACTTCATTTTCATTTTTGAGATGAAATAAAAGCAAAATAAATATATTACTTGAAGTGAAGTTAAAATATGATTTGAAAGAGTCTTAATTGATCGTCTTTTTATGTTGCTTACAAAAAAAAATAGATTACTCTATTTTTGAAGTATTAATGAATTAATAAAAATGAAGTAGAGTTAAAATAAAATTTAGTTATATTTATATAGTTACTCAATGCATTAATCGTATTAAAAACTAAATAATTATTAATCTAAATGTTATAAATAAAATAAAATTAAGTGAGATAAATATATTGAAGCACTCAAAATGTTTTTTTAATTAGAATCCAATTTTGGGTCAAAATGATCAATCTAATTTTTTTTTAAAAAAAATTGAATTTCAAGGAAATTTGTGAACAGTTTAGAAGTTAGAAATTATATCTGTAAATAGACAAAAGTACAAGGATTAAAGTTAAAAACTTGAAAAGTTGTATCTAGCAAAATTAATATTACCCAAAATTGTTGAAATTATTTTGGATAACTTTAACATAAATTGCACCGAATTTAAAAAAAAAGGATAATTTGTTCAAAAACAATGAAAACTTATGAAATTAGCTGATTACCAAGCACAAGAAAACTTGTTGTTTTGTTGGTATATATGGTATAACTAGGGTAAACCCGTCCTACGGGCGGGCGGAAAAATAAATAAACTTATAATACAAATTTAATTTTAAATTTTAAATTTACTTTTAACTTCAAATAGCACTAAAGTTCAGAATTGTTTTTACAGCAATTTTATCTATTTTATATATGTATTATTCTCTATTTTATATATTATAAACTTTTTTCAAATCCAAAAAAAAAACTTGATGAAAAAAAAATTGATTGTATATTATGTGTTAATCACTATTTCTTGATTACTATTCTTTATTTTTTTATTTTGCCTTTCAAGAGAAATGAACCATTCTTTGTATTAATTAATAAAAATGTATCAATACAAAAAAAAACAATTGATAGTACTAATTGTGTATGTCTACATTTACAATGTGTACAATTGTATATATATTTGTCAAGAAATCATTATGTTTTAGGAAAGTTACTTACTCTAATCAGAAGCTTGACATAGTTTTTTATTTTTCATATATATAAATTACAAATTATTTAAAATTTAACATTAAATAAAATTAACCAATCCTTATAATTTTATTGTTTATAAATATCTATACATATGTAGAAGAACATAGTCACAAATAAACATATATAGTCACCCTTATATGCTCATTCTCATAGTTTATTCATTAGCAATAATCTCACAAACCCCCGTCCGTTTTGTTCTTCGCTGGATGAATATGTGAGCTGTTTTGTTATGGCTCCAGAAAACCAGATATCATGAGACATTTTCCATTGTTTTTTTCCTTAAACAAAACTGAGATATAAACCAAAATATTTCTCATTATGCTTTAAAAATATATGAGACATCAAAATTTACCGAATAGAAATATAATTTCCAAACTACAAATCCCCCATGTTTTATTATTCAAATATTTGTTACTTGTATGTGAGTTAAAAAGTGGGATCATAGAATAGGATATGGTTTGCTTTTCCAAAATAAAAAATAACACAGATATCTTCCAGTATTACAGCAGAACTTTGTTTTGTAATACTTTCAAGACACATATGTATGCTTAGCAATCATGAAGATTGAAGATATTAGTATCATTGGACGTAAGAAAAAATTCACTGAGATTGACTTTAAATGGCAGGAACATGTTATAATTTTAGTGAGATATAATAGTGAAATCTGTAGCCATAACTAGCCATAACAATAGCAATACATCCATCAATCATTCCTAAGGTATGTGAATCCTCTGTATTTGCAAATGATGGGAAGTTTATTTCATGGTACACGGTCAGTTTGCTGGCTAGATGTGAGTTACAAAGTCTTCCTTGACGTTTGATGCAATCTGCAACCACATTCGTCTCTTCCAGTGATATATAACCCCCAAGAGCGGCCCTGAATAAAGAAGGCGTTCAGATCTCAAGACTGCTCGATGCTATTACTATGATTAGATAACAGCAGAAAATACCAAAGATCTTCAAAGAGGTGATTCGGTTGATGCATTCCTACAAAAATAACACTAAAATCAGACTTTAAAACAATGGCAAAAGGTACTCATTCAACTGTGAAATAAGCGATGTAGTGAGTTGAAACCTGAGATCTAAATTACTTTCTGCAGGGAGATCTTCAAGTGAGACATTTCTGTTTCTGCAATCATATCACAGAGCAAAAGGAAGCTCAACATTTATGCACACTGATATGGGATGGGATCAGACAATATTTTTATCTATACTTCACTGTTAGTTTGCTTTTGCTCAGAGAATGAAGATTATAATGAGAGATCTTTTTTTTTTTGAAACACATAATGGGAGATCAAAAGTGTTAGGTGAAGGGTTAATTCAATATATACCTCTATGTATTCAACAAATTCTTTAATTAGACACATGAGAGCTAGATCTCGAGGCTACACGTTCTGCATAGAAAGAGTATTAACCACATTCTGATAAAAACATGTGTTAGTTCATTTCTATATATGAGGGATCAAAAATAAACGTTTGACCATTGACAACTTCACGATGTCAGAGCATGATAAAGGTTCAATCCAAGCTTGCTTGAACATTGTGAAGTGCAATGGTTCCATCTCGAGCTCAACAACTATGACTTTGCCATCGGGACGCCAAAATATATGTATTCAACAAATTCTTTAATTAGACACATGAGAGCTAGATCTCGAGGCTACGCGTTCTGCATAGAAAGAGTATTAACCACATTCTGATAAAAACATGTGTTAGTTCATTTCTATATATGAGGGATCAAAAATAAACGTTTGACCATTGACAACTTCACGATGTCAGAGCATGATAAAGGTTCACTCCAAGCTTGCTTGAACATTGTGAAGTGCAATGGTTCCATCTCGAGCTCAAAAACTATGACTTTGCCATCGGGGACGCCAAAATATAGAAAATAGAAATAGTACCTAAAAGTTAAGAACCAGAAAGTTACGAAATGCATTTAGAAATTGCAACTTGTATTCAAAACTGTTGACTATTAGTTCTACAGAGGTAGCAAATAGATAATTGACCTTGCGAAGGGAGGATGAGAACCAACGACAAAACGATGCAATTGAAGCATGACACATAGTTTTTGACAACGATTCATCTCACTCGAGATTCTGAGACTCCATTGTTGCTGGAACTAATCAGAGCTTTAAGGATATGACGAACTTTAGAGAAAGACGGCAACATCTGGTGAAGAAAATAAAGGTGATTAAGGGTTAAGTCATTCAAAACTTGATATATTTATACAAAACCACACCACCTCTCAGCTCGAAGAATGTGTTTAATACACATCGTGGGGGATCGAATCGATGGGATTAAACACGAACTCTTAACTCCGACCGTTTCAGATGGTGAGAGAAAGCGAAAACGACATCGAGACATTGTCGAAGGATGCGGAGATGTGACTTTCGTCTCTTGTCTGAAGCTGATTAGGGTTAGAGGCGACTTATGTTCTTACGGATAGATATGGAACAAATTCGACAGTCAAAAGCCCAGATACAGAACACCCGTACGAAGCCCATTAGGCCGAATAATAAATGAAACGGCGCGTTTAGCGTGAGTGGACATGTGGCAGCTTCAGGACGCACGACTTTCCTATGTGGAGGCTGAAGTGGAGGGCCCTGGAGAGAGGGCACTGAACTTTATAATAATAGATGTAATGACGAGATTAATCTTAGAAATTGTGGATAACTTGAGCCTTTAGTTTAGCCTATAAGGGAATACCGTCAAATAGGTTAGGAGAAAGATTTTACTAGATTTTCTGATATGTTGCTAGGATTTGGTACAGATTTTGTTATATTTTCCTCGGTAAATGAAGAATATACAGTGCATTGTGAAGCTTAATCTCCTCCACAACATGTCTCACACATTCGAGCATTTGGAAAATCAAATCAAGAAAAAGATTTGCATCATCTACATACCAAAAATTCTGTATTGCTTTCTAATCTTTGGGGGGTCTATAACCGCTTTCTACCAGCCACAAGATCAGAGTCGCCACCACCGTAGTAGTACCAACAAAGCTCAGCCGGCAGCTTGAACATGAACATCGAAGGGAGCAGGTGAGTAAGAGAATAGGTAGACAGGAAACACAGAGCGAAAAATGTGAAGCATCACTGAGTTTTGTACACGGACCTGCTTCATTCACCGTTAGCCAACCTACCAGAAAGTTAGTCTGGAGACGGTGGTGGCTCCGGCGGAGGGGTAACTGCTAAGAAGATGAGATGATGACCTACCAGTTTTAGCCTTGGGCCAAACATTGGAACACAACGCAACTGATGGGGCAAAGAGAAGTCTTCTGAAGGGAGTAGGACAAATTGTGGGTGTGGAGATTTCTAAATCCAAAAGTTGACTTAGCCTTTCTATGGTAATATGTATATAGTTAAGTTTACACAAGAATGTCTTTTGTGTGTAGTCTTCGGTTACGGAAAACTCTAGCCTGGTTAAATTTATTTTTGGGTTGATAATCTTTATTTTTCTTGTAACCGATGAGGGATTACTTTTACAAAACTGGTTATAAGAAATTTTAGCATCGTTTGCTTTCCCTTTTGGCTTGTTAAACTTTTTTATAACCAATGATGTAATATATTATCATGTAATGAAATTGTCTTAATGCCAAGTTGTTGCATATACCATTTAACTTTTGTAAAATAAGCATCCCCAAGCTTTACAAGTGTGATTAAACTCAAAATTTAGCTATATATCGACCTTGTTTTGTTAGAAAATATGGAAACTTATAGCAGTGAAACTTTCTTGTAATTAATGAGGGATGGTTTTTATAAAGCCGGTTATAAAAAATTTAGCATGGTTTGATTTTCCTTTGGTTTGTTAATCTTTCTTGTAACCAATTATGGTAATATATTATCATATAATGAAATTTTCTTATTGTACAAGTTGATGCATATATCATTTAACTTTCGTAAGATAGCTGGCTTTTTAAAATTGATATCATAAGAAGTCAAGATCATAGCTATTGCATATTAAATGAACAAACTAATAATGTTTATATATATGTATTCATTCAGAATGTCAATTTATTGGATAGCTAATATAATATATACCCGGTTAGACAATGAATTACATGGGATAAAAACTGATTTATTGGTGTCAAATTGTTACACAGTTAATATAATATTTATACAATTAAGAAATAAGTTATTTGGGATAGAACTTGCTTGAATGTATATCATATTCTTAGATACCATAAGAATCAAATTCATAGTTATGACATATTAAATGAAATATGAATAATGTTTAGGTATATGTATTCGTTGGTATATATCAAATTCTTGGACAACTAATATATATAATACTTATACATTTAAAAAATGAGTTATTTGAGATTAAAATTGGATTTGTTGGTAATGTCAAGTTGTTATATATTTAATATATTATTTACACGGTTAATAAACAAGATCTTTACTTAGATGTCAAACCAAAGAATAACATGTGGTTAAATAAGATTGTTCCTTAACATGTAAATACTATATACATACAATATATATAAATATATATCATCTATATCAGACGGAGACGCAGTGGTGAAGGGTTTCACCAGAGATGCAGAGGCGGAGAACTTCAATGGAGACGCAACAGCGGAGAGGTTCACCAGGGACGCAGTGGTGGAGAGCTTCACTAGAGATGCAGCGGCGGAGAGATTCACTGGAGACGCAGCGGTGGAGAGCTTCAGCAGAGATGCAGAGGTGGAGAGCTTGATTGGAGATACAAAGGCCGAGAGACGCAGAGGCCGAGAGCTTCATATGAGACGCAATGGCAGAGAGATTCATCGGAGACGCAGCGAAGGTGACGAAAATTCAGTCCAGCATTTGATATGGTGGGAAATACGAAGCGTTCCCTTCCATTTACAGCACAGGCTATTGAAGATTACGGCAAGAAACATGGATTTTGGAATGATTTCGAGGGTGAGGAGAGAAGATGATATATAATGAGTAATAGTAACAAAGAGTGAGGAAGAGAGAGAGCATGATTTTGAGTTTCCAAATGCTTACAACTTTGAGAAAGAGAAAGAGTTGTGTTTGATGTGAATTTTTAAGAAGATCTAGTTTCAGAAGAAAAGATATCACAAATCTTTTGTAGGATTTCTCCTTTACATAAAAATAATGAACATCGAAAGGGAGTAGGTGTAACATAGTCAAGAATAATTACAAAGAGTGTCTAAATATGAAGCTTTGGTATGTAGCAAATTAGGTGATACTTCGTTGGTAGGCATCCTAGTTTTCCTTTAAAAAAAAACAAATTCATCAACTATCTAAGATCACCTTCTTTCTCATGTTTTTCTCTTCTTAGAATCTCCAAAAAGACTCTCTATTTTAGAGTTTTCAAAACTCTATATTTGAAGTTTCAAGTTGTTCTTCTCCAAAAGCAAAACTTCAAACTTAACTTCAAAATTATTTGTATTTTACTCTGTGGTCCTTGTATTTATCATAATTAATGTAAATCCATGAAACTTTTATAAATAACTAACACATGTATAAAAATATTACAGAAATACTAATTAATAAAATCTTACACTAAAATATAAAATCATAAATAGAAATAGAAATAGAAATACATAATTATGCAATGTGGTATTTTGTTTGTAGTTTAATATTTAGTTATGTATAATAATTATGTCTTCATGTACCCATTTAAAGATGTTTTTTCTTAAGTTTCTTTCGTAATATTCATGTTGTCTAATTCTTTTAAAATAATATAAATTTTATTTTAAAGTTTTTATTTAATTTTATGTGTAAAAATTGAATTTATAAAAACAAATCTGAAACAACTATGAAATAGAAAAATCTTAAGGATTAAAATGATAGACAAAAAAATAACTAAGAATCATAAATGTGATATTTAATTAAAAGTTTCGCTACTCAAAACTTCAAATTTGAAGTTATAGAGTTTCTTTTGGAGATGCTCTTATCTCTCTCTATCGTCTCTAAAAAAACTAATTATGGTTAAAACTAATTATGTTTTTTTCATTATTTTACAAACATCCTCTAACTTAACAACCTTTTTTGTCACATTATCTCAACCCTAATAAGACCTATATATGTGTTTTAAAGCCTGGCAGCTGATTCCCTTGTCAAATTAAGACTTTGGTTGCTTGTGTATTATGTCGTTGATTGTTTATTAATAGAAAATCACTTACATCAGCTTCAAAATAAAAATTAGATCGCTGGAAAGTAATGAAACGTACAGAAAGGAAACAACCAATGAGATGTATAACCGGGTTTTAATCAGATTGGAACATAGGCAGCGTTACAGAATCAGGTGAATGGCAATGGCTTGATGAATTCAAAACCTTGGTTTAGAAATGATCCAGTAATCCACAGCTTCAGGTTAGGCAAGTTTAAGCTCTGTTCAAAACATGTCCCCTGTTTTCAACAAACAAGAAAACTCGGTAAGTAAACGTAATCTTACAGAAACCACGAAAAAGGTAGAAAGAGACAAGTTGGTTTACATCTAATGTATATGTTAAGAGGTATGTGTCAGGAGAAGGGGAGCTTAGGTTGGAGTTTTGCACTTGGAAACTTGTAAGAGACTCCAAAGACTTGTAGAGTGATGCAGCAACACCTTCTCCTTTATTACACACCAATCTCACATAAAACTCTTTCTCCTCTACTTGAATAACATCCATCTAACACACAAAAATACAAAGTCTAACAATTAAGTCGACATAAAACTTTGTTTCAAAAAAAAGGTCGACATAAAACTAGGGAAATTCTGCCAATAAAATTTTGAACATAGGCCTCGAACCAATTATACAAAACTGAAATCAAGGAACATCACAAATATCTGAACGGTTTATATTTTATTATACTTGATAGCCAAAAGTGAACTGAAACTGATTAAATATAAATAACTGAAATACAATTACATACCCAAAATAATAATTAAATTATTTTGAAATAAAAAATATTTAAACATGAAATTTATAAATCAAATGTAATATTACCTATAAAATAGAATTACCTAAAAATTGAATTATCCAAATATTTTATTTAAAATATCTTTAAATATTTGAATTATCTGATATTTTCATTTAACAATAAATTTTTAAATATACTATCGGAACAATCCAAATAACTTGATATTTTTATTCAGATTACTCAAAATTATCTTAAAAACTCAAACCGAAACCAAATTCCTAATCTTATTACCCAAACTAAACTAAAAACCAAAAGAATCAAAATTGAACTAAATTTCACTAATCTTATCTCTATACCACAAAAAAAAAAAAAAAAAAAAAATCTGAATACCCAAATAAAAAAAAAAAACAGAACCAACCAAAAAGGATAAGCGAACGCTTGGATTACAGATTTACAATTTCCTACTTTTTTTTTTTTGATCAAACAATTTCCTACTTTTGATCTTGAAATTATTGCTATGCTACTTTCGAGAACAAGGTTTTGAATGTTATCAAGAAGATTGGGTTCAATACCTGAATGATTTTCTTAGAAACCGGTGGATTAATCTTCTGAGCACCTGGTGCAGGTTCTTGGTACCCTCCAGTGGAAGTTAAAGAAGCTTCAAGGCCCGCGATATCAGCTTTGAGTTTCTTGGCTTGTGATTGCATTTCTTGAACGTACGCCACTGCGTCTCCCACAATGGATGCTTTATCCATCTAATTAATGCCACACAAATTCAAAAAGTACTCCTTATCAGTTTCATAAGCCAAAAACTGTGTTCAGGTCATTACATTTTACCTTAGTAATGTTTGGAACAAGAGATCTCAATGCGTAGAGCTTATCCTTCATCCGACCTCTCCTTTTTCTCTCGGAGATCAAAGTTCTCGACCGATCCGTCTTCTTCTTACGGCTTCCATCATTATTCGTCGTGGTGGTTGCTGAAGAATCATCGCCGTCGTCGTTGTAATCATCGTCTTCGCCTCCTGCTATCACAACACTCTCACTCTCGAAGCTACGGAACGATTCGGCCACATTGGAGTCTATATCAGGCAAGTCGTCGAACAGGTCATCGACAGGTGTTGGGATGAACTGGTTCTCGTCGATAAAGCATGGGCTGTTGTGTAAAGGACCACCAAGGTCGAAATCGAGAGGTGGGTTTTCGATGGTTTGATCATCTCCTCTTATGAGATTTATGAACTGATCGAAATTTGGATCGACCAAGAAGTCGTGTAGTTCCAGGTCGTTTAGGTTTGTAAGAGCGATAACTCTTCCTTTCATTGTCTTTTTGTGTTTTTTTTTTGGCTGTATCTTGTCCGGAAGAAAGAAGAGAAGAAGACTCTTGGAAAGTTTCTGACAATGAAAGAGAGACAAAGGTGAGTTTATAGTAATAGATGTTTTCTAGTGTTTTTTTTATTGATAAAAAATGTGTTTTTTAATCAGGGTATAATTAAAATAAAATGCATTGACGTAGACGCTTATAAAATAATCTGTAATCATAAATTAAATGGGATTTCTTTTGGTCACAATTTTAAATGGGACTATTATGCAAATTTTGGCTCAAAATTTTGCCCAAAAAAGCATGGTAAATATAGATAAAAGAAGTTTCTTTTGTCACTTGTGATTTTTACAAATACCTCCGATTATAGATAAATTTTGATTTTAAGTCAGGCATGAATATATAACATTCATCCTTCTTTTTTTTTTTTTGAGAAAGGATTTAACATTCATCCTTCTTCGACAAGGTTTAAGCTACAACCTACCATATCTAGCAGAAATACAGATCGAATCAACTTTAAACCAGCTAGCGTTACTGCTCAACTTGTTTGTGCCATGGACACATTAAAATGAATTGTTTCCGATGTGTTGTGTTTTTATCGAATGAGTAGATCAAACCAAATCAATCCATCTATCTGAACTGATCCATCTTTTGTTTTTTTTTTGTAACTTGAATTTTTTAACCTGGTTGAATCTAGGGAAGTCGCGAGCCCGTGGATATATTCCTTCTCCAGGGCATTCAAATGGGTCCTAAAGCATGGACTCATATTCGCGTTAGGTGAATAGAACAATGTGACTTAATTTCGCATAGCAGGAGGATCGAACCTGAAACGTGTTAGCGTTCCAGATCCGTCCACTACCACTTAACCACAAGGCCGTTCACCGATCCATCTTTTGTTTACACTTATGAACTGCGTATAATACCAATAAAACTCTTTATTTTTAACCTTTAAGTGCGCAACATTTTTAACCTTTGTTGAATAGAAGTAAAACAAGCAATTTTCAAAAATTGATCAAAACCGCGCGCACCACTCACAACTTAAACATGTTAGTTTTATTTGGTCAATTCGTTGCTTGATAATGTCATTCATAATGTCATGCATGACGATGGAATATATAATATAATCTTCTTTCTTTTTTGTAGAGAGGATTATATAATCTCATTCTAAGTTGATTCCAGGTGATGATTGCTTTGTCGTATTGCATGACTACTAACTTCTGTAAATGATAAGCAAGTTGAAGTAGACTTTTTTTAAAGATAGGAAAAGGTCAATCACATTGTAGTGGACTACATAACCCTTGTAATCTCACAAACACGAAAGTTGAAACTTGAAAGCAATAAAACTATAGAAATAATTGAATTTCCATTCGTTTTTTGTGTGAAAGCGGAAAGAGTCTAAGCTGAAAATACTATATACGCTAATATGCAAAATGTATGAAAATACAAACAAAGAGTTTTTACTGTTAAGAATTGAGATATTCAATAATGAATTTAAGTTGATAAACAAATTCATTGACTTAGAATATAGTTTATGATGGTTGATAAGCCTTTTATATATAGTTTATTCATTGACTTACACATAGCTTTGTTCATATAATTAGCTTCTTAATCGGCCATAATCCACTTAAAATTGAAACAAACAGGAAAATATACAAACATATATAGACTGTTCGGTTAGATTCAGGGATCTGAATTTTTAAGCTCTGATTCAATTTCTTATAAATATTTTACGTAGCAAGTGTATAGTAGTACTTATTATTTACACACACATATATGGATAGGCTCAGGTATGTGAAAGTAATCAGAAGAGAATTTTATCACCTTCAGTTACCAAAAAAAAAGAATTTTATCACCTAATATAATGTCAGTAACTTATTTCATCTAGTTTACTAAAAACAAGAATAAAGTATTCCTACGGATTAAGGTATATTAAAAAATCGATCAGGCCGTATTGATGGTGCCTGTTACTATGTCAGGGTCTACATAATAACAAAATCAACTAGTATTATTAAAAGTTTAAATATTTTGGTGGTCGTTGACAAAAAAAAAAAAAAATATATATATATATATATATATATATATATATATATATTGGTGATTAAATGATTATCGAGAAATAGTTTTTTTGACTTTTTCTTTTGTCACGATAATGTTTATATTTATAAACTGAACCGGGGTTGTGTTACAGAAACAAATAAAAATAAATAAACTGAACCGGCAAGTAATTTTTAGCTTACTTAATGCAGAAACCTGTTCAATGCATTTTTCCTTTAGTTTATGTCATAACAAACTCAGATGCATCTGCGTTTGTTATGCATAAAATAAAGCATAACAAACTCAGATGCATAAACTCTTTTTTTAAGAAGTATTATCACTTTACCATTTTTTCTTGTTGCCCAAAAAATATCATTCTACAATTCCAATGCAATTTACATTTATTTTCAATTCAATATTAATTACAAAATGCATTGATATTAGAAATAAATTCATTTATCTAAAATACTAATGGTTAAATAGATAAAAGTAATGAAAACATAAATGCATTTCAATTATTTTTAATAAGTGTAAAAAATGTCTAAGTGACACTTTTTATAAAACGGATGAAATATATGAAAAATCTTGGTCCGTGGGAAGAATAGTTAGATGTTATAAAAACAGTGGAGTACTTACTAAGGTGTATGATATTGAGAAAATTGGCTAATTGGATCATATTGAAAAATAATTTCTCCTTTTATACCTCTAAGTCCATTGCTTTTATCCTAATATACTTTGATTTTATAAATATGAAAATAATCCAATAATTAAAAAATAACATAATTTGATTATTTTAAAATATTAATAAGATTTCTGATTTTAAAATAATGTTCTTATTAAAAAACTTAAAACTAAGAATTTTTGTCTCTCATTTAGATGTATAAACAATGAACTTCGACTCGCTGTTCACATCCTATCTCTAGACACCACATGTTACATAAATATAAACTATTTGATTTAATGGAAAAAAATATGGAAGAAGAAGAAAAGAAAAAGATTGCTGAATAAAAAAAAAGTTAAATTCAACGTTAGGAACAAGATAAGTATGAATAAAATTATTAGAATTATTTCTTAGATTTTTTCAAATGTAAAAACATAGAAAATATACAAAAATATAAAATACATATTTTTAAACAGATAGAAGAAAAGGTTAGAATACATATTCTAAATAGATAGAATCTAGAGAAACGGTCAAAATTTAAATTTTACCATGTTTAGAACATAGCATGCAAGTGAAAACTCTCTATTTTATCGACTATATATAACAGAGTAAAGGATAGAACACAAGTTAACGTTCTCTAAATTGACAAAAAAACGTTCTCTAATTTTTCTACGACAAAATAAAAAACCAACAATATATATTATATTTTATAAATAACAAAGACTTTTGATTAGAACTGAAGCAGACATATTTAATATTTGGATAGATCACAGAAAAGATTTTACAATACGAATTATAACTTAAATAAAATGTATAAGATAAGTTAGAAGAACTATTTTTCCTTTGTTAAAAAAAGATTATACTATGCATTCTAACAAATTTAGATCAATGTATCCAAATTGTTTTTGGATTTCAATTTTTGTATATCAAAAGATGTACACATGTTTCATTTTCTCCTTAAATAAAATTTACAAAATTTCCTAATGTGATTAACATATATATATATTACAATTTACGATTTTGAATATTAAAGATTTGAAAACAATTTGTGCATCTTCTATCATTTTTAGTTTATATTATTAAAATAAATTAAACAATCACATTAACTATATTAAAAAGTTTAGATTTTTCATATAAGTAATATTTTAAATTTTTAAGTAGACTATAGATTACTAAAACTTTTAATAATTTAAAATTTTGCTAAAACAAAATATAAATGATCATAAAGATCATATGAGTAGAAAATCTCATTTAGTAGGTAAGATTAAATATATTTATTTATTTTAGTATCGTTTAAATCAAATTATAGACCATATAAAATAAAAAATTAATTTCAAATTTCAGAAATATGTATTATACTTGAATTGATAAATATTAAATATTTATCAATTCGGAGCCACCCCGGAAACCCGCATTTGGAGACCTTCTTGACGGAGATGCGACAAAAGAATCCCATTCCAGAGCCACCCCGCACACAGGAGGATGACGACGAAGTAGAAAGGAGGAGTCAAGACCTCTTCCAGGCGATGTAGAACAACAACCCCAACCCTTAGTTCTTTTATTTTCTTTTTGTATTATAAATTTGAAACTTAAATAATCTATTTATAAAATATTCTGCTTTGATTTGTTATTTTTATTTTTTTTTTTAAATCGATTATATTTTTTAAAAAATATAATTTATTAAAATTAAAAAATAAATAATCGAAGCAAAATCGGAGCTATCTTACGAGATCTTAACGAGGAAACTCTACGAGGAATTTTCAACGAAAGCTTTACGTGGAAATTACGAGAAATAATTTACATGATCTTTAGGAGGAAAGTTAACGAGGAATTTTCGACGAAAGTATTACGTGGAAATTACGAGTAAACTTTTACGTGGTCTTTACGAGGAACTGTTACGTGGTCTTTACGAGGAATTGTTTACGTGGATATTACGAGGAAATCTTGCGTCTATTTTACGAGGAAAGCTTACGTGGCTTTTACGACGAAATATTAAGCTCAGCTTTACGACTAAAACTTTCCTCGTAAGTTTACGACGAATTGGCGAGGAAATATGCGTTACAACGAACGATTAACGACGAAATGGTTTTCGTGGTTGTTTCGTCGTAAAGCCTCTTTTACGACGAAATAACTACGAAACTTGGCGTCGTTAATGGTGTGTTTTCTTGTAGTGAATATTTTTGCCATTTGAATTTCATCAAATCATTAAATATATTTATATATATTATATAAAATATATATATATATATATATAACAAATATTTGACTCCGTATATAACACAAATTGTTACCTATAAATAAATGCAAGGTAACTTAGGAAATACAATGAGAGAAAGGTAGAGATGAAAGAGGAGATAGTGAAATTAGTTTTTTTTTCATTGGGCATTATAGATTAATCCCCAATCCAAATAAACCTTACCCAAGTTGTAATCTGACATCAATCGAATCTAAAGCATGATCTAGAAAAAAGCCAAATGATCCACTACTATAGATCTTCGGCCATCATCAATAATGCAGCCACGAACTCATTTGGTTCCACATTTTGACCTTACAAGGATCCAAGACTAGTATACACCCAATGCAGACCATGATTAAAACAAAGCACGATGAGATAAACGTGTTTCATCTGTTTGACTACTAACTATTCTGAAAAACATAAACAATTTGAAATTATCTTTTCCTCTTCTAGTTCATATCAGAAGAGGTGTCATAAGGTACATTGATACTAAATATTTTATACGTGCTTACATTAGGAACAGAGATGTTTACAAAATGAAAAATCTCAATAATACATTTCCAGTTTCCACCTATTTCAAATTTTCACCCTAAAGATGTGATTTACCATTTTCTTAGAGCATCTCCAAACAGACTCTTTATTTTAGAGTTTGCAAAACTCTATCTTTGAAGTTTTATGGTGTTCTTCTCCAAAAGCAAAACTTCAAACATAACTTTAAAATTATTTGTATTTTGATTTATGGTTCTTGTATTTATCATAATTAATGTAAATCAATAAAACTTTTAAAAATAATAACACATATATAAAATATTACAGAAATATTAATTAATAAAATATTATAATAATATATAAAATTATAAATAGAAATACATAATTATATATTAAACTACAAACAAAATACCACATTATTTCATAAAATTATTTTTGTAATGCTCCATCTTCTGTTCCGGAGCAAATTTACTAGACTTAGTGTTGTTGTAATATTTAAATTTGTATAATAATTATGTGTTCATGTACCCTTTTAAAATATTTTTTTATCAGGTTTCTTTTTTAATATTCTTGTTATCTAATTCTAGTTTTAAAATAATATAAATTTTATTTAAATTTATGTGTTAAATTTGAATTTATAAAAACAAATCTGAAACAATTATGAGATATGAAAATTTTAAAAGATTAAAATAATAAACGAAAAAAATACTTAAGAATCATAAATATGATATGTAATTAATTGTAAGGATCAAAATGAAAATAAAAAGATAAAACTTCAAATTTGAAGTTTTAAGTAGCGAAACTTCGTATTTGAAGTTCTGAGGAGTGAAACTTCATATCTGAAGTTTCACTCCATATAATTCTAAATTTGAAGTTTTGAAATTTTTTTTGGCGAGAAAAAATTCTATATTTGAAGTTAAAGAGTTTTTTTAGATGTTCTTATACCAACTCACACAGTATAACAGTAAGATATAATTAAATTTAATGTTTTCTCTCTCCAACCAAACTGTAAAACTGATGGCATGATAATATGATTCTCATTTTTGCTACAGTGTCAAACCACTATTTGGCATAGCAAAACCTTTTTTTCTTTTCAAAACTGTCTTTTTTGTTAAATCAAAACTGGTTATATATAAAATAAATATAAACTAACTTAAAATACATAACAAAGTTTAATTTAAACACTGAAAATTAAATTACGAAATTAAAAATAATATTTTAATATGATATTTTGTTTTATAATATATTTATATTTGAAAGCTATTGATATTTTTAATATATAATATATTTATATAATAATTAGTATTTATTAAAACTATTAAAAACTAAAAGAATCTTAGTTAATAATATGATAATAAAAAAATATTTTTTAGTGTAATATTTAATGTTATGGTTGGAAACTCAAAAAAATCTAGTACTAAAATTATACTAAAATGGTGTATTTTTAAATTTTAACAATAAAATACTGTTATAGGTTGGAAATGCTTTAGTTTACTAATGTATATATGGAACAAACTAGGGTCGACGATCTATTTCCCCACGATAACTATCATATAGCATCAGATCTCCACCAAACTATGACCTTGTGCTAGATCTCCATTAATAAGAAGTTGTAAACGTATTTCTCTCCGAATCGATAGTTCGAAACTTATTTCTCCATAGACGATGGTTTTAATTGGTTTACTAGTTTTAATCGGTTTACTATTAACTAAAAAAATTTAAAATCTACTAAACCAAACAAAAACCCAGATTATATATATAATTTCTTTATCTTCTTGAACACAGCCATCTTTAACCAAAAAGATTTGTCGCCATTAACACTAATCATCAAAAGTCACACGAATCTTACCAACACCAGCAGCAGCTTTAGTTACAACACATTCAAAGTCTCTGCCTTTTACTGCTTTTGCTCACACTAGAAAATTGAAACAGAGATGAGTAGTCATGAGGAGTAGGGGTTTGATATCCGAAACGCTTGGCTTATAATCATGGGAGAATAATAGTTTTCTGTCATGGCAAGGGTTAATGGCATTGATGAAGAAGGAGAAGAAAAGTCTGTGAAGAAGAAGAAAATTTTTCTTTTTTTACAAAATTGGAGTTTGTTTGGTTAAGTTGGTTTAAAATATTTGGTTAACAGTAAACCAATTAAAATCATTGTCTATGGAGAAATAAGTTTCGAACTATCGATTCGGGGAGAAATAAGTTTACAACTTTCAATTTATGGAAATCTAGCACAAGGTTATAGTTTGGTGGAGATCTGATGCTATATGATAGTTATCGTGGGAAAATAGATCGTCGACCCAACAAACTATAGCCATTCTCTTTTGGAATCATTAGGAGTGTTGTTCAAAAAAATAAAAAAGGAATCACTAGGAGCTTCAAGATCCGAAAAATCCGTATATCTTCTTCAGATAAGATTTACACCATATTAAATGATGTAACATAAAATTAAAGTGGTGTGTAAGATCATCTCTAATGTAAAACTATCTCTAATGTAAAACTCGATTTTTTTTTCCAAAATTAAGTAAAAATGCTACAACCCTATTCTATTTCTCACTTCATAATGGAGTAATGAACAAACAAAAAATAGATTATTCCATTTATGGAGTGAGATATGAATCAAGGTTGGAACATTTTTTACTCCATACTCAATTTTACTCCATTTTGAAAGAAAAAATAGAGTAGGAATGAAGATGCCCTAAGATACTCAGATAACTGTAATTTTCTGGTTACATTTTGAAAACCTAAATGACATTGGAACTAACTAAAAAAACAAACCTAACAATTGACCAATACCAGTCAGTAACAGTGGTCCATCATCTCATATCACATCAAAACATTAAATACCCTTTTGCCTCCAGATTTGGTTTCTCTCAAATTTTACTTACATCTTTACACTGCCCAATGGCCAAACATTTAAGTGCTCTCTGATCTTTTGTAGGCTTTTTATGAAACTTTTTCTCCTCCTTTTTCTCATACCAGCACCTTTCCAGATTTACAATCAAAACACAATCGAATGGAGAAAGTTCCCGCCACAAAAACAGAACTAAACAAAAAAGGGTCTTCTTCTTCCATTTCAATTGTTTCTCAAAAAACCTGCCTTAGAAACTCGGTTATAGCTCCTCATGAACTGCTTGGAGGCACTTTGGATTCAATTATAACCCGCGCTCCTGAAGCAAGTCTGTTCAAGATACATAAAGATTTCATCAATCAAATCAAATCTAAAATGAATCAAGAGAATCAATAGTGAGATGTTCCTATCATCAGTGAAACGTCAAGATGTTTATGTTGTGTACCTTTCCTCGATCTTGATCACCTTCTCTGAGTCTTCTTCAGGCTTCATCAAAGATTCGGTTATTCTTTTACTGCACACATCAGACGTCTTAGAGGGACTGGGAATGTTCTTGGTAGTATTTTTTGAGACAGGAGATCTCATGGACTCGCTACGTGGTTGTTGCTTGCTCTTCATAGAAGAAGAAGAAGCCTTTCTCGAGCGTGGAATGTGTTTCGAACAACCCGGCTTTGAGTCTCCATTCTCTACTACACCCATTTGCTTGGAAGCCCTGAAAAAACACTCATATGTGTTTTTACTACTTATATTATAATCCTAAACAACAACAAATGGTGGCATACAATTAAAGTTATAAATGTCAGAACAGTTCTAACATTAAAACATAAGCATCCAATTAAAAAGAAGCATGCAATCACAACGACAACTTCATCTACCTGTCACCATTGTAAGATGAAGAACGCTTAAGAGAAGTGTTCCCATCCGCAGCATCTTTCTTCTGTAGCTTGGTCTCGACCAAGCTCCCACTGAAATACTCTTTCTCCTCTAGCCTGAGGCTCATTAGACTCGGAGTTTCAGACAAACGGTCAACATCACCCATCATAAACGAGGAGGAGAAGAACGGTGAAGGAAACTTGGAGTGTCCAAACTTGGGTTTGTAAGCAGGCACAAGGCCGAACTTGTTATCCTTGACTGATATCGAACCACACGATATCAACTGCATCAGCATGTTGGAGGCCTTAATCCTGGAGTTGGCAGCCGTCATTCGAACATCTTCCTGTTCAAGAATCCTAAAGCTATTCATCTTGCTAACATCAGCTCTTATAAGAGACTCCAACGTGTCAGTCTTCGCGGTAAGCGAAGAGGCTGTGTTGGAGACTGGAGGGGAGACAGAGTTTCTTGATATCTCCTCCTCCTTCCCTTCACAAGAAGGCTCGCTTGATTCAGATTCTGATGAGAGAGAAGCATCAGCATCATCAGTTGAGACGCCTCTGCTTAAGGTCTCTACAGGTTTGTTGCTGACAGTTTCATCGGTTTGTGTAGAAGCATCCGCGAGTCCCTCGCTCTTGTACTCAGCTAAACACCAGTTCTTGGCGTCTCTAGAGTCAGAAGAGGAGACAGAACGAAGAGCTGGAGGAGAAAGCTCATCATCTTCCTTATTAGTCCTCTTCATACTAGTAGAAGAGGAAGAGGAATCATCATCCATGCTTCTAGATGATGATGGTGGTGGCTCCACAACTATCTGCTTCATGGTTTGTCCTGCTGAATTCTCAAGTGGGCTAAAGTGATCTGTAGTGGATTCGTCGATTATCTCAGAGCCTTTAAGAACATACTCATTCCCATGAGCAGGTAGAATCAAGTCGTCTTCTGATAAATCATGCCACACAAAACCATTCCTATAGCTTCTGCAGGTGGTAACAAATGAAACAAACATTGAAAATCTCACACTCTTTCTTGAGACAAATCAAATCAATCAAAGAGAAAGTTTGTTACCTTTTACTAGACCAAGAATACATTGAAGCCATGCCTCTGCCTCTAAGAACATTAAGTCTCTCTATAACATCTGCAAGCAAAAAGATTCTTTCAAGATTCCAATTCCTACACAAAACCTCCTTTGAACTGTGCAAAAAGAATTGATTTAACTACCTCTAAGGTATAAACCGTTGGGAGAAGAAAGCAAGACTTCCATGAAATGAGGATGCTCGAGCTGACGATTCTTGGAGAGGTAATAAACAATTTGGACTTTCTTGATCTTCTGATGATACTTTGGTGATTTCTCTGTCCACACTTTTGCTCTCTCTGGACTCACTCCTTCTCTGTACTTCTTCATCCTCCCCTCCATTTTTTATTTTATTTTCTTTACACAAAAGAAAAACCCCTAATTGGGAAACTCCAACATTCTCTGTGTCATTTTACTCAATTTGTATCAGATCTATCAATTTGGAGTAAGAAAAGAGAGAGAGAAAAAGACAAAGATTCCTTACTGTACTAGCTTAAGCCTTAAGGATGAGGAAGACCAACGAAGATTGGAGAATGAGCAGAGAGAGAGAGAGAGGGGAATGAATGATTTTTTTTTTTTTTGAAGCTGTGGAGGTTAAAGGAGAGACAGCGAGACGACAGTAACAGTGAGGGAGAGAGAGAGGAGAGAAAGAGTTGGCCTTTAGTGCCTTTTACCTCATTTTCAGACAGAGCTTCTTTTTTTTGTAATGAAACTCTGAAAATCAACAGTGATTCTTATTCGGTCATGTCTTCTTCTTTTTTTGTCAACATTCATTCAAATCAATTCAACCAAATTTCCCGAGCAGTTAAATTCTGCTTCTTCTTCTTTTTTTTTTTTTTTACATTTCTATCTTGTTATATTTAATTTGGAGTCAGTTACATGATGTAACTTACATCATAGAAAAAAAAATCTAATATAAAGAAATAATGATTTTTCTTTTATATACTTTCTCCGATTTACAAAAATATATTTTTAAAATCTAAATATACATTTTAAGATACCCAAAAAACTATTTATATTATTATAGTTTCAACAGAATTAGTATGTAATATAGAGTAGAAACTTTATGGAAAAATAGATGAACAAGCAAAAAAATGGGGTAATATACCCAAACCAAAGATTAATTTTAAATGGCTTAAAATTAATCTTAACATATTTCATATTAGAACAGTTTATAGTTGATCCCTGAACTTCTAAAATAAACCAACAGATCAGTACAATTTTGTAGTTAAGAGAAAAGCTGAATTAAACCGAATACAAACCTATCAAGATAATTTTTTGATAAACTAACAAAAAATTATATTAGATAAAGCGAACAAATGTATTTCTACTGCAAACCAAACCAAACTACATAACACAAAATTTATCAAACTTAACATTCTTGATTAAACTAATTGTGCGTAAAATACATTTAAATAAACTAAAACATATATATACTGCATTTAAATTTATGTCAGTATACCATACAAACCTGGTCGAGTGATACGGCGGATTTGGAAAGATGTTAAACACTTCGGGTTCGAAATCTACCAAACTCAGATTTTTCCGTCTGTGTGACCATTCGATATGGGCATCCAACTCCCATTGCGAATAACCAAGTTTGTCTAGTGCCAGTGCACAGACCCAAAAAAATTAATCGGTTGAACTTCGGCCCGCCGGATCCCCTAGATTATCAGAAAAATAAAATGAAAAATTTACCCCCAGAGACACAATTCCACTTATCAATTACACTAAAGGACACAAGTCTAATTGACACACTTTTTCTGAGCAAATTTACCAAAATGGCCCTTAACTACACACTTGCTCAATTTCGTTACACATCCTAACCGAGAGAGAACCAACTTCGTTTTTTCCGTTTTAAACAATTCAAAAAGATTTTCTTTTAAAAAGTATTTTCCATATCTCATTTTGTAATTTCAAAAAAATAACCTCTTGTCTTTTCCTCTTCCTACCTCAAAGCACCCGAATAAGGTGAACCTTAATCTAATCGATTTGAAAAATTATCAGATGTTTCGTAAGTAAAGAAAATCCGGTGTGAAATCTCAATTTCATCATCATCTCGAACCTTCTTCCCGCAGACGAAGGATCGACCCGTCTGTCTCCGCCGTCGTCGTGTCCCCGTCACTCATCTTTCCTCGCCGTCGTCTTTCCCACTCAAGAATCGTCATGGGAAGTTAGATCTAGTTTACAGAAGCCCCAACTTTAAACATCTGTTTGTTATCGTTGTCTAAACCCTCTATTTTCATGGGGTTTGAATCTTTAATTAGGATGGCGTGAGTGGATGTATATTTGTTCAGAGGCACGTATTGTTCATTGAGCACGCTCCACATCCACCACAAGAACATATAGTTCATCCACATACCACACATCCACTCACGCAATCCCGACACCCATAATTGACATCCCTTAGCGGTTCAAAAGCACTACGTTAATAAGCATCCACCGCCCAACCACAACAAGATTTTACATTCATCATCTTCATCTATCACATCGACATATCCACCACCGTAAAACCTATGATTCAACCACCACAACACATCCACCACCATCATTTTGCCTTTTATAGATCAATTCTTTTACGGTGCAACTTCAACTACGTTAATTGGTATCCATAGCCGTCATCCACAACCGAGATATGAACGCCCAACCACATCCTCATAACCACTAAAGACGCATCCACTACACTAATGCTTTTCAAAATTGACTGTAATCATTACCATCCACATCCCGCATCCACAAAAGTAAGCACCAGCATCCACGTCAGACATCAATATGAGAGAATCCATCATACGACTCATTTTAACACCCACATGAAACCTAAGCTTCACCACACATCCACCACCATCCATCCAAATTTGACGCCACATAAAACCTAAGCTAGCTCACCTCTTTACACCGCAAGATCTACTACGTTAATTACCATCCATAGTCTCCACCACAACAATGAAACAATAGTACATAGGTTTCCAACATTGACCTGTAAGCATTGTCATCCACAGCCGGGTGTCCACACAAAAGCCAACACTTGTACTCCCACATTACACTCATCCACCATCGACCATCCACCAAACCCATTTAATCCGTTCACCCACATTATACTCATCCACAATCGAAGGCCCACCATACATCTATTTTTACACTCATACACACATAAAACCAACGCTTACACACACCCACCACTGTCCATCATGTTCATTGAGCACGCTCCACATCCACCACAAGAACATATAGCTCATCCACATACATCCACTCACGGCCATCAATTGACCCCAAATTGACATCCCTTACCGGTTCAAAGGCAACTACGTTAATAAGCATCCACCGCCGTCCAACCACAATAACATTTTACATTCATCATGTTCATCCATCAATTCGGCATATCCACCACCAGAAAACCTATGATTCAACCACCACAACACATCCACCACCCACCATCATTTTGGCTATCTATAGGTCACCTTTTAACGGTGCAACATCAACTACGTTAATTAGCATTCATAGCCTCCCATCCACAACCAGAGATACAAACGTCCAGCCACATCCTCTTAACCACTAGCTAGCATCCACGACACTAATGCTTTTTTCTCATCGTACTTTAACCAAAGTCACCTCCTTATTAATTGCACCATCCACAAATAATTGCACCATCCACCTAAACCCTCAGAACTTCACCCGGTAGTTAGATCTCTTTCTTTAAATAAGATCAAACGGCCAAAAAACATTCTCTCCACCCCATAAACCTACCTTTTGAATCAAAACCTTTGTCATTTATTGTAACTAAAAATAAAACTTAATTACAAAAGCAAAGCTGTCGCCTGTTTTCTTAAAATCAGCAAGCACTCTCTCAGGGTTATTTTTGTCCGAAAATTTACAGCTGGCTCGTGAAAATGTCCTCAATTTGCATTGTGTCTCTGAGCGATAAAAAAACTATCAATGTGTCTGTGAATGTAACTCTCTCAAATAAAATATGACAGTTAACTTTATTTTAAATTGAGCCGGAATAGAATTAAACCGAGCAAAAAAATCATATCAAACTAACGAAAGTACATAGCAAATAATGTGGTGATAGGTGGGGCATGTTCTCTCCACGTTCTAAAAGATTAAATCCAAAAAACAGTCGGATTGGAGACTGACCTTAAAACCAAATGGTGAGGCATATAATACATTCCCTTCTTATAGTGAACATTCACCACGAAGAAGCCGTATATATTAACGGGATAGGTAAAGCTATAAATGATTTTTAGCAAAAAAAAAAAGAAGCTATAAATGATAAGCTGTTGTTTCAATATTTAATCAATGTTCAACCAGAAAAACGAACGTTCAAAGCAACAATATCCCTTCTGAATATCTAAACATATATTTATGTTAAACTTCACTTTGCATCTTTTTGACGAACAAATAAAAATATACTACTCCTATATGATTAGATTCGAGCATTAACTTGCAATTGTAGAAAAGTTCAAAGCTATATGCTTTCTCTTTCTTTGTTGGAAAGCTGAAATGGAATAAAAACTCGTGCATGAAGATGGCTCTTGTTAGATTTACGTGCATGCTTTATTTCTTTATCATAAGCCGTAATATAAAATACGGTACCGCAACGAAATCAAAACAAATATGCATGTAATAATTGAAGTTGAATTCATAACCTAGATATCAAAACAGATGTAAAACCACCCAAAAAACAATAATGCGCCGGATTTGTTTTTTATTTTATTTTTTATAAGTGTCATATAGTCAGGTGGGTTTGAAATACCCAAGAAATTCCATTTGGGCCAACCCAATAACTTTGTCTTCATCTTCTATTCATAAACAACAACTTTTTTTTTTTTTTTTTTTTGTCAAGGAAACAACAACTTTTTATTTCTGTTCTTTTATTTTAGATCATTCATCCAACACATATAACAATTATTATCTGAAAAATTGAAATACCATTTACTTTTCTTCTTATTTTTACAAGATAAAAGAGGTTGCTATTCATTGTTGACAAAAAAAAAAAGATAAAGAGGTGTCTCTTGCTTCTCGTTTCTTTTTAAGGTTGTTATGTGACACCCTATTTGTGTGATGAGTGGATCCGCCTCTGCTTGTAAACTCTCTTAAAAACATATTTTTAGTTTGAACATATTGCGCATCAAAATAAATTATTCACAATACTTAAAGTTATTTTTCTTCTGAAATATTTTTACTATATTTTTATAGAACGATTATAAAGACAGATTTTAAACAGAAAATTATACATTCTACACAAAAATTCATAATTACTTTTTACATGTGTTATATTGTGAAAACACTTCTATTAATTTGCATCAAATAACATCATCTAAGAATCAAACCCCACTGATGTAAAAAATAAACAAAAATCAAACCCCCAAATTTTTTTAAAGTGTAGAAACATTAATTAACAATTTGGTGAACCGTTGTCAAAAAAAAAAAAAAACAATTTGGTGAACCATTAAACTAGAAAGCTTTTCACAGTTCTTTTAATGTATTAAAAATATATAATATGTAAGATTTCTCCCAACAATTCAAAATATATTAGGCCTACAATATATCGTACTAGATCGGAAAAGTTGTTGAAGCTCATTCATAATGTTAGGCCCACTAGTAACCACCACTCGATTATGCAAGATGGCCTAACATTAGAAAAGTCATCAACTTCTCCATGATATCATTTCTGAAGAATTTGATTTGTTTGTTAACATGGAATGTTGGGAATTTTATTGTCGTTCAGATTCATATAAACAAAAGTACCTTATGTAATCAAGCTAAGTTCTCCTTTTAGAAACTCATTATTTGGTTATGCCTTTGTGCTTTACTATTTTCTTTCTTGCTCTTAAATAACCTATGTGAATGATTTGCCATTGATGCTAAGAGTACGCTTGGGCATTTTAATCTGGACCCGAAAACCCAAACCGGAACTGACCCGAAAATACCCGATCCGAAACCGAACCGAAAATTTACAATTATCTATTGGGTCCAAAATTTTTCTAGCCAAATAGATCCGGATCCGAAAAGAACCGACTCGAATAGACCCGGACCCAAAAAGAACCAAAACCGAATAGACCCGATCCGATAAGAACAGATTCAAACCCGATTTAAAAACTTTAAAATATATTTTTATTAACATCTTTGTTATTATTTTGTAACATTTTTAAATAACATGAAGTTTGAAATGTAAAATATAGAATTAAAAATGTTTTATTTTACCTATTAATAGTTTATTTTAAATTATTTTGTAAATTTAAATATATATGATAAATTTTGACTAAATTCGATGGAATTTGAGTATTTTTTTTTTTTTATATCGTAAATATTCGAACCCGATCCGAATCCGAAAATTATGGGTATTTTATTTATAAACCCGAACTGATCCGGACCCGACAAGATCCGACCCGAAACTGATCCGAAAAATTATAGGTACCTAAATGGGTCTAAATTTCCAGGATCCGAAGGATCCGGATCCGACAAGACCCGATCCAAACCCGACCCGAGGATCCGGATGCCCGGGCCTAGGCTAAAGATATCTTGTATTAGGAAAAAATAAGGTTAGTGGGTGAATTAGTCAAAAAGAACAGTGCAAAAAAAGCATAACCAAGAAAATTGGTCCTCACACTTTGTTCTTTAGGTTCCACCGACTGCTACACATGTCTATAGGCATGAACTAACTGTTATTGTCGCTGAAAAAAAATAGTTTTATTTATTTATATCTTCTTAGAAGATACTGATTCAGATTTGTGGGATCCAAAAATCCGTATCTCTACTCACTAATCAACCTCACATCATTTCATCTTAAAGTCTTTCTCACACACTTTCTCTGTCTTCATTTTACACACACAAGGGAATGAATTGTTGAAAAGGGCCATGCCAGTCTGTTTTAGCCTAACTCTGTTTTAAGCCCCGGCCGGTTTCAATATTGGTTTCAAACCTTTAAAAGCTGGACCTAAAATTTTGCATAGCCAGCTTGGTCTGAAGCTCCACGCTGTTAACTTGCAAACAATATGTCATTTAACCTGATCAAAAGGTGGTCCGGATCAGCCCTTGGACCCACTATAACAACCTTACATGAGAGGAAATAATTCAAGCTCTAACGGCCGGCCTGTTCAAAGCCGGACCGGATCAGTCCATGGACCCACTAGAACAACCTCCACATGGGAGAAAAGGATTCAAGCTCCAATGCTTTTTGCAGAGGAAAGAAACAAAGAAAAATGAACTCTTTATAAACATACTTGATGCTTGAATGAAAATATGATTACATCAACAATCAAGGAAAGAGAAGTCTTTGGAACTTGGTCTCTCTTTTGGAACTAGAATCATCGCAGTGAACCCTCTTCCGGTTTAGATTACTCCCACAGCTATTTTGTGACAATGGTGTTGCTTCAGGAATAATCACCGGTGGAATTTCGAATGACTCTAGCTGCGGTGGTGGATAACGCCACTGTGGAAGCTGTCCAGCCAAAAGCAGAGTCTGAAGCAGAGGCCCTGCCTTCAAAACCGCATTTAAAAGCTTCCCTTTCTCCGGTAGTGTCATCTCCGGAAAGTCTAACTCAATTTGCATCGGCGGTTCAAAAGATGAGACAATGCTTTCCTCACCGTCGGATGAAAGAAACCCACTGATGTGTGGGTCTTGTTCATCTACAGTTTGGTGTTGAAGGATGAAGTTTTTGTCGTGAAGAAGTTTCTTGTATCTCTCTTGTGCTTCATCTTTCTCTTTAATAGTTTTGTTGAGGAGATCTTTGAGCTGCATTATGTGGTTGTCTTTGGTATTAAGTTCTTCTTGGGCTACCCTTATGGTTTGCTCTAACTCCACTCTTGTGTGGAGAAGCGAATGTCTTAAATCTTCTATTGTCTGCCGACAAAACATAGAAGCTGAGTTAGGAGGGAACTGAAAGTGAAACACTCAAAATTAGAAAAAGAAAGTGAATTAAACTCTTGAAGAAGAATGTAGAAAATTGTGTTTCATTTACCTTTATACCACACTGGTTTTGGTGAACACAACTAAGTAGATAACTCTGTTGTCTCTCCATCTTCTTCAGTGAATCAGTTCTAGAGTGAGTGAGAGAGTTATATATGAGTTATGATGAGTTTATAGTGTATGTTGTCATAGTTATAATAAAATATAGAATATATTTGATTTACACTGGTTATATTTAATTTAATTTGCTGACAATTTTTTTTTTTAATTTAATTTAATTTAGTTTAGTGGGTGTTTCCAGACTAGTCACAAGGGATGGAGACAAAAATGTCTGATCCTTTTTTCCATTAAAGAGGATCTTTATTGACTTTTTCTTCGCTTTTTTAGTTTTTACAACAAAAACAAAACAGAAAAACGCGTTAACGGTAATAATGATTCTTGATCTCTATTTGATTGGACAGTGAAGTAGTTATTACATGGTCTCTTCGGTCTCGATTGGAGAGAAATGGAGAATTTTAGTTGCAACAATTAAGAGATTAAATCAAACTAATAGTACTTGTTTCAAGTTTAGCAAAAGTCATATGTATGTTCGGTTCACACATCATGTCACTGATAACAACTACAGTTGTATTTTGTTCCTTAACAAAACTTATTAGTGTTAATTATCTCGAGCAAAACCTAAACAAATAGTTCTCGTTACCCTTTTATACGCTTGTATCACCATTGGATCTTTCTGTGACCATTATAGCTTCGTATATGTAAGAAGACTAGACTGTGAATTCTAAAATAATTCATAGTTATACTATTATTGCCTTTTGTCTGCAATTAGGCTATTCAGATTGGAAATTAGGTGTTTTATGAGTTGGTTTTCGTTCTTGGGTTTATCTTCAGACTATTCACTAATTTTGAGTGTATTTCTCGCGGTTTATCTCCTTAATTGATTCCTCTTCGTTTTTGGATGAGGCCATTGGAACGCGTTTTAAGAATTTTGTTTGTCCCGCACTTGCTGCTCTTTTCTAACTATTTGGGTGATTTCTTTGAGCTTCATTTGTTCTTCAAAGCTTTTGGATAGTTTGTTTGTATATTTTTGGTTTCATCCTCATTTCTCTGTTGGTTGAATCATTGTTATTCCTTTGTTTGGGTTATTGTTTCCGGAGTTGTGTTTACTGGTGGCTTAGTAATCGTCAATGTATCATAATGTTGTTCAGTTTGGTAATGAAATCTTTAGACAGAAAAAATACTATTGCCTTTTTTGTTTAAAAGTCTGTACCTATTCTTCTTATACAGTACTTAATTCAGAGGATTTTTTTATATAAAAAGAGAGAATGAAAACAATATCTCACCAATAACAATGATTTTCAACAACTGATACTATATACTAAAGTTTTAATACAATTATAATCTGGATTCGTTTGTTAACAAGCATATCTTTTATCTTATATATATATACTACAAAATAAAACGGTCCCATTTACTTTTTTTCTTTATAAATATGAATTGGATCTTTTCTCCAATTTTTTTTTTTTTTTTTTTAAGATGGTCGTCCCAGCTAGTTCTTAATATATATCAGATATGTGTATGAGTTATGACCACTACACATTTTCCATACACATGCCTTGATTGGTGGAATATTACCGTAAGCATTATGCTACTTATTATTCAATCAATAATTATTAAAAAAATATTTGGAATAATATTTAAAAATGTAAATTCTCTTTGCTCAATGCTTTCACATAAAATATATGGTAGAATATTTACATTTAGAATATATAAAAATTAAAATAATTTAATATAAAAATTATTCAGTTTAATAATATCATAAAATTATATTTACATCCAAAAAATAATTAAAAATAATATTTCATATTAAAATATAATTAAATATGATTTAATATTATAAATATAAATATGCCTAATTATTTAGAAATAAAAAAATTATATATTATATACTAATTATATATATGAATCATTTATTGCTCTCACAATTATTTTATTAAATAAATTTATAAGAATATATTTCCTTTGTAGCATATTGCTAATGTTTTTATCATCATCTTTACCAATCAAGACAACAGTCGTGCGGGTAGGGCTAGGCGAAAAATCCGGATCCGGAAAACCGAACCGAATCCAATCCAAAAAAATAGTACCGAACCCGAACCAAAATTCATTAAATATCCGAACGGGTTCAAAATTTTGGTATTTTTAGAACCGAAACCGAACCTGACCCGAACCAAAGTATTCCGAAATAGATTTATATATCTAAATATATTAACTATTTTTAGATTTAATGTATATTAAAAAAATCCAAAATATATAAGATAGTTTAAAATTTTCCAAAATACTTGAAAATATATACAAATAGTCAAAAGTAAATGCCTAAAATAGCTAAAGTATACTCAAAACACCAAAAATACTTAAACAATCTACTGATTCTCTATTCAAATGTTCAAATCAAACTAATTTATATGTTAAGTTTAGGTATTTTGACATATGTTATTTAAATTTATTTGTAATATGTTATTTTATTTATAGATTTTTAGAAATTTAAAGTATATAATGAATTTTAAAATTTTAAAATAATTTAAATGGGTTATCCGAACCCGAACCGAACCAAAATTCATTAAATATCCGAACGGGTTCAAAATTTTGGTATTTTTAGAACCGAAACCTAACCTGACCAACCAAAGTATTCAAATAGATTTATATATCTAAATATATTAACTATTTTTAGATTTAATGTATATTAAAAAAATCCAAAATATATAAGATAGTTTAAAATTTTCCAAAATACTTGAAAATATATACAAATAGTCAAAAGTAAATGCCTAAAATAGCTAAAGTATACTCAAAACACCAAAAATACTTAAACAATCTACTGATTCTCTATTCAAATGTTCAAATCAAACTAATTTATATGTTAAGTTTAGGTATTTTGACATATGTTATTTAAATTTATTTGTAATATGTTATTTTATTTATAGATTTTTAGAAATTTAAAGTATATAATGAATTTTAAAATTTTAAAAATAATTTAAATGGGTTATCCGAACCCGAACCGAACCCGCAAAGATCCGAACCAAACCCGAACCGAGATTTAGAAATACCCGAATGGGGCTGAAATCTTTGACCCCAAAAACCCGAAATCCGAAACCCGAATAGACCCGAACCGAATCCGAAACCCGAACGCCCACCTACGTGCGGGCATGGGTCTGAAATAATAAAAGTTTCCAATGGCAATGGGACCCTTCCCTAAAAACATTTCCTGAAATGAATTTATTGCTTCATTCTGAAACATATTTCTAAAGTTGACGTCGATTAGACATGTCTGTCCACACGTACGCAATTTTCTTTCCTAGTTCACGTGAATTCACACATACGTGCGTTTATATATACTCCGATACTCGTATTCAAAAGTATTCATAGAGTATTGTGTGTGTGATGTGAACATGGATGGAGAAAAGTTGGTCAGCGAAAGGAGGATACTGATAACCTAACATCTTCCCTTTTGTTCTTATTCGCATGTCTCAGCGTTTTCTCCAAACTAATTCCGTTTATATATAGGGGTATTGTGTTAAATTTCAAATTTGAATAGTGTATATCGTTTGACAAAAAAATAGAGACTTAATTCATCATTAGTTACTTTAATAGAGCTCTAAATCATGTTATCAAGATATGAAACCGGCGTAATAGATGCTTGATGTGGGAGTGAAAGAATCTAATGTTGGTGGGTTAAATAAAAAGAAGGGAAAAGAAATCGCACATTTCAAAAAGCGGAAAACTTAGGAGTAACTAAAAAGTCCTTTACGTCCCATCCCAACGGTGCCCATTATGATTTGTGTTATTATTACCAGCAAGCAAGAAAAGGACTTATCATCTATTGCCCCCCCTATATTTTTCCAATGTGCACATTGACCCCTATTTATTGAGTGTGTATTTTGCATTTGTGAACTTCAAATTATTTTCTTTTTTCCCCCATCATACCAAAGTATGCAATGTAAACAACAACCGCAGCTAGAGTTGTGCATTAGTTATCATTATGTACACGTTCATACATGCATGATATCAACTTCTATCTTTAACTAACTAAAAAGCGAAATATACAGCACAAATATTGAAGCCGATTGAAATATGTGAAAGTGAAACCCTCTTATATAATCACCATCATTACAAAGCTAATCAGTGAGGTGGCCAATTATTCTAAAATGCCGACATAATTAACCAGTTTGATACCGAATTAACAAGCCTGAATTAGCACTTAATATTCTTTAGACGTCTATTAGTTAACATAAACTTACAACAACAGCACCACTCAAAGGAGTTGTAGTATTAGATTTGGTAACATATACCCAATCTATCAATGACACGGGTGGATTTTTCTTTTTACACCCAAGAGTCACATGGGCCAAAAAAGAAAGCTTAATTTTAGATCATCAGTGGTGAAGAGTTAAAACTAAAACCAAAACCAAAACCTAACACTAACTAAATTTCACTGGAGACTTGCTGCTAACGTTTCAGGTCTTACCACTTCAATCGCTTCTGCATCCTTGAAGAAGATATGAGGCTTTAGTACGAACCTGTGTTAATAACACCACGAAAACAGAGATTAAAGACGAGGATCAAAGTAAAAGAAGACAAGTTTTTTTTTTGGTCTGCTTTCTACTCACTTTTGATGCAAAAGGCCGAAGATCGGTGCTATTGATCTGACAAAAACAGTTTCTGAGAAAGACAGCCCACATGTCTCTCAGTACTGGCTTCTCCTCAACCAGTTTACTGGACAAGAGCCAGTTCTCTGCCAAAACCAACAACATGTAAGTTCTGAAGAGGTTGCAACTTTTCTCCTTCAGATTGATAGACATCAGCGAGCTCATCAAATTCTCGTCGCTCTCCTGAGAATCAAAGACCAGAGTATGTATAAACGCATCGACTTAACAGTCTCTAACTTGCTGGTATTGTTATGTGAATTGGTTCATGGTTTACCTTATGTTCAAGTAAAACAACAAGCATTTGATTAGCGATGGTACTTCTCAAATGCTTGCTTCGAGCATCAACACCTGATACCGACTCCACTATCCTCAAACAGTTCATGTCTTGAGGTACTCTGAAAATGAACCAAAACCAGAGAAGCAACTGTGTGATTTGATTTACATACATGATAAGACAAACGGCCAAGGAAAAGGAGGTCGAACCTGGAAGCAAGAGAGTTTGCTATGTTCTTGCAGCTTGAAACCCATTCTTCCTCTTTGAAGGATTCAGTGACAGATATCAAGCACTCTTGTAGGAGAAGCGAAAGGCCTTGAAGACCACGATCTAAGAGCAGCCAAACAAGGATTTCGGCTATCTGTTCAAGTTGAGAAGCGTTGAAAATAGCCTTTTTACATCTGAATCAAATCAACAGAGAAGGCATTAGTATTTAAAACGTATGAAATGGATTCCCATAGCTCTATGATGCAGGAGAACGTTTGTGTTATCTGTAAAAGAGAGTTTTTGCGTCACAAACCTAATCTGACAACAAGCAGAGACAACTTTGAGCCAAGCTCTAATATTCTGAGGAGGACCTTGAGACTTGGAATCTTCAAGCCAAAAGTTAGTAGACTTCAGTAGTAGATAGAGTCTATCCTAAAACCAAAAAGGAGAGCAACAAGGAAACTCACCTTCTTCAGGTAGCTCAACATCTTGTGATGAACTAATTCTGAACCCATATGATTCAAGAGCTTCTTTAAGTATCTGATAGTTAGGAAGCCATTCAATCTCAACAGGAGCTCCATTAAACTGATTAAACCACAATGTTTGACATCTAAGGAGTCGGTTTCAGTCTGGAAACATAAGTACAGAAGCGCAGGTAAAAGGAAAAAGGCACATAGCGGTACCTCGTTTTGTGATAAGAGTGTGGAACACCAGAAGTCACAAGCAGAAGATCTCAGGTCTTCTTTTGGTGAATACAACACTGATAAGTCCCAGGCATCAAAGAGCATTGGGTGAGCCAAAACCTCTAATAGAAAGAAACTTGAAGAAAGAGATAGACGACATACACATATCAAGCGTCCATTTGCATATGAACGTTTCCACACGCGCACACGTCAATATCAGTTTTGTGAGCCAGCCGTTAACAAGCAATCCCTCAAGAAATGCCGTTCCTGTATTGTACTACAGCTTTAAGCCCGAGATAAGGAAAATCAACTAAAGACCGTCAGTTCATAGAAAACTAACCATTATCTGCATTAAGATCCACCATTGAATTTATCTGACTATTCATAAACTCTTTCAACAAGTCGCAATTACCGAGATCAGCAAGCAGTGAATGCATTGGAGCTTTCTGAATAATAAAACATCAAAGACAATAACTATTTTACAAACTACATCGATAACCCTGAAAGAAAGACATCATCTAACATAGGAATAAAAGCAGCAGCCTAACCTGATCTCCAAACATACATAAACCCCACTCCTGGATATCTTCTTCGCTGCATATCTCATTCATCTGAAAACATGTAACCCAATAAATCACCAAACAGAAATGATATGATAAAAAAAAAAAAAAAAAACTTGAAGAATGTGATGAATTTAACAAGATTCGTGCCTGATTACGGCAGTCATCAACAATAGAAAGCAAAGCTTGTTGGCCATGTTCATCATCATCATCTGAATCGTAAAGCTTAGAGGCTTTTCGTTTCTTGTTTCCTCTATCGATGAGTTTGCTCTTCTCTTTGTAAAAATCAGAGAGAAGATCATCCAAACCAATCACTTTCTTCCTGTGTGTGACAGAGAAACCCTTAAAGTTGAGAGCTTTATCAACTAACAGCATAGGCACAAAGCTTGAGCCTTTTTGGGAATAGCTTTGCCATTAACCTTAAACGAGAACCAACATTTACCGAAATCGAAAACCCTAGTCTCTAACAATGACAACAGAATTATCGGTCGGAATGTTTTGATATGGATTAAAGAAAAAAGGATTTGACCTTTTCTCAGCTGATGGTGGAGGGTTAACAAGAGGGTCTTCGTTCTCAAAATCAAGAGGCCCGTCCATATTCATCGTTAATTCTCTCTCTCTCTCTCTCTCTCTCTCTCTCTCAGTCTTCTTCTTCCTTGAGAGCAGACCAAAACGCTGAAACTTTAGGGAAGCGCGAAGGAAGTGAAGGTGCTATAGTAATTAAACAAAGGAAGGCAGTTTCTGCCCTAATGGAGACCAAAACCAATTTGACTGGGATGTTCCAAGATTCGGCTTGATTCTATTTTTTCAGTTTTCTTTTTTTTTTGTATTTTGTAAATTTTTGATTTCGGTTAGGTTCTTTTGATTTTTTGGTTTGGTTTGGAATAGTGAATATTGGAAACTATAGTTAATATAATTCTGGGTTCAGTTTGATGATGATTCTTTTCGTTCAAATAATTTCGGTTTAAGAAATATTTAAAAAGTATTTAGGTAGTTCAATTTATAAATAATATTTGGTTAATTGTGGTTATTAGATGATTTTGATTACATAAATGGGCAATTCTTTCAGATAGCATTTTTTTTTTAAAAATTATTTTAATTTTAATTTTTTGAAATTTGAAAATCATCCCAAAACTCACCCCTTAACTCTAAACTCTAAATCTAGATTAGTTAATCCTACGGATATAAATACATATTTTACCTTTTAATAAAACCTCTTTTGGTTATTTTTCTTCTCGAACACTATTTTTATAAAAATAAACTAAAAAATGCTATCCAAAGAAATTTCTCTAAATGTTTTTATAAAAAAATAAAAAATATTCTAAATATTTACTTAATTTAAATATTAATAAAAAAAAATTTTGTTCTGAATTAGCTAGCGTTTTTAAAATTTCAATTATATGATATTTTGTATATTTTTATTATTGGTTAAATTATGGTTATATAAATAATTAATGATGTATTTTTAAAAATGTAAGAAAATAAATGTTTTAAAATTTATGTGCATGATGATATCATAAAACCTTAAGTATTTAAAAACTGTGAAATTTAATGGTGTGATGGAATTACAAAACATGAATATAAATAGAGGGTTTCCTATGCTAAGCATAGATAAAATAATTTTTAAAATAATATTTTCTAAAAAATGAAAATTTAATTGACATTTTAATTGATATTTTAAAGTTAGGCTATTCCTATAGAATTGTGACTTTCAAGATCTTTTCGTAAGCAAATGTTAAAGAGCAAAATTTATTCGGACTATACAATCTTTGGGGAGAATCAAAGCGGAGCATCAACGAGTTGTGATCTCGGCAATGACCGTCTTTACGAGGAACAACTTGCCTGAAAAAGAGAGCTGCTTTACTGACCAATAAAAGAACCAAGACATGATTTGACGAATGAAAGGCTCGCAGTTTGTTTGAGAGATTTTAGTTTCTTGGAGTTAGGAGAGATTCCTAAGTAGGGCACAGTAAGAGTACCATAAGTCATTCCATCGAATATTATGGTTTTTTTTTCTTCAACTAATGGATAGTACAAAGGATCAAGAGGGCTTGGAGTTGAAGATCTCTATACATGGAAGTTGTAACAAAGCCTGTTTTGTCTCAAGTTGATATGGATCTTGTTCTTTCATCTTTAAAGGGTCAATAGATAATTACTGGACCACCAGCCAAGCGTATCCTTTCCATGGCTCGCCAACAAACTACTAAAGCTCAAGGACATAGTTTTTCCTCTCATTAAGCAAAGGCTGGAAATGGCCTCCCAGATAGGTGTTCTGGTTCGATAATTGGACATCCTTTAGGAGCTTAGCATTTTACCTTGACTCCTCTTCTACTAGGCTAGGGATCCCGCTCAATGTAACAACAGTTGCTTCTATTTGTAGGAATGGAACTTGGCTAATCCCACCAGCAAGAACGGACAACTAGCTTCAACTTCAGGCTCTTTTGACCACTATCAACTTCTTGCAAAACCAGAATTAATATGAATGGGAGGTACATGGTAAGATCTCCTCTACCTTCAGCACAGGTAAAATTTATACGCATATGTGAAAGCTGTTTTCGCGTGATAAAATCTTCATGATCACAAGTCATTACTACCATGAATCAGTTGAGCTACCTTTATTTGAGCTGCCTAGATCTGTATTTCTGGTAATATTTTTCCTTTGACTGAGATTGAAATTTCACAAAATACAACAATAAAAACCTTTTCAAAACTAAAAAGAATATAGAAACGCATTTTGATCATCATGTGCGATCACGTTACACATGACAAAGAAAAAGAAACCAAAAACTTTTTTTTTGCAAGTGAATAATTTCTTCTTTACCCACTCCACTTGCAAAGTTTGCTTTTATGTCAATAGAAATACGTTGAACAGTTGACAAAGATACGCACATGAACCGCAATATGCTGGAGTCAGTCTCCATTCCACACAACCTAAGTCATACTGGACAATCCCATCTCAAAAGAGAGATGATTTTTTCGTGGCATTTGACTTTGTTGCTTGAATATTCAACTTCTACGCAAGAACTTTAATTAGAAGGGTTTTTTGCAAATATGACCCAAAACAAAAAGTCAAACACAAAACTAATCTTTAATTTTTTTGAAATTTTGATCGGTCCATTTCACCTTAGAAATTCTGTTTATTCACAAAAATGCCTTTCTTTTTTATTTTTATTTTTATTTTTTGAAATTAAGTGTTTTACTCTATCATACACATCTTCCTCAAATATTACAATATTGCCATAAATATCAATACACCAACCACCATGAACAACCAATTTGAAGCACTTAATGCACCTAAAAATCTATTTTCAATAATCCTATTTCATTTCTTATGCTTAAAAACTACTTATCTTTCACTTTTTCTCTATATTCATCCAAAAAATCCAAGATTTTGATTCTAAACTTTGTAAGGTTTAAACTCATGATTCTTGGTTATTAACAAGTGGGTCTATTTCGTGGTGAAGTTTTGTGTGTTAGGAGAAACTAATCAAGTTATCTCACTGGTTGAAAGTATGAAACTGAATTTTTTTTTTCAGATATGTTCGTCAGAAGACTTCCGTGTAAGTCTTCTCGACATAGAAGACTTACATGGAAGTCTTCTGGTCAATGCATAGGTTAGTTTTGCAATTGACTTTCTCGGACTTTAGATGACTTCCCTGGAAGTTTTCCAAGTGTTCTTTGTTAACAAAAAAACTAGAATCTGGGATAAACATGTTAGTTTTGCAATTGACCGAATTGTGTCAGAAATTTGAATTTTATAGAAGAATTAAATGGAAGTCTTCCAGCCGAAAAATAAAAAGTTAAATATTAAATTTCTCTAGAATACTTACATGTAAGTCTTCTCAGGTTACTTTTTCAATTGAAAACTAAAGCTTAAATATTTTATTTTTCCTCGAAGACTTCCATGTAAGTCTTCTGGCGGAAGACTTACACAAAATTCTTCCAAAATTTTATTCCGAGATCTGGTCAAACCTTGGTTTTGTCAGAAAACTTTCGTGTGAGTCTTCTCCAGAAGACTTACATGTAAGTCTTATAGAGAAATTTAATGTTAAAATTTATATTTTTCGGCTGGAAGACTTCCATTTAAGTCTTCTAAAAAAGTCAAATTTCAGACACAATTCGATCAATTACAAAACTAACCTGTTTATCCCAGAAGACTTACAAGTAAGTCTTATGTGGTATTTTCGCGATTTAAAAAAAAAAGTAAATTTTCAATTGCAAAAATGACCCAAACGGAAGACTTCCGTGTAAGTCTTCTGCGTCAATGTTTAATAAACTTTCATTTTCTCTAAAACTATAAACAACTTTGAACATTTTTTTGTTAATTCATGTATATTAATCAATACTGGGATTACTGAAATGAAATTTATAACTTAATTGGTGATATTTATGAGGTTACCAACATTCATGTTTATTAAAGTTTTTAGCTGATTCGAGAAGACTCCGTGGAAGTCTTCTAGGTTAGTTTTTATAAACTTGTTAAGTAACTTTAAGATATGGGTTTTAACTTTCAATAGTGTTAATTGACTTCAAGAATATCAAGTCATATGGTTTAATGTGTCTTCTTAGATCATAAGATATACTTTTTATCTTTCATGAAATTTGGAATTTCAATTTTCACTTAAAATTTGAGTTTTCCGCTTAAATTTTAATTTTCCACCTAAATTTCCCGCTTTAACTTTAAGTCTTCTAGAAGACTTCCCAGAAGTCTTCTAGTGAAACTGTTATATTTTTTAACTTATGTAAAGTTTGATATTTTGTGAATTTGGCTAAGTTTTCTTGAGAATTCTTCTCCCTTAGTGTTATTATGTTTTTCTATTGAAGTTGTATCAATAATTTCAGTAATTCCGAGTATTTTTGGCAAGATAATATTATGAAAATGAACATATATTTACCAAAAAAATTTTCATTAATATCTCTTCAAAATTTACAAAAAATTCACAACTAAAAGAGTACACATACAAATCTCAAAACATACCACAATCAAAACTATTATAGATCATTCCTCTACAAAAAAACAAGCTTGGACTCCACTTGATATGGTAGAAGACTCGTCAGAAGACTTCCAGGAATCTAACGCATTATATGTTAGAAGACTTCTGAGAAAACTTCTCATAAGTCTTCCAAAGACTCCGTCAGAAGACTTACATGAAGTCTTCTGGCGCATTATATTTTAGAAGTCTTCCAGAGTCTGGTCTAGATCTGTAAAACCTGCATATCCAAATCCAGATATGAAAAACCTGCATATCCAAAAATATTCAAATGACTTAAAAACAGAGAAAATTAGTGAAAGATTAGATAGATCTACGTTTATACAACATACAAAAATACATATCTAAGTGGAAGATGAGAATTATCTGATTAAAAACCTGCAAAAAAGGTAAGATTAGTGAGAAAAACATGAGACAAAAAATGAGAAATTGATATAAAGTTTGGTGGTTTCAAGTTTAAAGAGATTAGAGAGAGGTTGACGAGAAATTTGGGAAAAATGTTAGAGCTTTATGCAATAGAAGATTACCAAATGAAGAAAAATCAGACATAAAAACTTACCAAAACGCTCAGATCTGTTATGGAAGAGGCACTACAAGAAAACAGGCTCATACCGAGGGCCAAAATCGTCGGTATGTCGTCGGAATAACCGTATTCCGACGACATACCGAGGAAAATTGTCCTCGGAAAAAAATCCTCGGAATTTCCTCGGAATTTTCTGACGGAATTCCGAGGAAACAAAATTCCGAGGAAACTTTGAGGACAACTGTTCCTCGGAAAAGTCGTCGGAAAATACCGAGGACGCATGCCCTCGGTATATACCGAGGACACTTCCGAGGGACAAATCCTCGGAAGTTCCGACGAATTATACCGAGGAGGCTTGCCCTCGGAAAATTCCGAGGACTTTCTCCCTCGAAATAGTCCGACGACCATTGTCGTCGGAATATACCGAGGGAAAACGTCCTCGGAAATTTCCGAGGGCAAGCTTCGTCGGTATATTCCGAGAACTGTGATCGTCGGAATATTCCGAGGGAAATCTTCCTCGGAATATCCAAAAAAATTAATTTTTAAAAAAATTAATTTTTTTGAAATTTAAATTCGAAAATATAAAATTAAAATTAAAATAGAAAACATATTATATAAAATTCAAAGTAGTACAAATAAAATAAAACATTCGAGTTTTGAAAAAAAACTACGGGTTTTGGATGTTCGGTCTGGCATGCTCGGGAACACCTCGTTCGGTGCAACCTCCTCATCATCTCCATCATTTGCTCGTTCAGCTTCCTCGTGCCTTAAAGCTCGCTGTTGAGTCGCCATCCGGTCTCCAACGCAGATATCACGATCATCCTTGTCCTGCAACTGACCCACAAGTGCTTCGGATCAACAAAGGCGGTGGTGCAGCAGAAGACGAACTGACCGGACCGACGACCCAAACCGAACAAACGTCCCTTCTTCTTTGGAACCGACTGAAATAGAAAATTGTCAAATTTAAATAATAGAAAAGATGAAAAACTTAAATAATAGAAAATCTGAATTGAACTTTAAAAAACTTACCTCTTCAACGATTTCGTTGATCCGAACCCGAGGCAAGTAGTCGAACCCGTCGAATCGTCATCCTCGGCTTGAAGCTGAGACACCTCGTCTTCCACTGAGTGTCGATGAGGGTGACCACATCCCTCACAACACCATCATCAATCTGGCCGGTCTTCTTGTTGGTATCGCCCTCTTCATTAGAGTGAGATCATCAACCGGCCGCCTCATTTTCTTCCGCCTTGAAAAACATAAATTAAACAAACATTAGTAATTAGAAGAAATGCACATAAAATAAAATTTAAAACTTAAATAATAGAATAAAAGCGACTAGCTTACCATGCGATCCCCAGAGTGGCAATAGATTGAGCACCCAAGTTATGCCCGGACGCCTTCCTTTACCTTCCTGCGGTTGGTGGAGTTGGTGGAAGAAGTTGATTTCGTCGATCCTTACTCCAATGCACACCCAAATCCAACCAGGCGGTGGGGTTCATCGACTTTGGGACCTTTTAATTAAAAATTGTTAAATAAATTAAAAATATTTTAATAAATTAAAAATTGTTTAATAAATAAAACAAACCTTGTTTATTTCCCACTTCTTCTTCCACTCGTGGATCTGCTTCCCATAGTTGTCCATAACTTTATGGACGGTTGTGATAGATATACAACGTATCATCGGCATTCCAGTTGAATTCTTGCTGAAAATAAAACACAATTAGTAGAAAATTTATATTAAAGATTAAAAATATAAGTAAAAAATTAGAATACTTACATGGCTATTTGAAACCACAGATCTTTGCTTGTCGGTAGGGAAGTCGGTGAAAGTCGGATGTCCCTTGTCGAGGGCGGAGTACATCATCACGGTTGATCCATGCGCTGATCCCGTTCGAGGATCGGTTGAACCTAATAAAAGAACAAATTATTAAAAAGGAATCAAATTTTAATGAAAAAATAGTTTTAATTACCATGTTTGACCCCATCCACGTGGATACGGAGTGAGATAGGGAAGATGCTCACGACCGGGCTGTCGAACAAACTCCGCAACTCTCATCACTCCCGGAGGACCCTCAGGAGCAGGAGCAGGAGCTGAGCGGTGCAAAGAACGAGAAGGGAGGAGAAGGAGAGGGAAATGGAGAGGGAGATGTATGGTAGAGCCGTGGGGCTTAATGACGCGGAAGAGTGGCTTCAACCACCACGACCACGACTGTCGAGACCGGCCTCGATCATCACCATAAGACCTATATATAGTTTTAATATATAAGAAATTGTTTTAAGTCATAAAAAATAGTTTAAATATAAAAAAATAGTTTAATAATTAAAAATAGTTTTAATATATAAAAAAATAGTTTAATAATTAAAAAAAAGTTTTAATATATAAAAAAATAGTTTAATAATTAAAAATAGTTTTAATATATAAAAAAATAGTTTAATAATTAAAAAAATAGTTTTAATAATTAAAAAAATAGTTTTAATATATAAGAAATTGTTTTAAGTCATAAAAAATAGTTTAAATATAAAAAAATAGTTTAATAATTAAAAAAAAAGTTTTAAGTCATAAAAATTAAAAAAAAAAATTATAAATTGTTATTATACATGATTTATATATATATATATATATATGTATAAAAAATTATTAATCATTTATAAATATAGAAAAGGTTTATAAATATTTAAAAAAAAATTTAAAAACGTTTTATTATATATAGTTTATTACTGGAAACATGAAAACGTTTTTAAAATCGAAAAACATTTTTAAAAATCAAAATACGCTTTTAAAATACAAAAACGCTTTGATTTCTAACCAAAACAAAAAATTCCAAAAAAATAAAACAACAATCAAAACAACAATCATAACTTAAACTATCCATTCAATCCTAAACTTTCTAACAAACAACCTAAAATCCGAAATTCTAATCTCACAAACCCTAATCCATTTAAAAAAACTAAGGTTTATACTTACATGATTCCGAGGGGGGAAGAGATACCACGGAGAGAGAGGGAGAGAGATGCCGGGGAGAGAGGGAGAGAGATGCCGGGAGAGGGAGAGAGGTGCGGCCGAGAGAGGGAGAGAGGTGCGGCCGAGAGAGGGAGAGAGGGAGAGAGGTGCGGCCGAGAGAGGGAGAGAGGGCGACCGGAGGGAGAGAGATGAGAGAATTGAGAGATGAGAGATTTACAGATGCGGCCGGGAGAAGAAAGACTCTACGGTTTATATTTATAGATTCCGACGGACACGGGTTCGCCGGTATTCATCGGAATAATTAAAGATTAGCTCGAATTTTCTCGAAAATTCGAGGAAATTCGAGGAATACTGAAAATTAGGACTTTCCTCGGAATTTCCTCAGAAAATTCCGAGGAAATTCCGAGGAATACTGAAAATTAGGACTTTCCTCGGAATTTCCTCGGAATATTCCGAGGGAATTCCGAGGACACAAGGGTTTGGGGTTTCAAAACCTCGATTTTTTTGCCGTATTTCATTTCTTATACAAATGTAATGCATACTATTGAGGATTCTTTGTATAAATGATCATAATCCATGAAATAACAAAATTTCAACAATAATTGCAAGTATTCTCTTTAACGTTTGTTAAAGTGTATAAGTGTTTCTCTTATGTTGTGTGGTTTTCTTTCATGCAATCGTAAAAGTGTTTGTTATCGTCTAAAACACCAAAGTTTGACTTCATAATCTGGTTAAGACACTTAATGAAGGTTATATACGTGTTATTCAATCCATGGCGTAGTTTTCGGTTCAAAACCAGTTCCTCGAATTTCCTCGAATTTTCTGAGGGAATTCGAGGAAATAATGAAAACCATGTCCTTCCTCGAATTTCCTCGAAATTTCGAGGAAATTCGAGAACAGGGGTTCTTTACCGAAAACCACACCTTCCTCGAATGTCCTCGAATTTTCCGAGGGATTTCGAGGAAGTGTACTTTATAATCAAATCCCTAAACCGAAGGTGAATTCGAGGAAATTCGAGGAAAACTGATGTCCCTCGAATTTCCTCGGTATTTCTATTTAAAAAAAACTACCTGCTTCCGAGTCATCATCACCGATGAATCTGAATCTGGTCTTGGTGAAACTCTCCAATAACTGGTTCATCCTCTGCGTGAGCGACGGTTTCCTCTGCGAAGTCGGAAAAATCGACTACAAGGCCACCTTCAGCTACATCTTCGCTGCACTTAAGTTGCGGATGTGATTGGTTGTAGTGGGTCTTCCATTTCGAACTTCCACTGAACTTCGGCCTCTCGGGTTGAGTCTTGTAACAAGAACCCATGGATCATCTCGTTCCTTATCCGGGTACTTGATATAACAAACCTGTAACATTTAAAAATTATTAGTAAAAGTATAAATTATGATCAACCATTCGAATAATTAGCATTTACTTACCTGATCGGCCTGAGAAGCAAGAATGAAAGGATCATAATATTGCAGCTTTTAATGTACCGATGTAACACCAAATGCATCTGTTTTCACCCTCGATCGGAGTGTTGTCGTGCCAATCACAATAAAACAAGATGCTAATCCAAGCATGCCCAAATACTTGATTTCCATAATCTCATGTGTTTGTCCGTAGTATACATCATCTCGATGCGAACAAACGCCAGCATCATAGGTCGACGCTTAACGCCTTCTTTTCAGTTGGAATGCATATCCTCGAGTACAAAATCTCGATATGACTTCACAAGATAGTTTGGTCCAACCACCATTTCGTATCCAATCGTCAAATGTTTCACCTCTGGCTAAACAGACACCTATTAATAGCACATATATAATGAATTAGTATAAATATGTGATAAAATTGTATAAATATGTGATAAATGATATTTTAATTTGTTTAAGGCACTCACATAAGTAAACATCCATCCAAAGAAATTCTCTCGCTTCATTTCTTCTAGTTCCTCCTCTGTATGCATCTATATCCCAACCGCCATGAAAATCTTGTACATGTGATGACAATAATGTAATTAATTAAGATATAAATGTTAATTTGTTAAAATAAAAATTTGTAAGATAATAAACTTACCTCTCATATTGAAGAACATCTTCGCAGTTGGTGAGCAAATATGTTTGTAAATGACTTCGCTACGTCAAGAAGTCGACGGTCCTTTGGTTTTCCGCTAAGTCATCCAACATCTGTGAAAATATCCGAACCTTAACATGATATGTTGCTCGCTCGCTTCTATCATCATGCCGAAAGGTGTCTTCTGCTTTTGGTCCGAACTCACTGAAAGTAGTACTCGCAAAGTTTGAAATTTCTTCATTGATCATCACATGCGACTATAGAACCTTCTACCCTACTTAAATTTTTCACCATCTTCTTCAAATGGAACATATACCGCTCATACAGATACATCCATCTATACCGCACAGGACCACCAAGTTCCAATTCTCTTACCAGGTGAATAACAAGATGCTCCATAACATCAAAAATGAGGGAAGAAATATCTTCTCAAGGTTGCCTTGAATCACGGCTATGTTAGTCTTCGATTTTCAATACCTTCAAGAGTCACCGATCTGGTGAATAAATCATGGAAGAAAGCACTTATCCTGCAATTGCTTCATGAACATTTCGTGGTAATAGTTCCTGAAGGCAAACGGAAGGAGGCTCCATCAACACATGGCAATCGTGACTTTTCAAGCCAATAAACTTTCCTTCCTTTTCACGATACAGCACGCGAAATTAGATGCGTGAACCGCCTCGAAACTCCACATCGCTTGAAATCCAATCAAAGAACGATTTTTTCCCTCTGCATCAAGTCGGTATATGGGAAAAGGAGCCCTACCATTCCCATCAACATGAAGTTCGAACGAGCACATATATCGACTAAATCCAGTCTTGACTTCAAATTATCCTTTGTTTTACCTTGAACGTTAAGGATAGTGTTCATGAGATTGTCAAAAGTTCTTCTCAATATGCATGACATCTAAATTATGCCTTAGCGGATGATCTTCCCAAGATGGCGATCCCAAAAATACTTTTTGTGCCGCTATGTAGTTCTCCAACAGATCTACCGGAAATTGCTCATGTCCCCGACGCCTCAAGGCCCTGCTGCACCAAAATCTCTTAGTTGTGTCTTCAAACCTTTCCCACTAACTTCCTCGGTGGACCATCAAACACCTGCTTGTTCTTCCTAAACAAAGTCTTACTCGACGGTATGGATGATCAGGTGGTAGGAATCGCCCAGGACACCAAACCAACACGTTTTCTTCCGTTCTTTAGTTGGAAAGCATCTGTGTCATCTTGACAATATGGACATGATAGCCTCCCATGCTGTCCATCCAGATAACATACCATATGCTGGAAAATCACTTATTGTCCACATTAGTGCGCCGCATTTGAAAGTTCTCTTTACACGAAATATCAGATGTTTCAAAGCACCTTCAGCCCATAGTTGTTGCAACTCATATATTAGTGGCTGAAGAAACACATCAGCGATCTCTTAGGATGCTCTGGTCCGAACGAGAATGGAGAGAAACAGAAACTCGCCGCAAGCACAAGTTTGGGGGTAAGTTGTATGGTGTAACAATGACTGGCCATATAGAATATTGTCTTCCACTCTTCCCATACGGGCTGAAACCATCAGTACATAATCCAAGGTAGACATCTCTTCTCTCATACGCAAAGTCGGGATACTTTGATTGGAAATGCTTCCACGCTTTTCATCCGAAGGATGTCTAATCTCACCATCTGTTGAGTGCTCGCATGCCATCTCATTCTGCGCCAGGCGCTCGGAAGATCAACCTCGCAATCTTTGTCAAAGGCAAATACCACCTCCTTTTATATGGCACTGGAACTCTTCCACTGTATCTTTATAACGAGGCTTCCCACAAAACTTGCATGAAATCCGCTGGTCATCCGCCTCCGATAAATCATGCAGTTATCGCTGCATACATCTATTACCCGATAAGATAAACCAACACCAGCTACGAAGTTTCGAACCTCGTAGTATGAACCTGAGCTACATTTTCCTCGGTAGAATACCTTTAACAAAATCAGCTATCGCATCCATACAGTCTTCACCAAGTTATAATCTGTTTTAATGCCCATCAGTCTTGTAGCGGATGATAAAGCTGAATGACCATCTCTACAACCTTCAGACAATGGTTGCTTTCCAGCATCCAACATATCATAAAATCTCTAGCTTCGCATTGGGTAAATCTTACCTCTAAAATGATCATTTACCATCCGCCAGCATCTACACCATAATCTGCATCCGCTCTAATTGGTTCTTCTAATCTAACCGCGGCCGAGGTTCGCTAGTACTACCAAGTTCATAATTAGTTTTTCCATGATGATACCAAATTTTGTAACTTGTAAACCCACTCAAATATAGATGAGTCCAAACATCCCACTCTTTAATAACCTTTCTATTTTTACAATTAGAGCAAAGACATCTTAACTTACATGTTTCTTCTTCCGGTTGTTGGCGAACTAACCCATGAATTCGGTTATACCTCGTTGGTATTCTTCCGTAAGCAATCTAGTGTCGGATCCAAATGAGGTCGATCGATCCAAGAACGAAAATAATTTGAAGAAGACATGTTTTTGAAACCAAATTAAGTGATAGTAGGAGGAAGGAGAAGAAATGGAGTGAATGAAGATGAAGAGGGGTGGCTGTATTTATAGATGAAATCCTGCCGAGATCTTGAGGAAATTCGAGGAAATTCGAGGAAAACAGACACTTCCTCGAATTTCCTCGGAACCCCAACGCTCTCCAACGACTCTCTAACGGCTACAAAAGTCGCCGAATTTTAAAATCTCCGTCGATTTTTCCGACGGACATTGTTTCCTCGGTAATCCCTCGAATATCTTGAAATCATACTTCCTCGGTATTTCCTCGAAATACCGAGGAAACCACATTCTTGGTTTCCTCGGTATTTCCTCGGAAAATCGAGGAACTCATTTTCCTCGGTATGTCCCTCGAATAGCGATGTTTTCTTGTAGTGAGGAGACATGGGAGAAGACTCTGTCAGACTTCTAGCACATTATATTTTAAGACTTCCTAGAAGTCTCTAATCGTCCGTGACCAAAAACCGTGATATCCAAACTCGGATATGAAAAACCTGCATATCCAAAAACGTTCAAATGTCTTCAAAACAGAAAAATGAATGAAAGATTAGATAGATCTACCTTTATATAACAGAAAAATTAGATATCTAAAACTTATAGATTTACCTTTAAAAGAGTGGAAGATTAGACTATTAAAATCTGCAAAAACAAGATAAATTAATGAGAAATACATGAGACAAAATAAAAATTGGGGTTGTTGCAAAAGTAACTCACAACTCAAAGTCAAACACAAAACTAACCTCTCCTTCTTTGTTGGAAATGGTTAGCTATATTCAACCCTACTTGTTCACATTATTCACGAAAATGCCATTAATTTATGTTTTTTTTTTGAAAATGGCTCTTTTACTCTCTCAACCTCATCACCTTCACAAATTTACTTGATTGCCATTGCCATCAATACACCAACCACAACAAACTACCAATTTGGAGCTCTTAATGCCCCCCTTAATGCACCTAGTACGATTTACACTCTCTCTTTCTCAATTGTTATGAACTAAAACAACTTCTCTCAATTTGCCTCAATATTCATCCAAAACTCAAGCTTTTGATTCAAAACTTTTATGGTTGATAGAGCTATTGAAGCATACTATTCAACGTGGGTTACTTTCGTTTGAGGTTCGGGTGGTTGGAAGACTCGTGTGCTAAGGAAGTCATCTCACTAGTTTAAGGTAAGAAATTGAATTTTTCCGTAATCGTTACAGAAGACTTACCCGTAAGTCTTCGGTCCAACGGACTAACTTAACTAAAGTCGTCCGGCTTTGTTCTTTAAAAAATCGAGAGAATTCTGGACGCACTTTACCGAAGTCGCCTAATAAACGGGTTAATTTTGCATTCGACCGAATTGTGTCGGATATTTGACTTTTACGGGCGACTTAATGGTAAGTCGTCCCAAGAAACAAAATTTCAAATTTTATTAAATCTAGACGACTTAATCAGACGCCGCCCTGGTTACTTTTGCATTGAAAATAAAACTTAAATATTTAACTTATCTCGGGCGACTTACGGAAGTCGCCCCGAAGACTAATTTAGTTGAAAGTCTTCCAAGATAAGCAAAGTCGCCCAGATTACGGTAAGTCGCCCCAAGTCATCCTGGTCAAACCTTGGTTATCTTGGACCACTTCTCCTAAGTTTGTCACAGACTACTCTCGAAAGTCGCCTCGTAAAGTTAAATAATTAAGTTTTGTTTTCAATTACAAACTAACCGTGAAGACCTACAATTAAGTCGCCTAGCTTCAATTAAATATTGTAATTTTTGTTTACCCGAGACGACTTACCGTAAGTCGTCGGAAAAGTCAAATATCGACACAATTAGTTCAAATGCAAACCTAACCCGCTTATCCTAGACGACTTCCTTGGGCGACTTCTTGTTTAGGCGACTTCTGACGACTTAATGGTAAGTCGTCCTAATTAAAATTCAATTGCAAAATGACCTGTTTGGACGACTTCTTGTTTAGTCGTGCAGGCGACTTCTTGTTTAGTCGTGCAGGCGACTTCTTGTTAGTCGTCTAGAAGACTTCTTGTTTAGTCGTGCAGGCGACTTCTTGTTTAGTCGTGCAGGCGACTTCTTGTTTAGTCGTGCGCCTTAATGTTTAGTCGCCTAGTCACACTTACCGCTTAGTCGCTTCTATGTTTACTAATGTGTTTTATTTTGAATTTTTGCGGATGATCGTCGGTTACATGCGGTGTATGGGGAATGGTTGTTAAAAGATTGCTGTTGGGATTTTGTGGTTGATAATGCAAAAGGAGCGAGAATGTTTTTGAGTGAAGGTTCGACGACGCGGAACTTCTTGCAATGGCTCTAGAAGATTTTAACACGGACATGAGTACGAGAATCTGTGGAGATAACCTACTCATTACCAGCAGAAATGATGATGGCTCGGACACCCTTCATATTCATGTTACAAGTGATAGACAAGTTAGAAACTTGCTCGAGATAACCAAAACGATAGGTACCGGCTTTGTGTATCAAGCCGTAGCAAGGTGCAAATGGTTTCGGATGATGAAGCCGATGAATGTTTTGAAGAGGATGATGATAATTTGGTTGAAGATGAAAATCATGATGGGGAGGAGGATGATGGGGAGGATGATGGGGAGGATGATGGGCAGGATGACGATGGGGAGGAGGATGATGGGGAGGATGGTGATATCTCTATTAAAACTGAAGCGGACAAGAATGGTGAGGATTACGGTGTTTATGGAAAGGTTGAAGATGAGGATGAAGAAGATGATATATGTTTTGAAGAATTAAAGCAGTTGAAGGTGGAAGATCGAATGGTAACAATATCTATGTCAACCAGTTTTGGTAGCAAGGATGCACCGCTAGAACCGAGGTCTGACAGCAGGAGGCTTAAGTTCACCTTCAGAATATACAAGTCAACGAAAACTCTCCTTGTGACAACATGTCCGGTTAGTGGTTGTGAATGGAAGGTCGAGCAAGTGTGAAACATGGGACGAAACGTTTTGGGTAACAAAGTTTGTGGAAAAACATACATGTTCAGTGGGAGATCGACCGCCACCGAGACATCAGACTCTAAGTATGTTGGTAGGCTTTTCATTGATCGTGTTGGAATCATTGATGGGTTGAACGCATATATACTATTGCAATGAAGAAGATGTTTAGCATGAATCTTGATTACACCACTTCATACGAGCACTTTTATATGCACAAACATTGGTGAGAGGAACAGCAGAAGATGGGTATTCGTCTGCCATCATATCTCGAGCAAATCTCCTTAGCAAACCCGATTCTATCAATGCTATAGAACTTGATTCTATGAATAGATTTAAGTATCTATTCTCTTTCGAGCTTCTATCAAAGGTTTTAGATATCGAGAAGGGTCATTGTGGTGGATGGACTCACCTAAGTGGGAAGTATGGAGGTGTTATGCTAGTTGCAACCGCGACAAGATGGGAATTTTCAGATATTTCCATTGGCTTTTGGGATCAGATGCTGAAGATGCACCTTCGGGAATGGTTTTCACAAAATTGGCTATTTGTGTATCCGATGACCAGCCTCTAGTGATAGTCTCCGAACCGCACTTGGCCATTAAAAATGCGTGACAAGGTGTTTCCTTGGGCAACCCGAGGAATATGTTATTATCACCTTCAAGAAAACATTGTCAAAAATTTAAAGGAAACATCTCTTGTACTTGGTGAAAGGTGCCTTATGCTCATACGGTTTCAGATTTTGACCGGTACATGGATGAGATAACAGTGCAACCGACCTTGCAACATATTTGGAGGATGCCGACGCCAGCCTATGGTCAAGGGTTCATTGCCGTGGGGACAGGTACAACATAAAACAAGCAACATCGCTGAATCTATTAATTCCGCGACCAAGCGAAGCAGAGGATTCGATTCAGTTCCCTGTTGGAGTTCATAAGGAGAAGCTAGGAAAGTGGTTTTGGAAAAGGAGAGATGCTTTGAGTCTCACTACTCAACATAGTCGGGTGTTGAACACTTGCTTGCTGTTCGATCGAGATAGCAGATACATGACGGTACAACCAATTACGGATGGCAATTCTTTGTGAAAGGTGGCGAATGGACTGTGTGGTTGATGGAACATGGGAAATGTGATTGTGGTGTCTATGCAGTGGAGAAAATACCTTGCTCATAGCTGCCGGAGAATCTGTCGGTTTGCATATCAACACACTTGTATCTCCAGGTACTCAAAGGATTTTCTGCTGCGTGATACCGTGAATATATATCCTTGTAATGGACAACAAGTTGAGGAACGCATACTTTCCTCCGAAGTAAAGCGCGGGTCAAAGACGTAAGAAATCAAGATGGCAATCCTGGTTGGAGCTATCCAGATGAGAGGACGAACTCAGAAGCAAACACAGCTTATGATGCTCAGTGTGCAAGGAACCTGGCCATACGAAACCACAATGTAAGAATGACGAGGTTTATCTTCCGCACGACCTTCATTTAAGTCGTCCGTAAGGTCGCCCATTTAGTCGCCCGTAGTTTTTATTCAAGAAGACCTTCGCTAGTCGCCCAAGAGTTTAGTCTTCTAGACAACCTTCATTTAAGTCGCCCAAGGTCGCCCATTTAGTCGCTCTAGAGTTGTTTTATTCAAGAAGACCTTCAAGTTAGTCGTCCAGTTGTTTAGTCTTCTAGACGACCTTCATTTAAGTCGCCCCGGGTCGTGAAGGTCTTCATGGTCTTCATGTAATGAACTTATGTGTCAAAAAATCTATTATTAGTGTTTTATATTAGTTGAGTTGAGATGGTTGTAGATTAAACAGACGAGAGTATGAAACAAATGATAACAAAAGGGAACTGCACATAAGATTACAAAAAGTTTACAAATACAAAAGGTTACCGCACAAAATATCAAGTTTATATACAAAGGTTACAAATACATTGGCTACAGCCTGATCTATCTGTCATCACCATATGCACCATAGTTTTCATCGCCATCCCCGTTTTCCCACCGATGCACGCCGTGCAACTCTTCAAATATATCCACCGCCATCTTATCCCTAATAGCCTTCCCCTTGTTCTTAGCAAACTCTTTTTTACTAAATGGCATCCCAAGAGCATGACATTCAATGTACTTTACAGCGTACACACCACAATCACCAGCTCTGGCCTGAGGTAAATCCTCTAGTCTCTCATAAGTGAATGGCTCAGGCTGTATTCGCACGCACTCACGCCATTGGGAGCACACTCAACAAGCATATAGGGATCATGTGGAGAAAAGGCTCCATCACCTCATCGAAGTTTTTCCTGGGAGATACATGTACCACAAAGACGAACAATGTGCCTCTTAGGGATTTGGATCCACATAACAATCCAATGACTGCTGCTAGGTTCAAGATAGACATCTGTGATATCAAGGCCCCAAACTCGCTTGATCTGCAAAATGATGGTATAGTGCCATTATAATAATTCAACGCCCCACCGTAGTCTTCCTAAACCATTCCTATCGGGCTCGAATCCTTAAACTCCTTGTAGTTAAAACTCCAATGATGAGCAAAGAGATGATCAAGGAAGCATAATTTGTCGCCCCAAATGATGTGGGTTATCCGTACCTCTTCCTCAAAGACATTCATCCAAGCATCAATATGCTGCATATAAGATATCGACGATTTAGCTAGTAACGTAGTTAGTGATGAAAGTCATCTATTTAATCAGACGAATTTAAGGGTAAGTCGCTTGTACAATCATCTACCAACGACGACTTAAGGTAAGTCGTCTGGATAAATACTCATTTAATCTATTTATTGGTAAGTCATCCGTAAGTTGTCTCACGAGACGAATGTCCGCACGACTTACAAGTAATTGAACTAAGTCATAGCAGTAAGACTTACACACCGGTCAGCCATTCTAAGTCTCTCCTGAGGGTCTCGATACCACCCGCGCATACCCGTGGTTTATTTTCAGATGGTGTTCTATATTGACCGCAAACACAAAATGTTTAAAAGCCATCAGTTTTTGTAGACTAAAGCAAGCTATTATGGGAAAAGCAAACACTTACGGACACTCTGCAACCAAGTAGCGAAGCTCTTCAATTTATCCTTGTTATTTGGTGCAAAAGGATGATAGCCGGATATCGCTGAATGATGGCCCCGGCCGTCGTGGTTGCCCGTGATAAGGAGATTGCTGTGAAGCAGCAAGTTTCCTTCTTCGATCACTCTTGCACGGCCAAGGATCGCAGCGCCCTTTTCTTCGTGTCTAGCTTTCTCCTTCTCGCAAGGAACTACCATCTGATGCACATCACCCTTTCTCCTCCGCAAGGAACTACCATCTCAGTAATACCCCTTTCTCCACCGCAAGGAACTAGCAACCGAGGGCACAGCAGGCCCTTTCTCCTCCCAAGGTACTAGCAACTGCAGGCACAGCAGGCCCTTTTCTCCTGCAAGGTACGAGCATCTGTAGGCACATCAGTCCCTTTCTCCTTCAAGGAACTACCATCTCAGATGCACACCAGTCCCTTTCTCCTCCCAAGGAACTACCATCCGAAGACTTTCACTCGCAATGTACAAAATTATAAGTGTTCTACTATTTAATTATAAGTCGCCTAGAAAGTAATCCAAATTACGAATAGACTATTTACAAGTAAGTCGCTTGAACTTTCCCAGACGACTTTATTTATAAGTCGCCTATTAAGTCGCCCAATTGATTACTGACGACTTAAATATAAGGTGATCAACTTTGTTTACTAACCCCGGTGCCTTTGTCCCCGTTGGTGTCCCTTTCCGCTTCCGCTTTGTGGTGAGACCAACCTTCTTCTCCAATGCTTCATTCTTTTCGAGATCCTTGATCTCTCAATGCACGCCCCAAACCCTTCCCTCATGGAATCAAGGATGACCTTGAACATGGCTTCAATTTCCTCTCTGGTCAACCCATCAACAGTCGTAGTCACTTTTGAACGAGCCTCGCAGGTTCCTTCACCGCCTCTCAGGTCCTCATCACTCGCCTCCTCAGGTTCCTCTTCACTCGCTTAGTGCCTCTTCAATAGCCTCTATTCTAGCTTTCTTCAGAGGTCTTGGTCTCATCCTTCACGTATCTTTCTTCCTCGCTGGTTGTCTTCGACTTGAGTACCAGGACTTGCCAGCAATTCTGGTCCACTTCCACGCTTTCACAAACATGACTTTAATAATGTTGTTCATGGGCGACATCCTCAACATCGACTCCCATTTTGGAATCATTTCTTTAACGGTGGCCTTCTCAAAGTTGATCACCCTAGTCTGCAGAAATAAGATAAGATGTAAAAAAATAAGTCGCCCTGAACGCTATAAGTCGTTTATTAAGTCGCCTCTACTGGATTATTTCTAGACGACTTATATTAAGTCGCCCGAACGCTATAAGTCGCCTATTAAGTCGCCCAGCTGGATTACCGGGTTTGAAGTAGATACTGTCTCGAGGATAGCCTCTTTAAAGGCTCGCCCCTGCCACCCTGAAAGCCGTGATCGGAGACGGATTGTTTGGGAGAGGGTGACCATAAGTAGCACCCATCCCGCAGCTGTGTACACCCAGACGAGAGAGCCGCGAAACCCATTAATGTAACAACCTGAAATATCTCCTCACAGTCCATCAACACCTTAAACACTCTCCCCATGGATAATTCTCGAACCGCTCAGGTCCATCACTAGCCTGCAACAACCCGTAGGTTCTTTCTCCCTTCAATGTATCCGAAGATGAAGATGGCACGCTGAAGCCGCCATATCATCCCGAGACCACCCGCGATCTCTCAAGTGTTTCTTATCTCCCCGAGTAGTTGGCCCAGCTTCGACATGAACTCCCAACAACCCCGAAGAAGTCATCTCATTAGTAACACATTGAGGTCTCTCGCACAATGTACTGTAGTTTAGCCTAGTGAGGTTTTCAAACTCAAAGGAAAATCTCACGTTCTCGACCAACGACACCAAAGCTCATACTTCTTCTTTATGTCCACCTGGAAACCGAAAGCATGAAGTGAACCAGCCTTGAAGCCCATTCAAATTGCAGCTCTCCAAACTTGATGAAAACTCCCAACTTCGAGCTCTTCAGATTCATCATGAAGAGCCTCACGTAGAGCGTGCAACTTCGAGGTGGATGAATCGAAATGCTATTTTTGTTCTTCACCTAGTGTATGTATCCGCCGCAAATCCATTTTTCTGCAAAACAATCAAAGACAACCAATGTCAAACAGACAAAACACGCCCTCAGAACTTCGACTCAAACAGATAACTGGCAGATCTGAAATAATAAGTCGTCCAGAAGTCGCCCGGATTATTTTTCCGTGACGCATTTAATTATAAGTCGCCCTGCACTTAATTATAAGTCGCCCCACATTTATATAGGCAGCGTAATGAAGATATAAGAATATGGGCAAGGCGGCGAGTTCAACGAGACGGAGAATGCGCTGCTAGGGTTTCCCTCAACTTAAAAAGGAAGCGTGTTGAGAACGACGGTGATAACGCCGATTAGAGAGAATCGACGGTGAGAACGATGGATTGAGAGACTCGACGAAATCGCCGAACTCGCCTTTGAGAGAAACGACGCTGGTTTTTTCTCAATTCGCCAAAACTGAGTAAAAAAATATATTATATATAACCGTAAATAATCCGTTAGGTTAAGGACATTGTAAATTTCGAGGTTCGACGGTTTGACGACTTAAATGTAAGTCGCCTACATTAAAACTAGACACTTTAAAAACATAACCCCTAAACATAACCCCTAAACTTAATTAACTAACTAGACACTTTAAAAATCAAATTAAACTTAAAAGTGTTAACTATACAATAAATAAAGACATATAAGTAAAAATATATATTTTAGAAAAATCCAAGCTTTCCAAAATCTAACCCTAAGAATACATACAATACTACAACATATGTTTTCAACCCTCAAAACCAAAGAATATCATGATTAACTACTTTCACTCATCTATGTTGAAAACTATTCATTTTATTATATGTTAATTTACATCATTTAAAACTATTAATAATTACATGATTTTTATTTTCACTTGTCCAAACATTTTTTTAATTTATAAATTATTTTAAGTCAGACAGTAACCTGACTAATTTATTTTTAAGTTCAAGTCCGCACGACTTTTTGTTAGTCAGTCGTAAGTCCAAACGACCTTCTGTTAAGTCTTCGTTACATGATTTTTATTTTATTTTCACTTGTCCAAACATTTTTTTTAATTTATAAATTATTTTGCTTCCACGTAACTGCATCGACTTATTTTTAAGTCGCCCGTAAGTCCGCACGACCTTTTGTTAAGTCGCCCGTAAGTCCAAACGACCTTCTAAATCTTCAAGTTACATGATTTTTATTTTATTTTCACTTGTCCAAACATTTTTTTAATTTATAAATTATTTTAAGTCGCATTTAAAACACGACTTAGTATAAAGTCGCCTCCGCATCGCACCTTCTCAAGTCGCCCGTAAGTCCGACGACCTTCTCGTTAAATCGTCTAGAACTCCATTCAGACCTTCTCGTTAAGTCTTCAAGTAGTTAGACATAGGAATAACATTATTAAAATTATTTCCTTAAAACCAGAAATTCATTGTTCAAATTTAAAAAATTACAAATAACATAATTAAAATTATATTTTATTTGAGAAGGTCGCCAAGGCTGAGACCAAAACCAGCTTCTCCCAATCAACGGGACCTTGATAGCCTTCACATCCTCTTTCGCACGCCTGAAGTTCGCTTTGAGTCCGGTTTTCTCCGCCTCGGATGTCAAACTGGTCCCTCTGTGGAGCATCTCCTCGAAAGCAAAGCGATCTGATCGAGAGAGAGTTGCGCTCGACCGGCAGAAGTTCTTTTTGGCCGCCGCGTTTGCTCATCCCTCTGCCGGAGGATCGCCTGCACCGCCTGCCAGCAGCCTCTCCTGAGCGTGAACCTCTTCCGGTTTTGCCAGTAGTCTTCTCCATCGGACGCCTCTTGAGGTCGATCGATCCAGACATTTTAAACCTAGCAGCATAAATCACATCAGAACAAGTATGGCGAATGATGATAACTAAAGTCGATAATAGTCGAGATTTCTTACTTCGGAGTTTGAGGAATTTCTTCTTCTTCTTCCTTTTAGTCTTCCTTCTGTATGAGGCGAGGGTTGATGGTTATTTATAGATAGTATCGCAACCGCCCCAAGAAGTTGTCGAGAATGATTGCTACCACGCTGCGGAGATCAGTTTCCAACGAAGGCAACTCTTCGCGCGGTGTGGTGCAATTAAATGTGATTGGTTAAGAAAGAGGTGCTAACATTGGTAATCGCTTTAAGTCGCCCATCGCGACTTACGTGACGACCTTCATTTAAGTCGTCCCGGTCGCCCATTTAGTCGCCCGTAGTTTTTCTTTAAGAAGACTCAAAACTATAAGTCGTCCGTAAGTCCGCATCGACCTTCAAGTTAAGTCGCCCGTAGTCCGCACGACCTTCGTTAAGTCGCCCGTAAGTCCAGATAGTATGGTATGAAAAGGACAAGCATGAAAAAGGCAAGTTACGCTTCCTTATACAAAAGCATAATTGTTTGGTAGAGGATAGGTTACAAAAATACTACCTCCTATCCCGACCGTTACGCTTCCTTATACAAAAGCATAATTGTTTGATAGTTGACAAAATACTACATTCTATCCCGAGTCAAGTACATCATCATCAAAGGTGGTGTCCGCTTCAGAGAATGGAAATTAGAAGCTCCTTAGATATCTCCACCATCTCTCCCTCGACGCTTTGAGTTCTTATGACACAACAAATCTGGACTAAATTGAAACCCAAGAGCATGACATTCAATGTACTTGAGAGTGAACAAACCACAATCACCACCTCGCACCGAGGTACTCCAACGGTTGGACTCTCATATGTGTATGGCTCCGAGACAACTTGAAACGCTCTTCATCCGAGGCAGCGACTTAACAAGCAGGTAAGGGATCATGTTGACAAAGGCTCCACTAACACTTCGAAGTTCTCGATCTCGATATGTCCGACAATGCTGTCCCACACCACTATGTGCCTCTTTGGGATCGATATCCACATAGCAACCCAATGGTTGTTTTTGTAGTTGAGTGGCGATAAATATCATCCACATCAGTCCCCAAACCTTCCTGCATTTGCACCATGATGGTAAGTTGCCTCCATAATAATCCAACCCCACCAGGAAGCTTTCTTCCTAAACCATTGACATTGGGCTTGCCTGCCTTAAATTCGGTACTTGACGCCCAATGCCGAGCAAAAGTATGGTCAAGAAAGCACATTCGTCCGCTCGAAATGCGATGGATTTTTGGTACCGCTGTTCTCAAGAATAAATAAAAGCATCCATATGCTGCATATAAAACAAGACAAGTCATGATAGAAGACATTACGGACGAGTTAAAGATAAGTCGTCTTAGGTAGATGACCTATATCACTTATCATTAAGTCGCCGTTAGGTCATCTAAACAGATGATTTATAGATCTACTTATAATTAAGTCGTCTGTTTAGTCATCTAAACAGATGATTAAAGACGACTAAAACATAAGTCGCCCGCTAGGTCGCTCAGATAGATGATCCAACGCACTACTTATAATTAAGTCGCCTCGTTAAGTTGTCCATTAGCTCTCTAAAGTAAATAGCAGAAAACTTACTCGGCCGCCCGCCATGCTAAGGAGGTTCGAGTGGAATAGAACCGACTTGGACATAGACGGTTTCTTATCCAAACGGTTTTGAAATAACGCACAATACATACGTAGATAAGCGCAATCATTTTATAGCACAAAGCAAGCTATTATGGGACATTTTCTCACTTACGGATCAAGTTTCAACCAGGCTGTGAACCTCCGACATCTTCTGTTACTAAGGCAAAAGGATCATATGCTTGTCCAACCTTTTGTTTGAATGATATGTTTGATGCTGTGTTTCCTTAAAAGGAGTTTGTCGAAGGAGCAAGTTTCCTCTCCAATCTTTTCATGGACCTCAGGTAATCATTTTATCCTTCTTGCCTGAGATTCTCGCTTATGTTCAAGCAAGGGTACTGCTTGTCCAATACAAGAACGCTAAGTTCACTCGCTGCTGGAGAATCATGCAGGTGGAATCGCGATACTGCGGAGCTTTGGAGCCTCAAGACGGGTTGACTCGCTCGCTTCCATTCACACTTTCACTCAAATTTGATGTACAAGACGGTTTAAAATCATTGACCAAATCCATACATACAAATCAAACAAATCAAACAAATCAAACAAAATCCATACATACATAAAAAGAAACAAATCAACAAAGGTTCAACCAAGCACACACAACAAACAAAGCACATCAGTTCTTATTCATATCACTTTGCCTAGTGACTCTCTCTCGCCTCGGATTTTGGAAGAGGTTATGGTACTAACCCCTTGTTCGGGAGCCGGGCGAGCCAGAAGTTCGGCTTTTGTGATTCCAACCATCTTCTACAGCCCAACCTATCACTCAGCAACTTAATCTCCTTAAGGCACATCCCGTAACAGCCTTTTTCTTTCAGTTTGCCTCTACAGAGCTCCTCCTTGCAAGCCTCCTTGAGACCCCCTTTACAAGCCCGAGGCCTTCCACTATCTTCCTTAAACCACTCAAAGTCTCGCGTAATCACTTCATTCATCTGATTGACTTCCCAGCAATCCATGGTCCACTTCCATTTAGATTCAATTAAACATAACTTTGATTATGTTATCCGGGCCGAAGTCCTTCAGATCAAACTCCCAACGCGGAAACATTTCACCAAAGTCCTTCTCAATAAAGTTGATCACCTTAGTCGCAAAAATGCATAAACTTCAGTCCCTTACTACTTCATGCATCTAATTTTAATTTAAGTCGGCCGAAAGTCGCCCGTAATGCTTCACGACGACTTAAATTTGTCGCCCGAAAAGTCGCCTAGAAAAGACTTCACGCATCTACTTTTCCGATCTAATTTAAATTTTAGTTGTCTCAGGATTTTTCGACTACTTTCCAAACGATTTAAATTAAAGTCGCTCGTGAAGCATTTTCTCGATAACCCACTTAAATTAAAGTAAGCATTTTCGACTTTTAACTTAAATTTAAGTCGCCTCATGCAAGGTTTTTAGGACTGAAGTTTATATACCTGCCTCAAGATGGCCTCTTTATCGGAACCCTTTCACCTTCTTGTGCCAGAACTGGAGTCGGCCTGCTTGTTGGGGATTCCCAAAATTTGCACCTAAATCCGCAGAAGGTTGTACACCACACCGACTTAATCCATCAACAAATGAATTTGCTTCCAAATTTGCTGCCTTCACGTTATCAAGACTTGAACGCCACTCTCCCCAAGGATAATTCTCAAATTTTTCTAAATCCATCACTTGCAAGACTAGACGTATAGTTGAGAACTCCCTTCAATGAATCGCTAAGATAGCAAGGTATCCAGGCATCTTTCACCACTTTATCTCTTAAATGCCCTATTATTCGATCAACATTTGGCCCAGTTCATATCAACATCTTGTTCAAAGCCATCTCCTTCGAACCTCACACCTTGGATTTTCGAGGTCCTTCATGTCCACAGCCGTGACAAGGAGGTGTTCAAACTTATCGCGAAAACCTCATCGGTTCTAGATCAACGAGACCGTAGCTCATATTTCTTCTGATCTTAATGAAACCCAGTATATAATGCACCAGCCTTCGAAGCTTAAAATTCAGCTCTTGAACTGATGAACACTTCAACTTCGACTCAGCTCCTCAGATTCGCCTCTGGGACCTTCAGAAGCAAAGAACAACTTCGAAGTTATCAAGATGATACTAAATGCTCTTCATCAGCTGAAAGTTTTTCCCAAACGTATACGGAGTTCGGTAAATCCCCTTGCAAAATCAAATCAATCAAAACAATACGGCAAGCAAACTATTCTAAATACAAATCGCGATGTAAAATATATGAAGACGCCGACGATTTCCAAGACGACTTCCAAGAAGTCGTCGTCACTTTACTCTCCTAAGGACTCTTATTACAAGATGGATGGATGAATGACTTACGAAGAAGATAACGACACCAGTCAAGTTACAATATCAAAGAAGTTGAAGGAAGGTGAAAAGAATCGAGCGAAAGAGAAGATGCTGCGACGCCGGCGAGGTTTCCAAAATTTTAAAGGGAAAAAATAAACCGCTATTCAAATTACTTAAATTATAGGTTCGGTTTGGGACGCTTAAATGTAAGTCGCCTACATTAATTATTCAACAGACTAATTTATAATTAAGTCGCCTGCTCCCAAACATAATAAACTAATTAACTGACACTTTAAAAATCAAATTAAACTTAAAAGTGTTAACTATACACGTAAATAAAGATATATAAAAAAATATATTTTAAAAAATCCAAGCTTTCCAAAATCTAACCCTAAGAATACATACAATACTACTACAACATGTTTTCAAACCCTCAAAACCAAAGAATATCATGATTAACTACTTTCACTCATCTATGTTGAAAACTATTCATTTTATTATATGTTAATTTATCATTTAAAAACCGCTAATAATTACATGATTTTTTTTTCACTTGTCCAAACATTTTTTTAATTTATAAATTATTTTAAGCTCAACATGACTACGACTTTAGTTTTAAGTCGTCGATCTATTTAAAGTCGTCGCTATAGAAGGCACATATTCGTTTTTGTTTGTTCACAGGGTTAGTTGTAATTTCAATACTTACTTTGCTATTGATTCAAGTTTGGGTTTACTATTGTATTTGAAATCATGTTTTGAGTCAATTGGCAATTTTCCCTCTAAAAATTATAAAATTTGATATTTCCAAGTTCAAAGAAATCATAGAGGTGCCGGGAGCAGTTTTAGTGAGAAGCATTACGGTTTGAAAGCAGCCATTGAGATTTTTAGAATGTGATTTTCTTTTATATGGAAACGAAATCTCCATTGAGAAATATCACTCGAAAAGCTTATAATAAGAAAGCCGTGGAAGTCTTCCAAATATATTATTTGCCTAGAAGACTTCCTTCAGACCCTAAATATTATACCTAAACTAAAATAATTAACTAAATAGAAAACACTCCATTAAACTTCAATAAACCAAAGTGTTTAATATGATCTAAACTAAACATATATAGGTCAAATTTTAAATTTTCAAACAAAGTGTTAATATTCCAAAATCTAATCCTAAAATACAAACAATACTAAAACATATGTTACCAAACCCTAAACCAAATAATACAATAACTCACTACATTCATTCATTGTTGAAAACTTTTCATATTTACTATATCTTAATTTCATATCATTTAAAAATGTTTATAATTACATGATTTTTATTTTTCCCTCATCAAAATATTTTTCTAAAATTTATAAATTATTTTTAAGATCTCACCAATGGTTAAGTCGGCCACTAATTTCCCCACGCAGTTACTTTAGGTTATTTCGCAGACACGCCGCTTTTTTGCCGTCACAGCATTGCTTCTCAATACTTTTAAGTTGCTTTATATTCGATTCAAGCCGCAGATACACAGTGTTTAAAATCAAGTTTTGGGTCAATATTTGGTAAAACAACAATATGTCATTAAGCAAAAAAGGGTCTTCTAAAATAGATCAGTGGGAAAAGGTAATTAAAACCAACCGCGTGCGTTAGGTTATCATGTTGAGACAGTAGGAGGTGATAATGACGCAACATATATCAGCCGTACGTGAACGTTTGTTTTGGAATGATATGAGATTTCCAATATCACATGATTACTTACTATTCCTACAAAGGTAACCATAATATGACAAAAACGTCTACAATTTGAGCTAATTAATTAAAGAAAAATCAACCACGGAAGCAGAATAAATGAACGGATCTTTTTCCTTTAAACACTGAATTAGTGAATTATCATTAACATAGAGAGAGTTACAAGGGTAGATGCTATTATGAAATACCATTGCCGGCAGGTTCCAAACCTCCGGAGACGAAGCTCCACACACGGAGAAACGAGGTCCCAAACACGGGAAGAAAACAGACCAGCACTAACCAACAACAAATCATCCGCAACAAAAACGTTGACCATACTTCAAAACAGAGCACAAGCAAGGACCACAAGTTCATAGAAACAAACAATAACGAACTAGAATAAGCTTGAGGTAGAAATCATCCCCGCCCAATATATTGACGAGGAAGAAGGAGAGCCTGCATCCTAATATTGCTCCAACATCAGACCATCGAGCCTAGTTGAGCCACACGAAACCGGGAAACAAACCTTCACTAGAACAGATTTCTCCTTCAGAGACGAAGCAAACCAACCTGACGAACAGTCTGCAGAACGAGACTGACAGAAACCAGAACACTTGATGCTGAGAACCGGCGGATAACAGGAGAGTGTAATCGCCGCAGTGACAAACCACATGCATCAAAACAACACGGAAGGTGGATTTGGGTGACAAGAAATTCAGATCTGAGAAGAAACTCAGACATGCAAGTAACCACAAATCAACAAAGCTTTGATAACAAGAGCACCGATTTGCCAACAAGAGCTCTCAAACCTAGAGGAGACAAAAGAAGAAGAAGGTCGGAGTGAAGCGGGATAGATCGAAACTACAAGAGAACATAAAGACGACGGTGACGACGCGCCACCGCCGGAAACAACAAGCTATGGCAGAGAAGCTGTAGAGAGAAGTGAGAAAACAACGAGAGAGCAACGATCTTTATAACAAAATTTATTCATCTATTATTCAACAGACATAAATCAATTTGTCTGATAATGATTAAACGAATAAATTCAACAGCTTTTTTTGCCTGATCAAGACTTTCTTGAGTCAGAGACCATTCAGACTTGACTCATGACTCTCTCTCTTTGTAAAAACCTTGTCAACCTTGTCGCTACCCAAAGAGCCGGCCGAAAGCTGCCGCAGAAGAAAGTCGCAAGTCTTTTCACATCTTTCGAGTTAGCCCTCGAGCCGTTAACTGCTTCATGGTCTATCGTAAAGCATTCCCGTGACGCGAACGTTCAAGATGTAAGATCCAAGCGGGCTAGCAAGCTGTCCGCAGTTGAACAACGTGGAGAAGTACTTGAGCCCGAATAGTTCCGGAGATGATGGCAAAGCAAAGCAAAGGCGCCTAAAGAGAATCCCATTAGAATGGATGCTATGTATGAGCCGGTACCGGGAAGGCGATGAGAAGGTGGCCCGCGCAGCTCAACAAGAGGACTAGTGTCATCATGAGCGGTCGGGTAGTTTATTAAGCAAGTAGCATTGACACCAAAGAGACACTCGGCCGAAGTCGTTCCATATATGCCAAAGATACAGAGCTAACCGCATGGTTCGGATAGCCGAGTGATTCTCCTATTTGTCCTAGGGTTGTCTAAGGCGTCAAGCTTGATCCTAAACCGCAGAAAGTTTTAAGATGATCATGTCGAGGCTTAACAATGCTTGTAGTATCGTGTAGTCTTCCTCTTGGTGGTGGATTAAACAAGATTTCACCTTCTTTCTCCTCCAGATCAGTTTCTTCGTTTCTCAATATGCTAAGTTCTTCCAGCTTCCATCCACATCTCGATCTTTGCTTAACCGTAACCGTGAGGGCACAAAGAAGGCACACATACCGTGGCGCTTGCAATGTAAGCGGCTTTGGTGAAGTGAACTTGCCAGCGATGTTCATAGCCATGAGGAACAGAGCCAAGAAGATATGTAGAGAAGCAAAACACATTGATCTCATTTCTGCCTCACAACTTCTCTTCATACACACCAAGCGATCAGCAGAATCAAAGACTTGGAATCGTTACCGTAGATGTGCGCCGGAAGACAATTATTCTTTAACCTTCCTTAGGGACAGTTCTGACACAAGTAACCAGAGCTCCTGTGTTTGCAAAGTTCTGAGAGTTATTCCGATGCAAATGTACATTTACTCTTTGGTTGCTACTTCCCTTAAGCCAGATCAAAGTGCCGACGAAGTTCATGGCAGAGCCGATGACGAGGACGAACCAAGTCCGTGACTTCGGCGAGTCCGGACATGACTCGTTATCGAGATCTTTAAAGAAACCTAACAGGTTCAACGTTGTCTGGTCATAACCAAGCGTGGATTTGATGTCTTTAGAGTAAGTCCCGAAGAGGTAAGTGGCTCCAGCGCAAGCCATGATGAAGCAAACACCATGAAATCATCTTAAAAATGAATCAAGAACCGTATGGTCTGGCCGATTGATGAATCTGCTGCCCATTTTAGAAACCAGAGTGATGCTATAGGATCAAGATCTCTGTAAATTTGGAAAGATTTGAGAATTTTGAAGACAATCTTGATTGAGAAATATAGGCCTGGTGGGATCCAGAATGAGAGGTGAAATGATACAAGTGCAGAAAGTCGCTGCAATGTAAACAAGAGCAAGGAGGAGAGCTTGTAGACACATGTGTATCGAAGAGCGTGCTGATTGTCGGAGACTTTGAGGAAGATTTACCATTTTATTGACGCCAAAAAATAGTAATAAAGATTGACCCATATTATCTTTTCTTTTTGTCTAAGATAATGATAAGAACATTAACGTCAGTTCTCTATCAAGACCCAATTTAGAAGAAGATAATAGATCAATGTTCAGTCACTATATGTTTACCAGATTTAAAGACAGATAAATAGTTAGTAAATTAATTTAAGTTGAATTTATCTTATATCGGTTTATGCTGACAGGAAATCTCTTCAGACACTTTTCTAGTTACATGTGGATTGTGGAGGCTGACGAAACAGTAGTTATTAGTAAAAAACAGTGTCAAAAGTTGCTGGGATCAGCTAAGACACCTCTAATAATCATCTCTAATGATGCTCGTTTTGTTTTGTTTTGTTTTTGCTTTTGTTTTTTATTTTTTTTGCTTCATTTTGAGTTTTTAATAAATAAAAATACCAAAATTTTGGTGGCTTCCCAGTTCCCTATTCATTCCATTATTCCATACCGTGCACGGGAATACTACCTAACATTATCTGATCAAGGATAAGCTTAAGTCTTAGCCAAAACAACCGTTGTTGCACTACTTAAATCAATCTTCTATATAGTATAAGGCATGTTAGTTTCGAAAGCTTAGAGAAATCTTATAAATTTAAGTTTCTTTTCAATCTCTATTTACACTAGCTATTTGATACGAAGCAAGACTTGATTTTAGTTTACATTATGTCATTTCATAATCAATCAATAATTTAACTAGAATATCGCACTTTAAAGCAGCTGATATTTTTTTTCAATTTAAAAGTTGGTATCATTTTTGATTTTAAATTTAATATTTTAGTTTTAACATTCTATGTTGAAATTTGACGGTTCATAAGTTTGAATAGGTCATGCTTTATTTTCATGTGTCCTTGGTGAAGTTAATTTAAGTTGGAAGAAAAATTAAAAAACACTTTAAACCATAGTTAAACCTAAAACCAATAAAATTGTGGTATTAGAAATTCAGTTATTTTGATATTTTAATTTATAAATTATAATTATATATATATTGTGTAAATTAAAAAATTAATATATTTATTATATTTCAATATTCAGGGTGGAACATTTTGTGTTTTGAAATAAAGCTTACTTAAAAAATAAGAATTCAAATCCAACCAATTTTTTTTTTAAATGGCTTTTATTTTCTAAAACCTAAAACCTAAAACCAAACACCAAAGCAAGTACCTAATATTGGAAATATAATAAATATATTAATTTTTTTAATTTACATATATATATATATAATTATAATTTATAAATTAAAAAAATATCCAAAATAACTGAATTACTCTATTACCTTAATTTGTGGTTTTCCAGGTTTAACTATGGTTTTAAAGTGTTTTGAGAATTTTTTTTCTTTAACCCTAAATTAAATCTAATCTATTTCTAATTCGCCTACTACAAGTTTTATAAGAAAATAAAAACATGACCTAATCCAACATTACCTGAATTGATTCATCCAAAATTTGTGGTTCCTTAATGGGTCTTAAATATCCTAACCCCAATAACCGAAACTGAATAACTGAATCAAAACATGAATGCACAAAATTATGAACCACAAAATAAATTACTCTATAGATGTTAAAACTAAAATATTAAAATTTAAATCAAAAATGATACCAACTTTTAAATTGAAAATGTTATCCCGCTTTTAAAGTGCGTCAAAACCTAGTTAGAATTATTATTGGATTATAGAAATAGTATGTAAAACTAAATCAAGTCTTGCTTCGTATCAAATAGCTAGTGTAAATAGAGAGATTGAAAAGAAACTGGCTAAATTTATAAGATTTCTCTAAGCTTTCGAATCCACTAACTTATGCCTTATACTATATAGAAGATTGATTTAAGTAGTGCAACCTTTGATCGGTTGTGTTTAAGCTAAAGACTTAAAGCTTATCCTTGATCAGATAATGTTAGGTAGTATTCCCGTGCACGGTATGGAATAATGGACCCAATTCGAATAGGGAACCAATGGGAAGCCACCAAAATTTTGGTATTTTTATTTATTAAAAAAACTCAAAATGAAGCAAAAATAAAAATAAAAACAAAAACAAAAACAAAAACAAAAACGAAGCATCATTAGAGATGATTATTAGAGGTGTCTTAGCTGATCTCCAGCAACTTTTAGACACTGTTTATTTACTAATAATAACTACTGTTTCTGTCAGCCTCCACAATCCACATGTAACTAGAAAAGTGTCTAAGAAGAGATTTCCTGTCAGCATAAACCGATATATTTTCAGATAAATTCAACTTAAATTAATTTTACTAACTATTTATCTGTCTTTAAATCTGGTAAACATATAGTGACTGAACATTGATCTATTATCTTCTTCTAAATTGGGTCTTGATAGAAAGAATTACTTTTCAACATCTGTTAATGTTCTTATCATTATCTTACTGACAAAATTAGAAAAGACAGATAATATGGGTCAATCTTACTATTTTCTTGGCGTCAATAAAAATGGTAAATCTTCCTCAAAAGTCTCCGACAATCAGCACGCTCTTCGATACACACATGTGTCTACAAGCTCTCCCATTCTCTTTGTTCTACTTTATAGCCTTGAGACTTTTCTGCACTTGTATCATTTCACCTCTCATTCTGGATCCCACCAGGCCTATATTTCTCAATCAAGATTGTCTTCAAAAATTCTCAAATCTTTCCAAATTTACAGAGATCTTGATCCTATAGCATCACTCTGGTTTCTAAAATGGGCAGCGAGATTCATCAATCCGGCCAGACCATACGGTTCTTGATTCATTTTTAAATGGAAGATGGTTCATGGTGTTTGCTTCTTTCCTCATCATGGCTTGCGCTGGAGCCACTTACCTCTTCGGGACTTACTCTAAAGACATCAAATCCACGCTTGGTTATGACCAGACAACGTTGAACCTGTTAGGTTTCTTTAAAGATCTCGGAGCTAACGTGGGAGTCATGTCCGACTCATAGCCGAAGTCACGCCGACTTGGTTCGTCCTCGTCATCGGCTCTGCCATGAACTTCGTCGGCTACTTTATGATCTGGCTTACCGTAACGGGGAGAGTAGCGAAACCAAGAGTTTGGCAAATGTGTCTCTACATTTGCATCGGAGCCAACTCTCAGAACTTTGCAAACACAGGAGCTCTGGTTACTTGTGTCAAGAACTTCCCTGAGAGCAGAGGAGTCATGCTTGGTTTGCTTAAAGGTTACGTTGGGTTAAGTGGAGCAATATTTACGCAGCTTTACCTTGCTATCTACGGTAACGATTCCAAGTCTTTGATTCTGCTGATCGCTTGGTTACCCGCTGTGGTCTCCCTTGTGTTTGTGTACTCCATAAGAGAGAAGAAAGTTGTGAGGCAGAGGAATGAGATCAATGTGTTTTACAACTTCCTCTACATCTCCATCTTCTTGGCTCTGTTCCTCATGGCTATGAACATCGCTGAGAAGCAAGTTCACTTCACCAAAGCTTACATTGCAAGCGCCACGGTATGCTGTGTCCCGCTCTTTGTGCCTCTCACGGTTACGGTTAAGCAAGAGATCGAAGTGTGGAACATGAAGAAGCTGGAAGAGCCTAGCGAGGTCAAGATTGAGAAACCCAAAAAGAAACTGATCTCAAGGAGGATGGAGAAAAGAAGGAGATGAAATCTTGTTTGTTGACGGTGTTTGATCCACCACCAAGAGGGGAAGACTACACGATACTACAAGCATTGTTAAGCCTCGACATGATCATCTTATTTTTAGCAACTTTCTGCGGTTTAGGATCAAGCTTGACGGCCTTAGACAACCTAGGACAAATAGGAGAATCACTGGCTATCCGAACCATGCGGTTAGCTCTTTTGTATCTTTGGTCAGCATATGGAACTACTTCGGCCGAGTGTTCTCTGGTTTTGTCTCTGAATACTTGCTTGCCAAGCATAAACTACCTCGACCGCCATGATGACACTAGTCCTCTTGTTGAGCTGCGCGGGCCACCTCTCATCGCCTTCCCGGTACCAGGCTCGGTATACATAGCATCCATTCTAATGGGATTCTCTTCGCGCGCAACTTCTTTGCTCTTGCCATCATCTCGGAACTATTCGGGCTCAAGTACTTCTCCACGTTGTTCAACTGCGGACAGCTTGCTAGCCCGCTTGATCTTACATCTTGAACGTTCGCGTCACGGGAATGCTTTACGATAGAGAGGCCATGAAGCAGTTAACGGCTCGAGGGCTAACTCGAAAAGATGTGAAAGACTTGATTTGTTTAGGCAGCCAATGCTATAAACTACCGTTTGTGATTTTGGCTGCGGTGACGTTCTTGGAGCGCTTGTGGCTTTGGGTCTAGCGATAAGGACGAGAAAGTTTACAAAGGTGATATTTACAAGAAGTTTAGAGGGGAGAGTCATGAGTCCGAGTCTGTAATGGTCTCTGACTCAAGAAAGTCTTGATCAGGCAAAAAAAGCTGTTGAATTTATTCGTTTAATCATTATCAGACAAATTGATTTATGTCTGTTGAATAATAGATGAATAAATTTTGTTATAAAGATCCGTTCATTTGCTCTCTCGTTGTTTTCCGCTTTCTACAGCTTCTCTGCCATAGCTTGTTGTTTCCGGCGGTGGCGCGTCCTGGCGTCACCGTCGGGATAATCTTTATGTTCTCTTGTAGTTTCGATCTATCCCGCTTCACTCCGACCTTCTTCTTCTTTTGATCTCTCCTCTAGGTTTGAGAGCTCTTGTTGGCAAATCGGTGCTCTTGCATGGCTGATTTGTTATCAAGCTTTGTTGATTTGTGGTTACTTGCTTTTGCATGTCTGAGTTTCTTCTCAGATCTGAATTTTTGTCACCCAAATCATTCAGAGCTTCCGTGTTGGTTTGATGCATGTGGTTTGTCTCTCCACTGCCTTGGCTTGAGTGCTCTCCTGTTTTATGGCCGCCGGTTCTCAGCATCAAGTGTTTCCTTTGTTCTGGTTTCATCAGTCTCATCTACGTTCTAGTTGCAGAGAGAAGCTGTTCGTCAGGTTGGTTTGCTTCGTCTCTGAAGGAGAAATCTGTTCTCGTGAAGGTTTGTTTCCGGTTCAGTTCCTGTGGCTCAACTAGGCTCGATGGTCTGATGTTGGAGCAATATAAAGGATGCAGGCTCTCCTTCTTCCTCGTCAATATATTGGGCGGGGATGATTTCTACCTCAAGCTTATTCCTAGTTCTATTTGTTATTGTTTGTTTCTATGAACTTGTGGTCCTTGTGCTTGTGCTCTGTTTTGAAGTATGGTCAACGTTTTTGTTGCGGATAGACAGTTGTTCGGTTGGTTATTGTTCTGGTCTGTTTTGTCTTCCCGTGTTTGGGACCTCGTTTCTCCGTGTGGAGCTTCGTCTCCGGAGGTTTGGAACCTGCCGGCAATGGTATTTCATAATAGCATCCTACCCTTGTAACTCTCCTATGTTAATGATAATTCACTAATTCAGTGTTTAAAAAGGAAAAAGATCCGTTCATTTATTCTGCTTCCACGTGGTTGATTTTTCTTTAATTAATTAGCTCAAATTGTAGACGCGTTTTTTGTCATATTATGGTTACCTTTGTAGGAATAGTAAGTAATCATGTGATATTGGAAATCTCATATCATTCCAAAACAAACGTTCACGTGTAGCAAACGTTACATCGTACGAGCTGATATATTCCCACTTGCGTCGGTATCACCTCCTACTGTCTCACCAACTATGAGTAACGCACGCCGGTTGGTTTTTGAATTACCTTTTTTCCCACTGATCTATTTTAGAAGACCCTTTTTTTTTGCTTAATGACATATTGTTGTTTTTACCAAATATTGACCTAAAACTCGATTTTAAACACAAATGTACCCCAACTCAATCAAATATAAAACTAACCCAAAAGTTTATTGAAATACAACTCCTCATGACTAAAACAAAAAACAAAGATGTGATTTTACTTAAATAACCCTAAAAGTCTTCCAGGGTTTTAAGTGCCTAAGATTTCCAAATTTCTATATCAGATCTAAAAATAATTTATAAATTTTAGAAAAAATATTTTGATGAGGGAAAAATAAAATCATGTAATTATAAACATTTTTAAATGATATAAATTAAGATATAGTAAATATGAAAAGTTTTCAACACAAATGAATGAATGTATGAGTTATTGTATTATTTTATTTGGGTTTGGTAACATATGTTTTAAGATTGTTTGTATTTTAGGATTAGATTTTGGAATATTAACACTTTGTTTGAAAATTTAAAATTTGACCCATATATTTAGTTTCGCTTCCATATTAAACACTTTTGAAGTTTATTGAAGTTTAATGGAGTGTTTTTCTATTTAGTTAATTATTTTAGTTTAGGTATATTTAGGTCTGTAAGACTTCCTAAGTCTTCTGGCAAATAGTATATTTAAAGGTGGAAGACTTCCACGGCCTTCTATTATAACACTTTTCCAAAGTCTTCTCAATCAAATATTTAACCTAAAATGGAGATTTGCTTCCATATATAAAGAAAATGTAACATTCTCTCTTCCTCTCAAATGACCGCAACAAAATGTTCCACTCTAAAAAACTCCAACCTCTCTAATTTCTTTCAACTTGGAAATATCAAATTTTATATGAATTTTTAGGAAAATTGCCAATTGTGACTCAAAACATGATTTCAAATACAATAGTAAACCCAAACTTGAATCAATAAAAAAGTAACCTAAAAGAGTATTGAAATTACAACTAACCTCTTGTGAACAAACAAAACCGAATATTTGTTACGCTTCTATTCCTCATTTAAGTCGCCCTGCATGCATCTAATTTAACTAAAGTCGTCTGCACGACTTAAAACTAAGTCTCGCCCGCTCGTTGAACTTAAAAATAATTTATAAATTAAAAAAATGTTTGGACAAGTGAAAATAAAAATCATGTAATTATTAACAGCTTAAATGATGTAAATTAACATATAATAAAATGAATAGTTTTCAACATAGATGAGTGAAAGTAGTTAATCATGATATTCTTTGGTTTTGAGGGTTTGAAAACATATGTTGTAGTATTGTATGTATTCTGGGTTAGATTTTGGAAAGCTTGGATTTTTCTAAAATATATATTTTTACTTATATGTCTTTATTTCTCGCAGTATAGTTAACACTTTTAAGTTTAATTTGATTTTTAAAGTGTCTAGTTAGTTAATTAAGTTTAGGGTTATGTTAGAAAACGATCGACTTAATTATAAGTCGCCCTGTTGAATAATTAATGCATCTAATTTACATTTAAGTCGCCCAAACCGCATCAACCTATAATTTAACAAAGTAATTTAAGCCTAACCGAATAATTTACCGATATAAATACATTTTTTTCCCTTTTTCACAAATTTTGAAACCCTAGCCGCTTCCCAGCGACAAACGGCGAATCCATCTTCTCGATTCTTTCCTTCTTCTTTCTCCGATATTTGCAGATACCAGAATCACTGGTGTCGTTTCTTCTCCTACCGTAGTCATTCATCCATCCATCTTGTAATAAGAGTCCTTAGAAGACTTATCGAAGTCGTGATTTACTTAAGACTTCGAAGTCGCCTCGAAGTCGCCCGAGCAGCCTTCTCACTATATTTTACATGATTTGTATTTGTAATAGTTTGCTTGTTTCGATGCTTGTATTTGATTGTATTTGATTGTTTTGCAAGGAAAAATGGATTTACCGAACTCCCCGCGAGGATATATACGTTGGGAAAGAACTCACCGCAATGAAAGCATTTCGTATCATACCGATAACTCGGTTGTTTTGCGCCTAAGCGAAGGTCTAAGAGTCAATTTAACAATGGTGAGCCAAGGAGTCGTTGAGTGTTCATCAAGTTCAAGGAGCTGAATTTTAATTGGGCTTCAAGGTGGTGCATTATATACTCTGCCTTCCAGCTTAAGATCAAGAAGAAATATGAGCTCGGGTCTCGGTCTGTAACCGATGAGGTTTTCACCGATAGAGTTTGAACACCTCACCGGTCCGAATCGCGGACACGAAGGACCCTCGAAAATCCAAGGTGTGAGGTTACGGGCGAGATGGCTCGCTCGGGACAAGATGGGTGTTGATATCGAGGCTGGGCCAAATGTTGATCGATAATGGAGCATTTAAGAGATGCCAAGAGTGGTCAGCGGAAGATCGATAATGCTCTGGATACCTTGCTATCTTAGCCGGATTCATCAAGGGAGAAAGTTCTCAACCCTATACGCATACTTCTTGCAAAGCTAGTGATGGATTTAAAAAATTTGAGAATTATCCTTGGGGAGAGTGGCGCTCAGGTGCCGATAGCTTCAGGAAGGCAAATTTGGAAGCAAATTCATACACCGCTGATGGCTTTATTCAAGTTCTTCGTGTGTGGTGTACAACTTCCGCCAGATTTAGGTGCAAATTTTGGGAATCCCCAACCAAACAGCCGACTCCACCGCTGTGGCTTACAAGGGTGGCAGGACGCCGATGTTTTAAAGAGGCCATCTGAGGCGTGTATATAAACTTCTTCCCTAAACTCGCATCTAACTAAATTTAAGTCGGCTGGAAAGTCGCCCGTAAAATGCTTACTTTAATTTAAGTCGGTTATCCAGTATTGAGACGACTTTTATTTAAGTCATGCCGGAAAGTCGCCCAAAATCACGCATAACTAATTTGTCGCCCGTGTCGCCCTGCGGAAGTCTTTTCTAGACGATTTTCGATCTAATTTAAATTTAAGTCGCCCTGGAAGCATTTTCTTCGACGATTTCCGTTTAACTTAAATTAAAGTCGCCTGCGAAGTAGTAGGACTGAAGTTTATGCATTTTGCGCACTAAGGTGATCAACTTTATCGAGAAGGACTTTGGTGAAATGTTTCCACGCTGGGAGTTCGATGCAGGACTCGCCGCCGATAACATAATCAAAGTTATGTTTAATTCAATCCTAAATGGAAGTGGACCATGGATTGCTGGGAAGTCAATCAGATGAATGAAGTGATTGCAGCGGAGACTTTGAGTGGTTTAAAGGAAGATAGTGGAAGGCCTCTAAAAGCTTGTAAGGGGGTCTCAAGGAGGCTTGCAAGGAGGCCTCGAGGCACCCCAAAGATGAGACTGAAAAAGCTGTTCGGGATGTGCCTTAAGGAGATTAAGTTGCTGAGTGATAGGTTGGAAGCTGAGAGAAGATGGTTGGAATCACCAAAACCCAACTGCTCACAAACCACCTTTGCAACCTAACAAGGGTTAGTACCATAACCTCTTCCAAAATCACAGAGCGAGAGTCACTAGGCAAAGTGATATGAATAAGAACTGATGTGCTTTGTTTGTTGTGTGTGCTTGGTTGAACCTTTGTTGATTTTCTTTTTTATGTATGTATGGATTTTGTTTGATTTGTTTGATTTGTTTGATTTGTATGTATGGATTTGGTCAATGATTTTAAACCCGCCTTGTACATCCAAATTTCAGAGTGAAAGTGTGAATGGAGCTAACGAGTCAACCCGCCTTGAGGCTCCAAAGGCTTAAAGCTCCACGTAAGTATGCGATTCCACCGCATGATTCTCCAGAACGAAAGTGAACGCCGCCGTATTGGACAACGAAAACCCACCGCCTCGCACATAAGGCGTAATCTCTAAGGCGCAAAGAAGGATAAAATGATTGCACAGGTCCATGAAAAGATTGACCGAGAGAGGAAACTTGCTCCTTCACAAAGAAACTCCCTTTAAGGGAAACAGCACTCAAACATATCATTCAAAACAAAAGGTTGGACAAGCATATGATCCTTTTGCTAACAAGAAGATGTCTGAGGTGCTCACAGCCCGGTTGAAACTTGATCCGTAAGTGAGAAAATGTCCCATAATAGCTTGCTTTGTGCTATAAAATGATTGCGCTTTATCTACATTATGTGTGCGCTTATTTCAAAACACGCTTGGATAAGAAACCACGCCTATGTCCAAGTCGGTTCTATTCCACACCAACCTCCTTAGCATGGCTGGACTATGAGTAAGTTTTCTGCTATTTACTTTAGAGAGCTAATGACAACTTAACGACGATTTAATTATAAGTCAGTTCTGTTAGGTCATCTATACAGACGACTCCAACGTATCTAATTTATGTTTTAGTCGCCTTTAATTCATCTGCTTAGATGACCTAACAGACGACTTAATTATAAGTCGCCCTATAAGTCATATTCGCTTAGATGACCTAATGACGACTTAATGATAAGTCGCCCCATAGGTCATCTACCCAATGCATTTAACTTATCTTTAACTCGTCCGTAATGTCTTCTATCACCGACTTGTCTTGTTTTATATGCAGCATATGGATGCTTTTATTTATTTATCGAGGCAACGGTACCAAAAAAATCCATCGCATTTCAGAGCGATGCACTTTCTTGACCATACTTTTGCTCCAGATTGGACGCATAAGTACCCGAATTTAAGGCAGGCAAGCCCAATGTCAATGGTTTGTGAAGAAAGCTTCCGGTGGGCGCTGGATTATTATGGAGGCAACTTACCATCATGGTGCAACTGGGAAGGTTTGGGGACTGATGTGGATGATATTTATGCGCCACTCAACTACAAAAACAACCATTGGGTTGCTATGTGGATATCGATCCCAAAGAGGCACATACCGTGGGGACAGACATTGTCGACATATCGTAGATCGAGAACTCGGCGTTAGTGGAGCCTTTGTCAACATGATCCCTTACCTGCTTGTTAAGTACGCTGCCTCTGGATGAAGAACGCTTCAAGTTGTCTCTCGAGCCATACACATATGAGAGTCCAACCGCTGGAGTACCTCGTCGTAGGTGGTGATTGTGGTTTGTTCACTCAAGCACATTGAATGTCATGCTCTTGGGTTTCAATTTCGCCCAGATTTGTTGTGTCATAAGAACTCAAAGGCGCATCGTGGAGAAGATGGCGGTGGAGATATCTAAGGAGCTTCCTAATTTCCATTCTACGAGAACTAAGACATTTTCCACCTTTGATGATGATGTACTGACTCGGATAGAATGTAGTATTTTGTCAACTATCCAAACAATTATGCTTTTGTATAAGGAAACGTAATGTGGTTGGATAGAGGTAGTATTTTTGTAACCTATCCTCCTACCAAACAATTATGCTTTTGTATAAGGAAACGAACTTGCCTTTTTCATGCTTGTCCTTTTCATACCATACTATCTGACTTCGATCTGACTTAACGTAAGGTCGCCCTGGACTTCTCGACGACTTAACTTGAAGGTCGCCCGACTTCGACGACTTATAGTTTTGAGTCTTCTTAAAGAAAAAACTCGATCTAATTAAATGGACGACCTTCGACGACTTAAATGAAGGTCGCTCTGTAAGTCTAAACAAAGGGACTAATTTAAAAACAGCTACCAATGTTAGCACCTCTTTCTTAACCAATCACATTTAATTGCACCACACACGCCAAGAGTTGCCTCGTTGGAAACCGATCTCACGCCAGGGTAGCAATCTCTCGACAACTTCTTGGGACGCGATACTATCTATAAATAACCATCAACCCTCGCCAATACAGTAAGGAAGACTAAAGGCTGAAGAAGAAGAAGAAGAAATTCTCTCAAACTCCAAAGTAAGAAATCTCGACCTATTATACGACTTTAGTTATCATACACCATACTTGTTCTGATGTGATTTATGCTGCTAGGTTTAAAATGTCTGATCGACCTCTCAAGAGGAAGCGTCCGATGGAGGAAGACTCACGGCAAAACCCCTAAGAGGGTTACGCCAAGGAGAGGCTGCTGCAACGAACGGTACCGCGATCCTCCGCTGTTGGGATGAGCAAACCGCGACGGCCAAAAGAACTCTCCGAAGTCAACGCAACTCTCTCCGATCAGATCGCTTTGCTCGAGGAGATGCTCCACAAGGGGACCAGCTTGACATCCCGCGGAGAAACCGTGACTCAAAGCCGAACTCGACGCATGAAAAGAGGATGAAGGCTATCAAGGTCCCTTCGCTGATTGGGAGAAGCTTGGCGAGGGCTGGTTTTGGTCTCAGCCTCGAGGCCTTCTCCAAATAAAATATAATTTTAATTATGTTATTTGTAATTTTTTTTAAATTGAACAATGAATTTCTCGGGTTTTAAGGAAATAATTTTAATAATGTTATTCCTATGTCTAACTACTAACTTGAAGACTTAATGGTCTGAATGGAGTTCTGACGATTTAACGTAAGGTCGCTCGACTTCCGATCTAATTTAACGTGGTTGTCGGAGAGACGACTTTATACTAAGTCGCCTCGCTTCGCGGCAGCCTTTAAAATAATTTATAAATTAAAAAATGTTTGGACAAGTGAAAATAAAATAAAAATCATGTAACTTGAAGATTTAATGTAAGGTCGCTTTGACCTCGACGACTTAACAAAAGGTCGCTCGATCTGGACTAATTTAAAAATAAGTCGCCCTGGGTTCGTACTTTAAAATAATTTATAAATTAAAAAAAATGTTTGGACAAGTGAAAAATAAAATAAAAATCATGTAACTCAGACTTAATGCATGGTCGCTGGATCTCCTCGACTTAACAAAAGGTCGCTCGGATTGGACGACTTAAAAAATAAGTCACTGGTTCTGCAGCTTAAAAATAATTTATAAATTAAAAAAAATGTTTGGACAAGTGAAAATAAAAATCATGTAATTATTAATAGTTTTAAATGATGTAAATTAACATATAATAAAATGAATAGTTTTCAACATATATGAGTGAAAGTAGTTAATCATGATATTCTTTGGTTTGAGGGTTTGAAAACATATGTTGTAGATTGTATGTATTCTTAGGGTTAGATTTTGGAAAGCTTGGATTTTTCTAAAATATATATTTTTACTTATATGTCTTTATTTCTCGTATAGTTAACACTTTTAAGTTTAATTTGATTTTTAAAGTGTCTAGTTAATTAAGTTTAGGGTTATGTTTAGGGGTTATGTTTTTTAAAGTGTCTAGTTTTAATGTATCTAATTTACATTTAAGTCGCCCAAACCGCATCAACCCTCAAATTTACAATGTCCTTAACCTAACCGATTATTTACCGCTATATATAATGTATATTTTTACTCGTTTTGGCGAATTCGAAAACCAACCGCCGCTTTCTCAAAGGCGAAGTTCGGCGATTCGCCGAAGTCTCCAATCCATCGTTTCACCGCCGATTCTTCTAACCGACGTTATCACCGCCGCTTCAACACCGCTTCTTTATTAAGTTCGGAGAGAAACCCTAGCCGCCAGATTTCAGCCGCCTCGCTGAACTCCGCCGCTAAGTTATATCTCTTATCGCTTTCATTCAGTTCGCTATAAAATGGTCCGGGACGACTTATATTAGTCTGGGACGACTTATAATTTAGTGGTCTGGACGACTTCTAATTAAGTCGCCCGAAAGTAATCCATCCGGGACTAATTTTACTTCGACTTATTATTTCGTGATCCGCCAGATTGCCTGTTTGAGTCAAGTTTACGGACGTCCTTGTTCTGCTTTGACATTGGTTGTCTTTGATTGTTTTGCAGAAAAATGGATTTGCCGCCAGAGGATACATACACTGTGTGAAGAGCCCGAACCAAAAATAGCATTTCGATTCATCCAACCTCGGTTGCATTCTCGCTTACGAAGGCTCTTCATGATGACGAATAAGAGTCAAGGAGTCGGGTTGGGAGTTTTCATCAAGTATGGAGAGCTGCAATTTGAATGGGCTTCAAGGCTGGTTCACTTCATGCTCGGCTTCCACTGACATAAAGAAGAAGTATGAGCTTTGGTGTCTCGTTGGTGCGTAACCCGTGAGATTTTCACCGTTAGAGTTTGAAAACCTCACCAGCTAAACTACGAGTACATTGACGACTTGAGAGACCCCAATGTGTTGTTACTAATGAGATGACTTCTTCGGGGTTGTTGGGAGTTCATGTCGGCCGGGCCAACTACTCAGAGATATAGAAACACTCGTAGATGCGCCAGGTGGTCTCCTGATGATCGCAAGCCGCTCGCGACCTTGCCATCTTCACTGGATACATCAAGGAGAAAGTTTTCAACCCCTACACCTGTTACCGCAAGGCTGATGGACCTAACGGTTCGAGAATTATCCATGGGGAGAGCTTAAGGTGTTGATGGACTCGTGAAGGGCAGAGATATTTCAGTTGTTACACATTAATGGGTTTCATGCAGCCTCTCCGTGTCCACACAGCCGAATTGGGTGCTACTTATGGTCACCCTCTCCCAAACAACTGCCTCCACCGACATCGGCTTCAAGGGTGGCAAGGACGCAGAGCCTTTAAAGAGGCTATCCTCGATTGTATCTACTTCAAACCGCACGTAATCCAGCCGACTAACTTAATGTATCTAATTTATAACGCTCCGCACGATTTAATTATAAGTCGCCTGTAGTAATCCACCGACGACTTAATGTATTTAACTTATAACGCTCCTTACCACTTATTTTTTTACATCTTATCTTCTATTTCTCGCAGACTGGTGATCAACTTTGTTCGGCCACCGCTAAAGAAATGATTCCAAAATGGGAGTCCGATGTTGAGGATGTCACGACAACATTATTAAAGTCATGTTTGTGAAGAAAACGGAAGGGACCAAGAATTGCTGGCAAGTCACCGGTACTCAAGTCAAGAGACAGCCAGCGAGGAAGAAAGATACCGCGGAAGGATGAGAGACCAAGACCTCTCAAGAAAGCTAGAATAGAGGCTATTGAAGAGGCACCTAAACAGCGAAAGGAAGAGGAACCCCGCAGAGGCGATGATGAGGAACCGCAGAGGCGAAAGTGAAGAGGAACCCGCAGAGGCTCGCTCAAAAGTGACTACGACTGCTGATGGGTTGACCAGAGGAAATTGAAGCCATGTTCAAGGTCATCCTTGATTCCATGAGGGAAGGGTTTGGGATGGCATTCGAGATCAAGGATCTCTAAAAGGTGGAAGCATGGAGAAGAAGGTTGGTCTCACCACAAAACGGAAACGAAAGGGACACCAACAGGGACAAAGGCACCCGGGTTAGTAAACAAAGTTGATCACCTTATATTTAGTGTCGTTTAGTAATTCAGCCGCTAATCAGACGACTTATAAATAAGTCGCTCTGAAAGTTTCCAAACGACTTACTTGAAGTCGCCTATTAAGTCGCCCAAACTGGATTACTTTCTGACTAATTTATAATTAAGTAGTAGAACACTTATAATTTTGTACATTGCAGAGTGAAAGTCTTCCATGGTAGTTCCTCACGAGGAGAAAGGGACCGGTGTGCATACGATGGTAGTTCCTCGCGTATGGAAAGCGGATGTGCCTACGATGCTCGCATTCCTTGCCGAGGAGAAAGGGCCTCGTAGCCTGCAGTTGCTAGTACCTTGCCGAGGAGAAAGGGCCTGCTGTGCCGCCAGCTAGTTCCTCGCCCGCGGAGAAAGGGACCGGTGTGCCTACAGATGGTAGTTCCTCGCCGGAGGAGAAAGGGACTGATGTGCATACGTGATGGTTCCTTGCGTAAGGAGAAAGCTAGACCTGAAGAAAAGAGGGACGCTGCTATGATCCTTCGGGCAAAGAGTGATCGAAGAAGGAAACTTGCCGCTTCACGCAATCTCCTTATGTGGCAACACGACACGCCGTGGCCATCATTCAGCAGATCCGTGCTATCATCCTTTTGCACCAAATAACAAGGATAAATTGAAAGAGCTACTTGGTTGCAAGAGTGTCCGTAAGTTTGCTTTTCCCATAATAGCTTGCTTTTAGTCTACAAAAACTGATCGCTTTTAAACATTTTGTGTTTGTCAATATAGAACACCATACCTAAAATAAACCACGTAATTGTCGACTTCTGTGGTATCGACCTCCCGAGACTCTTAGAATGGACGACTGTGTAAGTCTTCTCGCTATGACTTAGTTCAATCATTTGTAGTCGCCTCGACAGTCGTTTCACGACAACTTACCGTGATGACTTACCAATAAGTCAGCCCGATAAGTCGCCGTTTCGTAGATGATCGCCCGCACGACTTTACCTTTAAGTCGCCTGCTCAGATGATTGTACAAACGACTTACCCTTAAGTCGCCTGATTCGTAGATGACTTTCATCACTAACTTACGCTACTAGCTAAGTCGCCCGATATCTTATACATGCATATTGATGCTTGGATGAATGTGCCGAGGAAGAGGTACACGGATAACCCACATCATTTCGTGAGCGACAAATTATGCTTCCTGATCATCTCTTTGCTCATCATTGGAGTTTTAACTACAAGGAGTTTAAGGATTCCGAGCCCGATAGGAATGGTTTAGGAAGAAGACTACCTGGTAAGGCCAATTATTATAATGGCACTATACCATCATTTTGCAGATCAAACAGATTTGGGGCCTTGATATCACAGATGTCTATGCCTAATCGAACCACAACGACAGCCATTGGATTGTTATGTGGATCCAAATCCCTAAGAGGCACATTGTCGCCTTTGACAAAGATCTGCATATGTATCTCCCCGTAAAACCTCGATGAGGTGATGGAGCCTTTTCTCCACATGATCCCTTATATGCTTGTTGAGTGTGCTCCCAATGACGGTACGCAGTCAATACAGCCCGGCGCCATTCACTTATGAGAGACTAGAGGATTTACCCAGCCGAGCTGGTGATTGTGGTGTGTACGCTGTAGTACATTGAATGTCATGCTCGGGATGCCATTTAGTAAAAAGAGTTTGCTAAGAACAAGGGGAAGGCTATTAGGATAAGATGGCGGTGGATATATTTGAAGAGTCACCGATGCGGCATCGCTGGGAAAACAGGGATGCGATGAAAACTATGGTGCATATGGTGATGACAGATAGATCAGGTCAGTAGCCAATGTATTTGTAACCTTTTGTATATAAACTTGATATTTTGTGCAGAACCCTTTGTATTTGTAAACTTTTGTAATCTTATGTGCCCTTTGTTATCATTTGTTTCATACTCGCCTCGCTTAATCTACAACCATCTCAACTCAACTAATATAAAACACTAATAATAGATTTTTGACACATAAGTTCATTACATGAAGACCATGAAGACCTTATTTTGACGCACCTTCGGACGACTTAAATGAAGGTCGCCTAAGACTAAACACTGACGACTCATTAACTTGAAGGTCTTCTTGAATAAAACAACTCTCTGATCGACTAAATGGACGACCTTCGACGATTTAAATGAAGGTCTAGAAGACTAAACACCGGACCACTAACTTGAAGGTCTTTGAATAAAAACTCGATCACTAAATGGACGCATCTTCTCGACGACTTAAATGAAGGTCGCCCGAAGACTAAACCTCGCCATTCTTACATTGTGGTTTCAGATGGCTAGGTTCCTTGCACATGCAGCATCTATAAGCTCGTGTCTTTGGGTTTACGCCCTCTCATCCTGATAGCTCCAACCAGGATTGCCATCTTGATTTCTTCTGCCTTCCCCAACCACGCTTTACTTCGAGGAAAGCATGTATGCCTCAACTTGTTGTCCATTACAAGGATATATATTCTTCAGTATCCCGCAAAACAGAAAATCCTTTCAGTACACCGGAGATACAAGTGTGTTGATATGCAAACCGACAGATTCTCCCAAAGAAATGCATGAGAGCAAGGTATTTTCTCCACTGCATAGACACCACAATCACATTTCCCATGTTCCAAATCAACCACACAGTCCATTCGCCACTTTTCACAAAGAATTGCCATCCGCCATCAATTGGTCAGACCGCCATCAGATTCCGCTATCTCCGACGAACAGCAAGCAAGTGTTCAACACCCGACTATGTTGAGTAGTGAGACTCAAAGCATCTTCTCCTTTTCCAAAACCACTTTCCTAGCTTCTCTTTATGAACTCCAACAGAACTGAATCGAAATCCTCTAGCTCGCCAAGGCGGAATTAATATTCAGCGATGTTGCTTTTTTATGTTGTACCTGTCCCCTCGCAATGAACCTCGACCATAGCTGACGCCGGCATCCTCCAAATATGTTGCAAGGTCCGGATTTGCAGACCGATCTCATCCATGTACCGTCAAAATCTGAAACCGTGATGAGCATAAGCAAAGACCTTTCACCAAGTACAAGAGATGTTTCCTTTAAATTTTTGACAATGTTTTCTTGAAGGTGATAATAACATATTCTGGTTGCCCAAGGAAACACCTTGTCACACGCGATTTTTAATGGCCAAGTGCCGGCCGAGACTATCACGAGGCTGGTCATCGATACAAATAGCCAATTTTGTGAAAACCATTCCCAAGAAGGTGCATCTTCAGCATCTACGATCCCAAAAGCCAATGGAAATATCTGAAAATTCCCATCTCAGGCGGTTGCAACTAGCATAACACCTCCATACTTCCCACTTAGTGAGTCCCATCCACCACAATGACCCTTCTCTCGATATCTAAAACCTTTGATAGAAGCTCCAAAAGAGAGAAATAGATACTTAAATCTATTCATAGAATCAAGTTCTATAAATTGATAGAATCGATTTGCTAAGGAGATTGCTCGAGATATGATGGCGACGCCAATACCCATCTTCTGCTGTTCCTCTCACCAATGTTTGTGCATATAAAAGTGCTCAGTATGAAGTGGTGTAATCAAGATTCATGCTAAACATCTTCTTCATGCAATAGTGATATGCCATGGATTCAACCCATCAATGATTCCAACACGATCAATGAAAAGCCTACCAACATACTTAGAGTACAAGGTCTCCACTGTTTATTCGACTTAATCAACATGTTTTTCCACAAACTTTGTTACCCAAAACGCTTCGTCTCCATGTTTCACACTTGCTCGACCTTCCATTCACAACCACTAACCGGACATGTTGTCACAAGGAGAGTTTTCGCTGACTTCAGATATTTCAAGGTGAACTTAAGCCTCACCGCTGTCGCACTCCCGCTCAGCAAAGGCATCCTTGCTACCAAAACTCGTTGACATATATATTGTTACCATTCGATCTTCCACCTTCAACTGTTTTAATTCTTCAAAACATATATCATCTTCTTCATCCTCATCTTCAACCTTTCCATAAACACCGTAATCCCCACCATTCTTGTCCAGCTTTTATAGAGATATCACCATCCTCCTCCCCATCATCCTCCTCCCCATCGCCATCCCGCCCATCATCCTCCCCATCATCCTCCCCATCATCCTCCTCCCCATCATGATTTTCATCTTCAACCAAATTATCATCATCCTCTTCAAAACATTCATCGCCTTCATCATCCGAAACCATTTCAGACTTGCTACGGCTTGATACACAAAGCCGCACACTATGCTTTGTTATCTCGCAAGTTTCTAACTTGTCTATCACTTGTAACATGAATATGAAGGGTGTCCGAGCCATCATCATTTCTGCAATGAGTAGTTATCTCCACAGATTCGCATCATGCCCGTGTTAAAATCTTCTAGAGCCATCAGTAAGAAGTTCCGCATGCGCCGAACCTTCACTAAAAACATTCTCGCCTTTTGCATTATCAACCACAAAATCCCAACAGCAATCTTTTAACAACCATTCCCCATACATCGCATGTAACCGACGATCATCCGCAAAAATTCAAAATAAAACACAATTAGTAGAAAATTTATATTAAAGATTAAAAATATAAGTAAAAATTAGAATACTTACATGCTGCTGAAACCACGATGCCGCTTGTCGGTAGGGAAGTCGGTGAAAGTCGGATGTCCCTGTCGAGGGCGGAGTACATCATCACGGTTGATCCATGCTGATCCCGCTCGAGGATCGGTTGAACTAATAAAAGAACAAATTATTAAAAGGAATCAAATTTTAATGAAAAAATAGTTTTAATATATAAGAAATTGTTTTAAGTCATAAAAATAGTTTAATAATTAAAAATAGTTTTAATAATTAAAAATAGTTTAAATATAAAAAATAGTTTAATAATTAAAAATAGTTTTAATATATAAGAAATTGTTTTAAGTCATAAAAATAGTTTAAATATAAAAAATAGTTTAATAATTAAAAAAGTTTTAAGTCATAAAAATAGTTTAATAATTAAAAAAGTTTTAATATATAAGAAATTGTTTTAAGTCATAAAAATAGTTTAATAATTAAAAAAGTTTTAAGTCATAAAAATAGTTTAATAATTAAAAAAGTTTTAAGTCATAAAATTAAAAAAAAAGTCTGCTTCCGAGTCATCATCACCATAAGACCTATATATAGTTTTAATATATAAAAAATAGTTTAATAATTAAAAATAGTTTTAATAATTAAAAAAGTTTTAATATATAAAAAATAGTTTAATAATTAAAAATAGTTTTAATTACCATGTTTGACCCCATCCACGTGGATACTGAGTGAGATAGGAAGATGCTCACGGCCGGGCTGTCGAACAAACTCCGCAGAACTCTCATCACTCCTGAGGACCCTCGTGAGCAGGAGCGGAGCGGAGCGGTGCAGCAACGATACGGAGGAGAAGGAGAGGGAAATGGAGAGGGAGATGCGGCCGGAGAAGAAAGACTTCACGGTTTATATTTATAGATTCCACGGACACGGGTTCGCCGGTATTCATCGGAATAATTAAAGACTAGTTCCTCGAATTTCCTCAGAAAATTCGAGGAAAACCTGATGTCCCTCGAATTTCCTCGAATTTCCTCGAATTTCTCGAAAATTCGAGGAAATTCGAGGAAATAATGAAAACCATGTCCTTCCTCGAATTTCCTCGAATTTCCTCGAATTTCCTCGAATTTCCTCGAAATTTCGAGGAAATTCGAGAATACCGAAAATTAGACTTTCCTCGAATTTCCTCGGTATTTCTATTTAAAAAAAAAGTTTTAATATATAAAAAATAGTTTAAATATAAAAAATAGTTTAATAATTAAAAATAGTTTTAATTACCATGTTTGACCCCATCCCGTGGATCTGGTGAGATAGGGAAGATGCTCACGATCGGCTGTCGAACAAACTCCGCAGAACTCTCATCACTCCTGAGGACCCTCGTGAGCAGGAGCGGAGCGGAGCGGTGCAGCAACGATACGGAGGAGAAGGAGAGGGAAATGGAGAGGGAGATGCGGCCGGAGAGAGGGAGAGAGATGCGGCCGGGGAGAGGGAGAGAGATGCGCTCGAGAGAGGGAGAGAGGCGGCCGAGAGGGAGAGAGGCGGCCGAGAGAGGGAGAGAGAGATGCGGGAGGAGAAGGAAATGGAGATGTATGGTAGGAGCTGTGGGTGACGATGCGGAACCCGAATAGAGTGGCTTCCGAACCACCACGAACACTATTTGTCGAGACAGGCTCGATCATCACCATAAGACTATATATAGTTTTAATATATAAGAAATTGTTTTAAGTCATAAAAATAGTTTAAATATAAAAAATAGTTTAATAATTAAAAATAGTTTTAATATATAAAAAATAGTTTAATAATTAAAAAAAAGTTTTAATATATAAAAAATAGTTTAATAATTAAAAATAGTTTTAATATATAAAAAAATAGTTTAATAATTAAAAAAATAGTTTTAATAATTAAAAAAATAGTTTTAATATATAAGAAATTGTTTTAAGTCATAAAAAATAGTTTAAATATAAAAAAATAGTTTAATAATTAAAAAAAAAGTTTTAAGTCATAAAATTAAAAAAAATTATAAATTGTTATTATACATGATTTATATATATATATATATATATGTATAAAAAATTATTAATCATTTATAAATATAGAAAAGGTTTATAAATATTTAAAAAAAAATTTAAAAACGTTTTATTATATATAGTTTATTACTGGAAACATGAAAAACGTTTTTAAAAATCGAAAAACATTTTTAAAAATCAAAAATACGTTTTTAAAATACAAAAACGTTTTGATTTCTAACAAAACAAAAAAATTCAAAAAAATAAAACAACAATCAAAACAACAATCATAACTTAAACTATCCATTCAATCCTAAACTTTCTAACAAACAACCTAAAATCCAAATTCTAATCTCACAAACCCTAATCCATTTAAAAAACTAAGGTTTATACTTACATGATTCGAGGGGGAAGAGATCGGCGGAGAGGAGAGAGAGAGATCAGCCAGAGGAATCTGAGAGCCGAGGAGAGGAAGAGATCAGAATGAGGAAGAGAGTCTGGCCGGGAAGAGAAGAGGAAACAACCGGATCAATGAGAAGAAGAAGAGAGATGAAGATTAAGAAAGATAAAGATTGAAAGAGCAGTTTATTAAACGGATAGGTCATCGGTAATCAAAATCACTCGTTCAAAATTGAAAAATCGAATCGAACTTGAAAATTCGAGGAAATTCGAATACTGAAAATTAGGACTTTCCTCGAATTTCCTCGAATCGAAATTCAGAACCAAGGGTTTGGGGTTTCAAAACCTCGATTTTTTGCCGTATTTCATTTCTTATACAAATGTAATGCATACTATTGAGGATTCTTTGTATAAATGATCATAATCCATGAAATAACAAAATTTCAACAATAATTGCAAGTATTCTCTTTAACGTTTGTTAAAGTGTATAAGTGTTTCTCTTATGTTGTGTGGTTTTCTTTCATGCAATCGTAAAAGTGTTTGTTATCGTCTAAAACACCAAAGTTTGACTTCATAATCTGGTTAAGACACTTAATGAAGGTTATATCGTGTTATTCAATCATGAACGTAGTTTTCGGTTCAAAACCCTAGTTCCTCGAATTTCCTCGAATTTTCTGAGGGAATTCGAGGAAATAATGAAAACCATGTCCTTCCTCGAATTTCCTCGAAATTTCGAGGAAATTCGAGAACAGGGGTTCTTTACGAAAACCCACACCTTCCTCGAATGTCCTCGAATTTTCCGAGGGATTTCGAGGAAGTGTACTTTATAATCAAATCCCTAAACCGAAGGTGAATTCGAGGAAATTCGAGGAAAACCTGATGTCCCTCGAATTTCCTGTATTTCTATTTAAAAAAACTAGTCTGCTTCCGAAGTCATCATCACCGATGAATCTGAATCGGTCTTGGTGAAACTCTCCAATAACTGGTTCATCCTCTGCGTGAACGACGGTTTCCTCTGCGAAGTCGGAAAAATCGACTACAAGGCCACCTTCAGCTACATCTTCTGCTGCACTTAAGTTGCCGGATGTGATTGGTTGTAGTGGGTCTTCCAGCTCGAACTTCCCTGAACTTCGGCCTCTCGGGTTGAGTCTTGTAACAAGAACCCATGGATCATCTCGTTCCTTATCCGGGTACTTGATATAACAAACCTGTAACATTTAAAAATTATTAGTAAAAGTATAAATTATGATCAACCATTCGAATAATTAGCATTTACTTACCTGATCGGCCTGAGAAGCAAGAATGAAAGGATCATAATATTGCGGCTTTAAGCCTCGAATGTACTGATGTAACACCAAATGCATCTGTTTTCACCCTCGATCTGGAGTGTTGTCGTACAATCACAATAGAAAACAGTACAGCAATCCAAGCATGCCCAAATACTTGATTTCCATAATCTCATGTGTTTGTCCGTAGTATACATCATCTCCGATGCGTAACAAACGCCAGCATCATAGGTCGAATGCCTGACGTCTCCTCTTTTCAGTTGTGAATGCATATCCTCGAGTACAAAATCTCAGATATGACTTCACAAAGATAGTTTGGTCCAACCACCATTTCACGATCCAATCGTCAAATGTTTCACCTCCGCTAAACCAAAGCAGACACCTATTAATAGCACATATATAATGAATTAGTATAAATATGTGATAAAATTGTATAAATATGTGATAAATGATATTTTAATTTGTTTAAGGCACTCACATAAGTAAACATCCATCCAAAGAAATTCTCTCGCTTCATTTCTTCTAGTTCCTCCTCGTGGCGTATCTATATCCGAACCGCCGCCATGAAAATCTTGTACATGTGATGACAATAATGTAATTAATTAAGATATAAATGTTAATTTGTTAAAATAAAAATTTGTAAGATAATAAACTTACCTCTCCATTGAAGAACATCTTAGCGGTTGGTGAGCAAATATGTTTGCAAATGACTTACTCGATGAAAGTCGGCGGTCCTTTGGTTTTCAGCTAAGTCATCCAACATCTGTGAAAATATCTGGAACCTTAACATGATATGTTGCTTTCGTTAAGCCTCATCATCATCATGGCGAGGTCTTACGTTTTAGTGCGAACCTGGCGGAAAGTAGTACTTTCCAAAGTTTGAAATTTCTTCATTGATCATCACGTGCGTATAGAACCTTCACTTACTTAAATTTTTCACCATCTTCTTCAAATGGAACATATACGCTCATACGGATACATCCATCTATCTTGCCACGGACCACCAAGTTCCATTCTCTTACGGTGAATAACAAGATGCTCCATAACATCAAAAATGAGGGAAGAAATATCTTCTCAAGTTTGCCGAATCGCGGCTATGTTAGTCTTGATTTTCAATACCTTCAAGTCAGCGATCGGTGAATAAATGCGGAAGAAAGCACTTATCCTGCGGTTGCTTCATGACATTTTAGTGGTAATAGTTCCTTGAAGAAGCGGAAGCGGCTCCATCGACACATGGCAATCGTGACTTTTCAAGCCAATAAACTTTCCTTCCTTTACAATACGTCTGATTCGCCAAATTAGATGCGTAAGATGCAGAAACTCCACATCGTTTGAAATCCAATCAAAGAGCGCATTTTTTCCCTCTGCATCAGAGTCGGTATATGGGAAAAGGCCTACCATTCCCATCGACATGAAGTTCGAGCGAGCACATATATCGACTAAATCCGGTCTTGACTTCAAATTATCCTTTGTTTTACCTTGAGCGTTAAGGATAGTGTTCATGAGATTGTCAAAAGTTCTTCTCAATATGCATGACATCCCAATTATGCCTTAGCGGATGATCTTCCGATATGGAGATCGAAAATACTTTTTGTGCGGTTATGTAGTTCTCCAACGGCATCACAGGAAATGCTCATGTCCCCGGCGTCGGCGTCCTTGCTGCACAAAATCTCTTAGTTGTGTCTTGAGCCTTTCCCCTAACTTCCTCGGTGGACCATCAAACACACTGCTTGTTCTTCTAAACAAAGTCTTACTCGGCGGTATGGATGATCGGTGGTAGGAATCGTCTGTGACAGTCAAACCAACACGTTTTCTTCCGTTCTTTAGTTGGAAAGCATCTGTGTCATCTTGACAATATGGACATGATAGCCTCCCATCGTTGTCCATCGGATAACATACCATATGCTGGAAAATCACTTATTGTCCACATTAGTGCGCCGCATTTGAAAGTTCTCTTTACCACGAAATATATGTTTATTTTCAGCCATATAGTTGTTGCAACTCATATATTAGTGGCTGAAGAAACACATCAGCGATCTCTTAGGATGCTCTGGTCCGGAGCGAGAATGGAGAGAAAGCGAAACTCTCATTAAAGCACAAGTTTGGGGGTAAGTTGTATGGTGTAACAATGGTGGCCATATAGAATATTGTCTTCCACTCTTCCCATCACGGGCTGAAACCATCGAGTACATAATCCAAGGTAGACATCTCTTCTCTCATGCATAAAGTCGGGATACTTTGATTGGAAATGCTTCCGCGCTTTTCATCGAAGGATGTCAATCTCACCATCTGTTGAGTGCTCGCATGCCATCTCATTCGTTCTTGTGGTTACGAAAGATCAACCTCTGCATCTTTGTCAAAGGCAAATACCACCTCCTTTTATGGCACTGGAACTCTTCCACTCGTATCTTTATAGCGAGGCTTCCCACAAAACTTGCATGAAATCCGCTGGTCATCCGCCCTCGATAAATCATGCGAGTTATCGTGCATACATCTATTACGATAAGATAAACCAACACCAGCTCGAGTTTCGAACCTGTTAGTATGAACACTAGCTACATTTTCCTCGGGTAGAATACCTTTAACAAAATCAGCTATCGCATCCATGATCTTCGGCCAAGTTATAATCTGTTTTAATGCCCATCGGTCTTGTAGCGGATGATAAAGCTGAATGACCATCTCTACAACCTTGTACAATGGTTTTCCAGCATCCAACATATCATAAAATCTCTAGCTTGCATTGGGTAAATCTTACCCTCAAAATGATCATTTACCATCTGCTACGGTACACCATAATGCATCCGTTGGTGGTTCTTCAATCTAACCGCCGGCTGAGGTTAGCTAGTACTACCAAGTTCATAATTAGTTTTTCCATGATGATACCAAATTTTGTAACAACCGTGTAAACCACTCAAATATAGATGAGTCCAAACATCACTCTTTAATAACCTTTCTATTTTTACAATTAGAGCAGACATCTTAACTTACATGTTTCTTCTTCCGGTTGTTGTGAACTAACCCCATGAATTGGTTATACCTCGTTGGTATTCTTAGTAAGCAATCTGTGTCGGATCCAAATGAAATTCGATCGATCCAAGAGCGAAAATAATTTGAAGAAGACATGTTTTTGAAACCAAATTAAGTGATAGTAGGAGGAGGAGAAGAAATGGAGTGAATGAAGATGAAGAGGGGTGGCTGTATTTATAGATGAAATCCTGCAGAATCTTGAGGAAATTCGAGGAAATTAGGGGAAAGCAGAACACTTCCTCGAATTTCCTCGGAACCCCAACGGCTCTCAACGACTCTCTCTTGACTGCAAAAATTGTGAGATTTTAAAATCTCCGTCGATTTTTTCGGCGGACATTGTTTCCTCGGTAATCCCTCGAGATATCTTGAAATCATACTTCCTCGGTATTTCCTCGGAAATCCAGAAAACTCCATTCTTGGTTTCACCGGTATTTCCTCGAAAATCGAGGAACTCATTCCCTCGGTATGTCCCTCGGAATAGCGATGTTTTCTTGTAGTGAGGGAGACATGGGAGAAGACTCTGTCGGACTTCTAGCACATTATATTTTAGAAGACTTCTAGAGTCTTCAGAATCTGTCGAGATCTGAAAAACGCATATCAAACTTCGGATATGAAAAACGCATATCAAAAAGCGTTCAAATGTCTTCAAAACAGAAAAATGAATGAAAGATTAGATAGATCTACCTTTATATAACAGAAAAATTAGATATCTAAAACTTATAGATTTACCTTTAAAAGAGTGGAAGATTAAATTTATTAAAATGCCAAAAACAAGATAAATTAATAGAAATACATGAGACAAAAATAAAAATTGGGGTTGTTGCAAAAGTAACTCACAACTCAAGTCAAACACAAACTAACCTCTCCTTCTTTGTTGGAAATGGTTAGCTATATTCAACCTACTTGTTCACATTATTCCACGAAAATGCCATTAATTTATGTTTTTTTTTTGAAAATGGCTCTTTTACTCTCTCAACCTCATCACCTTCACAAATTTACTTGATTGCCATTGCCATCAATACACCAACCACAACAAACTACCAATTTGGAGCTCTTAATGCCCCCCAATGCCTGAGTACGATTTACACTCTCTCTTTCTCAATTGTGAGAACTAAAACAACTTCTCTCTCAATTTGCCTCAATATTCATCCAAAAACTCAAGCTTTTGATTCAAAACTTTTATGGTTGATAAAGCTATTGAAGCATACTATTCAACGTGGGTTACTTTTTTTGAGGTTACGGGTGGTTGGAGAAGACGTGTGCTAAGGAAGTCATCTCACTAGTTTAAGGTAAGAAATTGAATTTTTTCGAGCTGTTCGTAGAAGACTTACGTAAGTCTTCGGTCCAACGGGCGACTTAAAATAATTTATAAATTATTTTTAAGTTCAACGAGCACATATATCGACTAAATCCGGTCTTGACTTCAAATTATCCTTTGTTTTACCTTGAACGCTAAGGATAGTGTTCATGAGATTGTCAAAAGTTCTTCTCAATATGCATGACATCTAAATTATGCCTTAGCGATGATCTTCCCAAGATGGCAGATCCCGAGAAAATACTTTTTGTGCCGCTATGTAGTTCTCCAACAAAGATCTACCGGAAATTGCTCATGTCCCCGGCGTCTGGCGTCCTTGCTGCACAAAATCTCTTAGTTGTGTCTTCAAACCTTTCCCACTAACTTCCTCGGTGGACCATCAAACACCTGCTTGTTCTTCTAAACAAAGTCTTACTCGACGGTATGGATGATCAGTGGTAGAATCGTCTGGACAGTCAAACCAACACGCTTTTTCTTCCGTTCTTTAGTTGGAAAGCATCGTGTCATCTTGACAATATGGACATGATAGCCTCCCATGCTTGTCCATCCAGATAACATACCATATGCTGGAAAATCACTTATTGTCCACATTAGACGCCGCATTTGAAAGTTCTCTTTACACGAAATATCAGATGTTTCAGCACCTTCACCCATAGTTGTTGCAACTCATATATTAGTGGCTGAAGAAACACATCGTTTATCTCTTAGGATGCTCTGGTCCGAACGAATGGAGAGAAACAGAAACTCGCCGCAAGCACAAGTTTGGGGTAAGTTGTATGGTGTAACAATGACTGGCCATATAGAATATTGTCTTCCACTCTTCCCATCGGGCTGAAACCATCAGTACATAATCCAAGGTGACATCTCTTCTCATACGCGAAAGTCGGGATACTTTGATTGGAAATGCTTCCACGCTTTTCATCCAAGGATGTCTAATCTCACCATCTGTTGAGTGCTCGCATGCCATCTCATTCGCTAGCCAGGCGCTCGAAAGATCAACCTCTGCAATCTTTGTCAAAGGCAAATACCACCTCCTTTTATATGGCGGAACTCTTCCACTGTATCTTTATAACGAGGCTTCCCACAAAACTTGCATGAAATCGGCTGGTCATCCGCCTCCAATAAATCATGCAGTTATCGCTGCATACATCTATTACCCGATAAGATAAACCAACACCAGCTACGAAGTTTCAACCTCGTAGTATGAACCTCGAGCTACATTTTCCTCAGGTAGAATACCTTTAACAAAATCAGCTATCGATCCATACAGTCTTCACCAAGTTATAACTGCTTTAATGCCCATCGGTCTTGTAGCAGATGATAAAGCTGAATGACCATCTCTACAACCTTCGTACAATGGTTGCTTTCCAGATCCAACATATCATAAAATCTCCTAGCTTCGCATTGGGTAAATCTTACCCTAAAATGATCATTTACCATCTGCTCAGTACCTACACCATAACTGCATCCGCTCTAATTGGTTCTTCTAATCTAACCGGCCGAGGTTCGCTAGTACTACCAAGTTCATAATTAGTTTTTCCATGATGATACCAAATTTTGTAACTTGTAAACCCACTCAAATATAGATGAGTCCAAACATCCCACTCTTTAATAACCTTTCTATTTTTACAAGAGCAAAGACATCTTAACTTACATGTTTCTTCTTCCGGTTGTTGTGAACTAACCCCATGAATTGGTTATACCTCGTTGGTATTCTTAGTAAGCAATCTGTGTCGGATCCAAATGAAATTCGATCGATCCAAGAGCGAAAATAATTTGAAGAAGACATGTTTTTGAAACCAAATTAAGTGATAGTAGGAGGAGGAGAAGAAATGGAGTGAATGAAGATGAAGAGGGGTGGCTGTATTTATAGATGAAATCCTGCAGAATCTTGAGGAAATTCGAGGAAGTGTCACATTTTCTCGAATTTCCTCGAATTTCCTCGAATTTCCTCGAATTTCCTCGAATTTCCTCGATTATCGGCGGGGATTTCATCTATAAATACAGCCACCCCTCTTCATCTTCATTCACTCCATTTCTTCTCCTTCCCTCCTACTATCAAATTTGGTTTCAAAACATGTCTTCTTCAAATTATTTTTAGATCTGATATAGAAATTTGGAAATCTTAGGCACTTAAAACCCTGGAAGACTTTTAGGGTTATTTAAGTAAAATCACATCTTTGTTTTTTGTTTTAGTCATGAGGAGTTGTATTTCAATAAACTTTTGGGTTAGTTTTATATTTGATTGAGAAGACTTTGGAAAAGTGTTATAATAGAAGGCCGTGGAAGTCTTCCACCTTTAAATATACTATTTGCCAGAAGACTTAGGAAGTCTTACAGACCTAAATATACCTAAACTAAAATAATTAACTAAATAGAAAAACACTCCATTAAACTTCAATAAACTTCAAAAGTGTTTAATATGGAAGCGAAACTAAATATATGGGTCAAATTTTAAATTTTCAAACAAAGTGTTAATATTCCAAAATCTAACCCTAAGAATACATACAATCTACAACATATGTTTTCAAACCCTCAAACCAAAGAATATCATGATTAACTACTTTCACTCATCTATGTTGAAAACTATTCATTTTATTATATGTTAATTTACATCATTTAAGCTGTTAATAATTACATGATTTTTATTTTCACTTGTCCAAACATTTTTTAATTTATAAATTATTTTTAAGTTCAACGAGCACATATATCGACTAAATCCACTTGACTTCAAATTATCCTTTGTTTTACCTTGAACGTTAAGGATAGTGTTCATGAGATTGTCAAAAGTTCTTCTCAATATGCATGACATCTAAATTATGCCTTAGCAGATGATCTTCCCAAGATGGCATCCCGAAAATACTTTTTGTGCGGTTATGTAGTTCTCCAACAGCATCTACCGGAAATTGCTCATGTCCCCCGACGCCCAAGGCCCTTGCTGCACCAAAATCTCTTAGTTGTGTCTTCAAACCTTTCCCACTAACTTCCTCAGGTGGACCATCAAACACCTGCTTGTTCTTCCTAAACAAAGTCTTACTCGGCGGTATGGATGATCAGTGGTAGGAATCGTCTGTGACAGTCAAACCAACACGTTTTCTTCCGTTCTTTAGTTGGAAAGCATCTGTGTCATCTTGACAATATGGACATGATAGCCTCCCATCGTTGTCCATCCAGATAACATACCATATGCTGGAAAATCACTTATTGTCCACATTAGTACTGCCGCATTTGAAAGTTCTCTTTACACGAAATATCAGATGTTTCAGCACCTTCAGCCCATAGTTGTTGCAACTCATATATTAGTGGCTGAAGAAACACATCAGCGATCTCTTAGGATGCTCTGGTCCGAACGAGAATGGAGAGAAACGAAACTCTCGCCGCAAGCACAAGTTTGGGGGTAAGTTGTATGGTGTAACAATGACTGGCCATATAGAATATTGTCTTCCACTCTTCCCATACGGGCTGAAACCATCAGTACATAATCCAAGGTAGACATCTCTTCTCTCATACGCAAAGTCGGGATACTTTGATTGGAAATGCTTCCACGCTTTTCATCCGGGATGTCTAATCTCACCATCCGTTGAGTGCTCGCATGCCATCTCATTCGCCGCGCCAGGCGCTCGAAAGATCAACCTCTGCAATCTTTGTCAAAGGCAAATACCACCTCCTTTTATATGGCACTGGAACTCTTCCACTGTATCTTTATAACGAGGCTTCCCACAAAACTTGCATGAAATCCGCTGGTCATCCGCCCTCGATAAATCATGCGCTTATCGCTGATACATCTATTACGATAAGATAAACCAACACCAGCTACGAGTTTCGAACCTCGTAGTATGAACCTGAGCTACATTTTCCTCGGTAGAATACCTTTAACAAAATCAGCTATCGCATCCATACAGTCTTCAGCCAAGTTATAATCTGTTTTAATGCCCATCAGTCTTGTAGCAGATGATAAAGCTGAATGACCATCTCTACAACCTTCGTACAATGGTTGCTTTCCAGCATCCAACATATCATAAAATCTCCTAGCTTCTGCATTGGGTAAATCTTACCCTCTAAAATGATCATTTACCATCTGCTCAGTACCTACACCATAATCTGCATCCGCTCTAATTGGTTCTTCTAATCTAACCACGGCTGAGGTTCGCTAGTACTACCAAGTTCATAATTAGTTTTTCCATGATGATACCAAATTTTGTAACTTCGTGTAAACCCACTCAAATATAGATGAGTCCAAACATCCCACTCTTTAATAACCTTTCTATTTTTACAATTAGAGCAAAGACATCTTAACTTACATGTTTCTTCTTCCGGTTGTTGGCGAACTAACCCCATGAATTCGGTTATACCTCGTTGGTATTCTTCCGTAAGCAATCTCGTGTCCGGATCCAAATGAGGTCGATCGATCCAAGAACGAAAATAATTTGAAGAAGACATGTTTTTGAAACCAAATTAAGTGATAGTAGGAGGGAAGGAGAAGAAATGGAGTGAATGAAGATGAAGAGGGGTGGCTGTATTTATAGATGAAATCCTGCCGAGATACTGAGGAAATTCTGAGGAAATTCCGAGGAAAACAGACACTTCCTCGGAATTTCCTCGGAACCCCCCCAACGGCTCTCCAACGACTCTCTAACGGCTACAAAAAGTCGTCGGAATTTTTAAAATCTCCGTCGATTTTTTCCGACGGACATTGTTTCCTCGGTAATCCCTCGGAATATACTGAGGAAATCATACTTCCTCGGTATTTCCTCGGAAATACCGAGGAAACCACATTTCTTGGTTTCCTCGGTATTTCCTCAGAAAATTCCGAGGAACTCATTTTCCCTCGGTATGTCCCTCAGAATAGCGATGTTTTCTTGTAGTGAGGAGACATGGGAGAAGACTCTGTCAGACTTCTAGCACATTATATTTTAGAAGACTTCCTAGAAGTCTTCTAGAATCTGGTCCAGATCTGAAAAACCTGCATATCCAAACTCAGATATGAAAAACCTGCATATCCAAAAACGTTCAAATGTCTTCAAAACAGAAAAATGAATGAAAGATTAGATAGATCTACCTTTATATAACAGAAAAATTAGATATCTAAAACTTATAGATTTACCTTTAAAAGAGTGGAAGATTAGGACTATTAAAATCTGCAAAAACAAGATAAATTAATGAGAAATACATGAGACAAAAATAAAAAATTGGGGTTGTTGCAAAAGTAACTCACAACTCAAAGTCAAACACAAAACTAACCTCTCCTTCTTTGTTGGAAATGGTTAGCTATATTCAACCCTACTTGTTCACATTATTCACTAAAATGCCATTAATTTATGTTTTTTTTTCTAAAATGGCTCTTTTACTCTCTCAACCTCATCACCTTCACAAATTTACTTGATTGCCATTGCCATCAATACACCAACCACAACAAACTACCAATTTGGAGCTCTTAATGCCCCCTTAATGCACCTAGTACGATTTACACTCTCTTTCTCAATTGTTATGAACTAAAACAACTTCTCTCTCATTTGCCTCAATATTCATCCAAAAACTCAAGCTTTTGATTCAAAACTTTTATGGTTGATAGAGCTATTGAAGCATACTATTCAACGGGTTACGCTTGAGGTTCGGGTGGTTGAGAAGACTCGTGCTAAGGAAGTCATCTCACTAGTTTAAGGTAAGAAATTGAATTTTTTCCAATCAGTTACAGAGAAGACTTACCCGTAAGTCTTCGTCCAACGGACTAACTTAACTAAAGTCGTCCGCTTTGTTCTTAAAAAAATCGTGGAGAATATTCAGACGACTTACCAGTAAGTCGCCTGAATAAACGGGTTAATTTTGCATTCGACCGAATTGTGTCGATATTTGACTTTTCTCGACGAATGGTAAGTCGTCCCAGGAAAACAAAATTTCAAATTTTATTAAATCTAGACGACTTAACAGTACGCCGCCCTGGTTACTTTTGCAATTGAAAATAAAACTTAAATATTTAACTTATCTCGCACGATTTACGGGAAGTCGTCCGAAGACTAACTTAGTTGAAAGTCTTCCAAGATAAGCAAAGTCGCCCGATTTACGGTAAGTCGCCCCAAGTCATCCGTCAAACCTGGTTATCTTGGACGACTTTCTCCTAAGTCATCGCCAGATCTACTTTCGTGAAAGTCGCCCGTAAAGTTAATAATTAAGTTTTGTTTTTCAATTGCAAACTAACCGTAAGACCTACAATTAAGTCGCCTAGCTTCAATTAAATATTGTAATTTTTGTTTACCCGAGACGATTTCTACCCGTAAGTCGCCCAGAAAAGTCAAATATCCGACACAATTAGTTCAAATGCAAACCTAACCCGCTTATCCTAGACGACTTCCTTGGACTACTCTATCGCTAGACGACTTACTTAACGCACTTAATGGTAAGTCGTCCCTAATTAAAATTCAATTGCAAAATGACCTGTTTGGACGATTTATCGCTTAGTCGCCTAGAAGACTTATCGCAGTGCCTGCACTAATTTTATCGTTAGTGCCTGTAAGACTTACTTTTAGTCGCCTGACGATTTACTGCTTAGTCGCCTAGACGACTTACCGCTTAGTCGCCTTTAATGTTTAGTCGCCTACCACTTACCGCTTAGTCGCCTTCTATGTTTACTAATGTGTTTTATTTTGAATTTTTGCGATGATGCGCCGTTACATGCAGTGTATGGGGAATGGTTGTTAAAAGATTGCTGTTGGGATTTTGTGGTTGATAATGCAAAAGGAGCGAGAATGTTTTTTTGAGTGAAGGTTCGACGATGAACTTCTTGCAATGGCTCTAGAAGATTTTAACCGACATGAGTACGAATCTGTGGAGATAACCTACTCATTACAGCAGAAATGATGATGGCTCCGCACACCCTTCCTATTCATGTTACAAGTGATAGACAAGTTAGAAACTTGCTCGAGATAACCAAAACGATAGTGTACGGCTTTGTGTATCAAGCCGAAGAAGGTGCAAATGGTTTCGTGATGATGAAGCCGATGAATGTTTTGAAGAGGATGATGATAATTTGGTTGAAGATGAAAATCATGATGGGGAGGAGGATGATGGGGAGGATGATGGGGAGGATGATGGGGAGGAGGATGATGGGGAGGAGGATGATGGGGAGGAGGATGGTGATATCTCTATTAAAACCGGCGACAAGAATGGTGAGGATTACGTTGTTTATGGAAAGGTTGAAGATGAGGATGAAGAAGATGATATATGTTTTGAAGAATTAAAACAGATTGAAGGTGGAAGATCGAATGGTAACAATATCTATGTCAACCAGAGTTTTGGTAGCAAGGATGCACCGCCAGAACCGAGGTCGACGCAGTGAGGCTTAAGTTCACCTTCGAATATACAAGTCAACGAAAACTCTCCTTGTGACAACATGTCCGGTTAGTGGTTGTGAATGGAAGGTCGAGCAAGTGTGAAACATGGGACGAAACGCTGGGTAACAAAGTTTGTGGAAAAACATACATGTTCGGGGAGATCGACCGCCACCGAGACACGTGATCTCTAAGTATGTTGGTAGGCTTTTCATTGATCGTGTTGGAATCATTGATGGGTTGAATCCGCAGCATATCACTATTGCAATGAAGAAGATGTTTAGCATGAATCTTGATTACACCACTTCATACGAGCACTTTTATATGCACAAACATTGGTGAGAGGAACAGCAGAAGATGGGTATTCGTCTGCCATCATATCTCGAGCAAATCTCCTTAGCAAATCCGATTCTATCACGGCTATAGAACTTGATTCTATGAATAGATTTAAGTATCTATTTCTCTTTGGAGCTTCTATCAAAGGTTTTAGATATCGAGAAGGGTCATTGTGGTGGATGGGACTCACCTAAGTGGGAAGTATGGAGGTGTTATGCTAGTTGCAACCGCACAAGATGGGAATTTTCAGATATTTCCATTGGCTTTTGGGATCGTAGATGCTGAAGATGCACCTTCTTGGGAATGGTTTTTCACAAAATTGGCTATTTGTGTATCCGATGACCAGCCTCTAGTGATAGTCTCCGACCGCACTTGGCCATTAAAATGCGGTGACAAGGTGTTTCCTTGGGCAACCCGAGGAATATGTTATTATCACCTTCAAGAAAACATTGTCAAAAATTTAAAAGGAAACATCTCTTGTACTTGGTGAAAGGTGCCGCTTATGCTCATACGGTTTCAGATTTTGACCGGTACATGGATGAGATACGGAGTGCAACCGACCTTGCAACATATTTGAGGATGCCGACGCCAGCCTATGGTCAAGGGTTCATTGCCAGGGGACAGGTACAACATAAAACAAGCAACATCGCTGAATCTATTAATTCCGCGACCGCCGAAGCCGAGGATTCGATTCAGTTCCCCTGGAGTTCATAAGAAGCTAGGAAAGTGGTTTTGGAAAAGGAGAGAAGATGCTTTGAGTCTCACTACTCAACATAGTCGGGTGTTGAACACTTGCTTGCTGTTCGATCGGAGATAGCAGATACGATGACGGTACAACCAATTGGCGGATGGCAATTCTTTGTGAAAGGTGGCGAATGGACTGTGTGGTTGATTTGGAACATGGGAAATGTGATTGTGGTGTCTATGCAGTGGAGAAAATACCTTGCTCTCATGCTATAGCTGCCGGAGAATCTGTCGGTTTGCATATCAACACACTTGTATCTCCAGTACTCAAAGGATTTTCTGCTTGCGGATACTCGAGAATATATATCCTTGTAATGGACAACAAGTTGAGGAACGCACATGCCTCCGAAGTAAAGCGGGTTCGGGAAGACGAAGAAATCAAGATGGCAATCCTGGTTGGAGCTATCCAGATGAGAGGACGTAAACTCCAAGCAAACACGAGCTTATAGATGCTCGGTGCAAGGAACCTGGCCATACGAAACCACAATGTAAGAATGGCGAGGTTTAGTCTTCCGCATCGACCTTCATTTAAGTCGCCCGTAAGGTCGCCCATTTAGTCGCCCGTAGTTTTTATTCAAGAAGACCTTCAAGTTAGTCGCCCAAGAGTTTATCTTCTAGACAACCTTCATTTAAGTCGTCCCGGTCGCCCATTTAGTCGCTAGAGTTGTTTTATTCAAGAAGACCTTCAAGTTAGTCGTCCAGTGTTTAGTCTTCTAGACGACCTTCATTTAAGTCGCCCCGGTCGTCCAGAAGGTCTTCATGGTCTTCATGTAATGAACTTATGTGTCAAAAATCTATTATTAGTGTTTTATATTAGTTGAGTTGAGATGGTTGTAGATTAAACAGACGAGAGTATGAAACAAATGATAACAAAAGGAACTGCACATAAGATTACAAAAGTTTACAAATACAAAAGGTTACTGCACAAAATATCAAGTTTATATACAAAAGGTTACAAATACATTGGCTACAGACCTGATCTATCTGTCATCACCATATGCACCATAGTTTTCATCGCCATCCCCTTTTTCCCATCGATGCACGCCGTGCAACTCTTCAAATATATCCACCGCCATCTTATCCCTAATAGCCTTCCCCTTGTTCTTAGCAAACTCTTTTTACTAAATGGCATCCCAAGAGCATGACATTCAATGTACTTTACAAATGCACACCACAATCACCAGCTCGGCCTGAGGTAAATCCTCTAGTCTCTCATAAGTGAATGGCGCCAGGCTGTATTCGCACGCACTCACGCCATTGGGAGCACACTCAACAAGCATATAAGGGATCATGTGGAGAAAAGGCTCCATCACCTCATCGAAGTTTTTCCTGGGAGATACATGTACAGATGTCGTCAAAGACGACAATGTGCCTCTTAGGATTTGGATCCACATAACAATCCAATGACTGTCGCTAGGTTCGCTGGCGATAGACATGGATATCAAGGCCCCAAACTCGCTTTGATCTGCAAAATGATGGTATAGTGCCATTATAATAATTCAACGCCCACCAGGTAGTCTTCTTCCTAAACCATTCCTATCGGCTCGAATCCTTAAACTCCTTGTAGTTAAAACTCCAATGATGAGCAAAGAGATGATCAAGGAAGCATAACTTGTCGCCTCCGAAATGATGTGGGTTATCCGTGTACCTCTTCCTCAAAGACATTCATCCAAGCATCAATATGCTGCATATAAGATATCGACGACTTAGCTAGTAACCGTAGTTAGTGATGAAAGTCATCTATTTAATCAGACTAATTTAAGGGTAAGTCGTTTGTACAATCATCTACTTAACGACGATTAAATGTTCGACAGTCATCTACTTAACGATCGACTTATCGCATCGACTTATTGGTAAGTCATCGGTAAGTTGTCTACGACGACTCGTCCGCATCGATTTACAAGTAATTGAACTAAGTCATAGCGAAGACTTACACAGTCCGCCAGCCATTCTAAGTCTCTCCGAGGGTCTGATACCACCGCGCACATTCGTGGTTTATTTTCGTATGGTGTTCTATATTGACCGCAAACACAAAATGTTTAAAAGCGATCAGTTTTGTAGACTAAAGCAAGCTATTATGGGAAAAGCAAACACTTACGGACACTCTTGCAACCAAGTAGCGAGCTCTTTCAATTTATCCTTGTTATTTGGTGCAAAAGGATGATAGCTCGGATATCGCTGAATGATGGCCCCGCCGTGGTTGCCCGTGATAAGGAGATTGCTGTGAAGCAGCAAGTTTCTTCGATCACTCGCACGCCAAGGATCATAGCGCGCCCCTCTTTCTTCAGGTCTAGCTTTCTCCTTCTCGCAAGGAACTACCATCTGTATGCACATCAGTCCCTTTCTCCTCCGGCAAGGAACTACCATCTGTAGGCACACCAGTCCCTTTCTCCTCCGGCAAGGAACTACCATCTGTAGGCACACCAGTCCCTTTCTCCTCCGGCAAGGAACTACCATCTGTAGGCACATCAGTCCCTTTCTCCTCCGGCAAGGAACTACCATCTGTAGGCACATCAGTCCCTTTCTCCTCCGGCAAGGAACTACCATCTCAGATGCACATCAGTCCCTTTCTCCTCCGGCAAGGAACTACCATCCGGAAGACTTTCACTCTGCAATGTACAAAATTATAAGTGTTCTACTATTTTAATTATAAGTCGCCTAGAAAGTAATCCAGCCGACGATTTTAATAGACGACTTACAAGTAAGTCGCTTGAAACTTTCCGCATCTAATTTATTTATAAGTCGCCTATTAAGTCGCCCAGCTGGATTACTTTCTAGACTAATTTAAATATAAGGTGATCAACTTTGTTTACTAACCCCGTGCCTTTGTCCCCGCTGCAAGGTCCCTTTCCGCTTCCGCTTTGTGGTGAGACCAACCTTCTTCTCCAATGCTTCACTTTTCGAGATCCTTGATCTCTCAATCTGATCCTCATCCGACCCATCCGGCTCTCAATAGATTTTTTCTGATTTCTTCTCGTCCTCAATCGACTTTTCTTCCGCTCGCGGTCGCTCACTCGGCACCGCTTTTGGTCCACTTCCACGCTTCACAAACATGACTTTAATAATGTTGTCCGGCGACATCCTCAACATCGACTCCCATTTTGGAATCATTTCTTTAACGGTGGCCTTCAACAAAGTTGATCACCCTAGTCTGCAGTAAATAGAAGATAAGATGTAAAAATAAGTCGCCCGAACGCTATAAGTCGCCTATTAAGTCGCCCAGCGGATTATTTCTGACGACTTATAATTAAGTCGCCCGAACGCTATAAGTCGCCTATTAAGTCGCCCAGCCGATTACGCCCGTTTGAAGTAGATACTGCCTGAGGATAGCCTCTTTAAAGGCTCAGCCCCTTGCCACCCTTGAAAGCCAGAGATCGGGGAGACGGATTGTTTGGGAGAGGGTGACCATAAGTAGCACCCAATTCGCAGAGCTGGTACCTGCATTCGAGAGCTGCCGCGAAACCCATTAATTGTGTAACAACCTGAAATATCTCTCCCACAGAGTCCATCAACACCTTAAACGCCACTCTCCCCATGGATAATTCTCGAACCGTTCTAGGTCCATCACTAGCCTCATGACTAACCCGCGTAGGGTTGAAAACTTTCTCCTTCAATGTATCCAGTGAAGATGGCGGTACGCCGAGCCGCTTGCATCATCCGAGACCACCCCGCGATCTCTCAAGTGTTTCTATTATCTCCTGAGTAGTTGGCCCAGCTTCATGAACTCCCAACAACCCCTTAAAGAAGTCATCTCATTAGTAACAACACATTGAGGTCTCTCAAGGTCGCCAATGTACTCTCAGTTTAGCCTAGTGAGGTTTTCAAACTCTAACAAAGAAAATCTCACGTGTTCTCGCACCAACGAGACACCAAAGCTCATACTTCTTCTTTATGTCCGCTGGAAACCGAGCATGAAGTGAACCAGCCTTGAAGCCCATTCAAATTGCAGCTCTCCATACTTGATGAAAACTCCCAACTTCGACTCTTCAGCTCTTCAGATTCGCCATCATGAAGAGCCTTACGAGAGCGTAATGCAACTTCGAGGTTGGATGAATCGAAATGCTATTTTTGGTTCGGGCTCTTCACCTGTATGTATCCTACGCTGCAAATCCATTTTTCTGCAAAACAATCAAAGACAACCAATGTCAAACAGACAAACAGACGTCCGTGAACTTCGACTCAAACAGATAACTGCAGATCTGAAATAATAAGTCGTCCAGAAGTCGCCCAGATGGATTACTTTCCGCATCTAATTTAATTAGAAGTCGCCCCACTTAAATTATAAGTCGCCCCTGCACCTAAATTATAAGTCGCCCCTGCACCATTTTATACAGCACTGAATGAAACAAGAAGAGATATAACTTAACGGGCGGCGAGTTCAACGAGACGGCTGAGAATGCGCCGCTAGGGTTTCCTCTCGAACTTAAAAAAGGAAGCGTGTTGAGAACGACGGTGATAACGCCGGATTAGAGAGAATCGACGGTGAGAACGATGGATTGGAGAGACTCGACGAAATCGCCGAACTCGCCAGAGAAAACGACGGTTGGTTTTTTCTCGAATTCGCCAAAACCGAGTAAAAAAAATATACATTATATATAACCGTTAATAATCGGTTAGGTTAAAAGGACATTGTAAATTTCGAGGTTCGGACGGCTTGGACGACTTAAATGTAAGTCGCCTACATTAAAAACTAGACACTTTAAAAACATAACCCCTAAACATAACCCCTAAACTTAATTAACTAACTAGACACTTTAAAAATCAAATTAAACTTAAAAGTGTTAACTATACACGAAATAAAGACATATAAGTAAAAATATATATTTTAGAAAAATCCAAGCTTTCCAAAATCTAACCCTAAGAATACATACAATACTACAACATATGTTTTCAAACCCTCAAAACCAAAGAATATCATGATTAACTACTTTCACTCATCTATGTTGAAAACTATTCATTTTATTATATGTTAATTTACATCATTTAAAACTATTAATAATTACATGATTTTTATTTTTCACTTGTCCAAACATTTTTTTAATTTATAAATTATTTTAAGTCAGCATTAGTAACTGCACGACTTATTTTTAAGTCGCCCGTAAGTCCGACGACCTTTTGTTAAGTCGTCCGAAGTCAAACGACCTTCTAAGTCTTCAAGTTACATGATTTTTATTTTATTTTTCACTTGTCCAAACATTTTTTTAATTTATAAATTATTTTAAGTTTAATGTAACTGCACGATTTATTTTAAGTCGCCCGTAAGTCCGACGACCTTTTGTTAAGTCGCCCGTAAGTCCAAACGACCTTCCGTTAAATCTTCAAGTTACATGATTTTTATTTTATTTTTCACTTGTCCAAACATTTTTTTAATTTATAAATTATTTTGCTTCATTTAAACAGACGACTTAGTATAAAGTCGCTCTCTCCGCATCTACCTTCATAAGTCGCCCGTAAGTCCGACGACCTTTAAATCGTCTTAACTCCATTCAGACCTTCGTTAAGTCTTCAAGTTACATGATTTTTATTTTTCACTTGTCCAAACATTTTTTTAATTTATAAATTATTTTTAAAACCAGAAATTCATTGTTCAAATTTAAAAAAATTACAAATAACATAATTAAAATTATATTTTATTTGAGAAGGCCGCCAAGGCTGAGACCAAAACCAGCCCTCGCCAAGCTTCTCCCAATCAACGAAAGGGACCTTGATAGCCTTCACATCCTCTTTCGCGACGCCCGAAGTTCGGCTTTGAGTCCGGTTTTCTCCGCCGGATGTCAAACTGGTCCCCTTGTGGAGCATCTCCTCGAGCAAAGCGATCTGATCGAGAGAGTTGCGCTCGACTTCGCAGAGTTCTTTTGGCCGCCGCGTTTGCTCATCCCTAAACTGCGGAGGATCGCCTGCACCGCTCCGCAGCAGAGCTCTCCTTGAGCGTAACCTCTTCCGGTTTTGCCGTAGTCTTCCTCCATCGGACGCTTCCTCTTGAGGTCGATCGATCCAGACATTTTAAACCTAGCAGCATAAATCACATCAGAACAAGTATGGTAATGATGATAACTAAAGTCGATAATAGGTCGAGATTTCTTACTCGAGTTTGAGAGGAATTTCTTCTTCTTCTTCAGCCTTTAGTCTTCCTTACTGTATTGAGGCGAGGGTTGATGGTTATTTATAGATAGTATCGCGAACCGCCCCAAGAAGTTGTCGAGAGAATGATTGCTACTTACGCTGCGGAGATCAGTTTCAACGAAGGCAACTCTTCGCGGTGTGGTGCAATTAAATGTGATTGGTTAAGAAAGAGGTGCTAACATTGGTAACTGTTTTAAGTCGCCCATCGCTTAGACTTACGACACCTTCATTTAAGTCGTCCCGGTCGCCCATTTAGTCGCCCGTAGTTTTTCTTTAAGAAGACTCAAAACTATAAGTCGCCCGAAGTCCGCACGACCTTCAAGTTAAGTCGCCCGTAAGTCCAAACGACCTTCCTTAAGTCGCCCGTAAGTCCGAGATAGTATGGTATGAAAAGGACAAGCATGAAAAAGGCAAGTTACGTTTCCTTATACAAAAGCATAATTGTTTGGTAGGAGGATAGGTTACAAAAATACTACCTCCTATCCCTCATACGCTTCCTTATACAAAAGCATAATTGTTTGGATAGTTGACAAAATACTACATTCTATCCCGAGTCAAGTACATCATCATCAAAGGTGGAAAATGTCTTCGCTCAGAATGGAAATTAGGAAGCTCCTTAGATATCTCCACCGCCATCTTCTCCTGACGCTTTGAGTTCTTATGACACAACAAATCTGGACGAAATTGAAACCCAAGAGCATGACATTCAATGTACTTGAGAGTGAACAAACCACAATCACCACTCGCACCGAGGTACTCCAACGGTTGGACTCTCATATGTGTATGGCTCCGAGACAACTTGAAACGTTCTTCATCGAGGCAGCGTGCTTAACAAGCAGGTAAGGGATCATGTTGACAAAAGGCTCCACTAACACTTCGAAGTTCTCGATCTCGATATGTCCGACAATGCTGTCCCACACCACTATGTGCCTCTTTGGGATCGATATCCACATAGCAACCCAATGGTTGTTTTGTAGTTGAGTGGCGATAAATATCATCCACATCAGTCCCCAAACCTTCCAGATTTGCACCATGATGGTAAGTTGCCTCCATAATAATCCAACGCCCCACCAGGAAGCTTTCTTCCTAAACCATTGACATTGGGCTTGCCGCCTTAAATTCCGGTACTTGTACGCCCAATGCCGAGCAAAAGTATGGTCAAGAAAGCACATTCGCCGCCTCCCCGAAATGCGATGGATTTTTGGTACCGCTGCCTCAAGAATAAATAAAAGCATCCATATGCTGCATATAAAACAAGACAAGTCGCTGATAGAAGACATTACGGACGAGTTAAAGATAAGTCGTCATAGGTAGATGACCTATGGGGCGACTTATCATTAAGTCGTCTGTTAGGTCATCTAAACAGATGATTATATGATCTAACTTATAATTAAGTCGTCTGTTAGGTCATCTAAACAGATGAATTAAAGACGACTAAAACATAAGTCGCCCTGTTAGGTCGCTCAGATAGATGATCCAACGCATTTACTTATAATTAAGTCGCTCTAAGTTGTCCATTAGCTCTCTAAAGTAAATAGCAGAAAACTTACTCGTCAGCCCAGCCATGCTAAGGAGGTTCGGTGTGGAATAGAACCGACTTGGACATAGGCGTGGTTTCTTATCCAAACGTGTTTTGAAATAACTGCACACACATAATGTAGATAAGCGCAATCATTTTATAGCACAAAGCAAGCTATTATGGGACATTTTCACTTACGGATCAAGTTTCAACCAGGCTGTGAGCACCTCCGACATCTTCTTGTTAGCGAAGGCAAAAGGATCATATGCTTGTCCAACCTTTTTGTTTGAATGATATGTTTGATGCTGCTGTTTCCTTAAAAGGAGTTTGCTGTGAAGGAGCAAGTTTCCTCTCTCGGTCAATCTTTTCATGGACCTCAGGCAATCATTTTATCCTTCTTTGTCTCCGCTTCCGAGATTCTCGCTTTATGTCTGAAGCAAGTGGGTACTGCTTGTCCAATACAAGAACGCTAAGTTCACTCGCTGCTGGAGAATCATGCACGGAATCGCGATACTCTGGAGCTGCTTTGGAGCCTCAAGACGGGTTGACTCGCTCGCTTCCATTCACACTTTCACTGAAATTTGATGTACAAGACGGGTTTAAAAATCATTGACCAAATCCATACATACAAATCAAACAAATCAAACAAATCAAACAAAATCCATACATACATAAAAAGAAACAAATCAACAAAGGTTCAACCAAGCACACACAACAAACAAAGCACATCATCTTATTCATATCACTTTGCCTAGTGACTCTCGCTTTGTGATTTTGGAAGAGGTTATGGTACTAACCCCTTGTTCAGTAGGTGGTTTCGGCGAGCAGTTCGGTTTTGGTGATTCCAACCATCTTCTCTACAGCTTCCAACCTATCACTCAGCAACTTAATCTCCTTAAGGCACATCCCGAACAGCTTTTTCAGTCTCATCTTTAGGTGCCTCTACAGAGCCTCCTTGCAAGCCTCCTCGAGACCCCTTTACAAGCTTTTTTCCGAGGCCTTCCACTATCTTCCTTTAAACCACTCAAAGTCTCCGCTGCAATCACTTCATTCATCTGATTGACTTCCCAGCAATCCATGGTCCACTTCCATTTAGGATTGAATTAAACATAACTTTGATTATGTTATCCATGTCGAAGTCCTCTCGTGATCAAACTCCCAACGTGGAAACATTTCACCAAAGTCCTTCTCAATAAAGTTGATCACCTTAGTGCAAAATGCATAAACTTCAGTCCCTACTACTTCACAGACGACTTAAATTTAAGTCGCTGGAAAGTCGCCCGTAAAATGCTTCACGACGACTTAAATTTGTCGTCTAAAAGTCGCCTAGAAAAGACTTCACGCACGACTTTTCCGACTAATTTAAATTTTAGTTGCTCAGGATTTTCTCGACGACTTTCCAGCCGAATTTAAATTAAAGTCGCCTCGTGAAGCATTTTCTCGATAACCCACTTAAATTAAAGTAAGCATTTTCGACGACTTTCCAGCCGAATTTAAATTTAAGTCGCCTCACAAGTTTTGTGGACTGAAGTTTATATACCTGCCTCAAGATGGCCTCTTTAAAACATCGGTCCTTTGCCACCCTTGTAAGCCAGCAGCGGTGGAGTCGGCCTGTTTGGTTGGGGATTCCCAAAATTTGCACCTAAATCTGGCAGAAGTTGTACACCCACACCTGAAGAACTTGAATAAAGCCATCAACAAGTATGAATTTGCTTCCAAATTTGCTGCCTTCACGTAAGCTATCAGCACCTGAACGCCACTCTCCCCAAGGATAATTCTCAAATTTTTCTAAATCCATCACTAGCTTTGCAAGACTAGCACGATAGAGTTGAGAACTTTCTCCCTTCAATGAATCCGCTAAGATAGCAAGGTATCCGAGCCGATGCATCTTCCCACACCACTCTTGGCATCTCTTAAATGCTCCTATTATCGATCAACATTTGGCCCAGCCTCGATATCAACACCCATCTTGTCCCGTAGCAGCCATCTCCTTCAGAACCTCACACCTTGGATTTTCGAGGTCCTTCATGTCCGCTAGCCTGCACAGCTGAGGTGTTCAAACTATCGATGAAAACCTCATCGGTTCTGACCAACGAGACCGAGCTCATATTTCTTCTTGATCTTAAGCTGGAAACCCAGTATATAATGCACCAGCCTTGAAGCCCAATTAAAATTCAGCTCCTTGAACTTGATGAACACTCCCAACTTCGACTCTTCAGCTCCTCAGATTCGCCACTCTGGGACCTTCGCTAGAGCAAAAACAACTTCGAAGTTATCAAGATGATACTAAATGCTCTTCATTGCAGTGAGTTCTTTCCCAAACGATATATCCTCCGCGGAGTTCTGGTAAATCCATTTTTCCTTGCAAAACAATCAAATACAATCAAATACAAGCATCGTAACAAGCAAACTATTCAAATACAAATCGCATGTAAAATATAGGAGAAGATCGCCGACGATTTCCAAGACGACTTCCAAGAAGTCTTAAGTCGTCACGACTTCCAAGAAGTCTTCTAAGGACTCTTATTACAAGATGGATGGATGAATGACTTACGGTAGGAGAAGATAACGACACCAGCGGTTACAGATCCGCAAATATCGACGAAAAGAAGAAGGAAAGAATCGAGAAGATGGATTTCGCTTCGCCAAGGAGAGAAACGGCGCCATGGTTTCCAAAATTTGTGAAAAAGGAAAAAATGTATTTATATGTCCGTAAATTATTCGGTTAGGCTTAAATTACTTTGTTAAATTATAGGTTCGATTTGCGATCGACTTAAATGTAAGTCGCCTACATTAATTATTCAACAGACGACTTATAATTAAGTCGCCTGCTCCCTAAACATAACCCCTAAACTTAATTAACTAACTAGACACTTTAAAAATCAAATTAAACTTAAAAGTGTTAACTATACACGTAAATAAAGACATATAAGTAAAAATATATATTTTAGAAAAATCCAAGCTTTCCAAAATCTAACCCTAAGAATACATACAATACTACAACATATGTTTTCAAACCCTCAAAACCAAAGAATATCATGATTAACTACTTTCACTCATCTATGTTGAAAACTATTCATTTTATTATATGTTAATTTACATCATTTAAAACTATTAATAATTACATGATTTTTATTTTCACTTGTCCAAACATTTTTTTTAATTTATAAATTATTTTAAGTTCAACAGAGCCGACGACTTAGTTTTAAGTCGCCTGACGATTTAGTTTAAAGTCGCCTCAGCATTGCATCGACTCACGTAAGTGGTAGCAGAACAAATATTCGGTTTTTGTTTGTTCACAAGGGGTTAGTTGTAATTTCAATACTCTTTTAGGTTACTTTTGCTATTGATTCAAGTTTGGGTTTACTATTGTATTTGAAATCATGTTTTGAGTCACAATTGGCAATTTTCCCTAAAAAATTCATATAAAATTTGATATTTCCAAGTTCAAAGAAATTAGAGAGAGGTTGGAGAGTTTTAGAGTGAGAAGCATTACATTTTTGTTGCAGTCATTTGAGAGGAAGAAAGAGAATGTGTACATTTTCTTTATATATGGAAACGGAAATCTCCATTTAGGTTAAATATTTTCGATTGAGAAGACTTTCAGAAAAGTGTTATAATAGAAGGCTTCGTGGAAGTCTTCCACCTTTAAATATACTATTTGCCTAGAAGACTTCCAGGAAGTCTTCTAGACCCTAAATTTATACCTAAACTAAAATAATTAACTAAATAGAAAAACACTCCATTAAACTTCAATAAACTTCAAAAGTGTTTAATATAGACGAAACTAAACATATATAGGTCAAATTTTAAATTTTCAAACAAAGTGTTAATATTCCAAAATCTAATCCTAAAATACAAACAATACTAAAACATATGTTACCAAACCCTAAACCAAATAATACAATAACTCACTACATTCATTCATTTGTGTTGAAAACTTTTCATATTTACTATATCTTAATTTATATCATTTAAAAATGTTTATAATTACATGATTTTTATTTTTCCCTCATCAAAATATTTTTTCTAAAATTTATAAATTATTTTTAAGATCTACAATATAAGAAGCTGGAAATCTTCTAGACGACTTAAAAACCCCACAGAAGACTTTTAAGGGTTATTTCGTAAAAGTACATGCTGTTTTTTTGTTTGGTCACAAGAGGTTACTTGTAATTTCAATAGCTTTTGGGTTAGTTTTATATTTGATTCAAGTTGGGGTATACATTTGTGTTTAAAATCAAGTTTTGGGTCAATATTTGGTAAAAACAACAATATGTCATTAAGCAAAAAAAAAGGGTCTTCTAAAATAGATCAGTGGGAAAAAAGGTAATTCAAAAACCAACCGGCGTGCGTTACTCATAGTTGGTGAGACAGTAGGAGGTGATACCGACGCAAGTGGGAATATATCAGCTCGTACGATGTAACGTTTGCTACACGTGAACGTTTGTTTTGGAATGATATGAGATTTCCAATATCACATGATTACTTACTATTCCTACAAAGGTAACCATAATATGACAAAAAACGCGTCTACAATTTGAGCTAATTAATTAAAGAAAAATCAACCACGTGGAAGCAGAATAAATGAACGGATCTTTTTCCTTTTTAAACACTGAATTAGTGAATTATCATTAACATAGGAGAGAGTTACAAGGGTAGGATGCTATTATGAAATACCATTGCCGGCAGGTTCCAAACCTCCGGAGACGAAGCTCCACACACGGAGAAACGAGGTCCCAAACACGGGAAGACAAAACAGACCAGAACAATAACCAACCGAACAACTGTCTATCCGCAACAAAAACGTTGACCATACTTCAAAACAGAGCACAAGCACAAGGACCACAAGTTCATAGAAACAAACAATAACAAATAGAACTAGGAATAAGCTTGAGGTAGAAATCATCCCCGCCCAATATATTGACGAGGAAGAAGGAGAGCCTGCATCCTTTATATTGCTCCAACATCAGACCATCGAGCCTAGTTGAGCCACAGGAACTGAACCGGGAAACAAACCTTCACGAGAAAAGAACAGATTTCTCCTTCAGAGACGAAGCAAACCAACCTGACGAACAGCTTCTCTCTGCAACTAGAACGTAGATGAGACTGATGAAACCAGAACAAGGGAAACACTTGATGCTGAGAACCGGCGGCCATAAAACAGGAGAGCACTCCAAGCCAAGGCAGTGGAGAGACAAACCACATGCATCAAACCAACACGGAAGGCTCTGAATGATTTGGGTGACAAGAAATTCAGATCTGAGAAGAAACTCAGACATGCAAAAGCAAGTAACCACAAATCAACAAAAGCTTGATAACAAATCAGCCATGCAAGAGCACCGATTTGCCAACAAGAGCTCTCAAACCTAGAGGAGAGAGATCAAAAGAAGAAGAAGGTCGGAGTGAAGCGGGATAGATCGAAACTACAAGAGAACATAAAAGATTATCCCGACGGTGACGCCAAGGACGCGCCACCGCCGGAAACAACAAGCTATGGCAGAGAAGCTGTAGAGAGAAAGCGGAGAAAACAACGAGAGAGAGCAAATGAACGGATCTTTATAACAAAATTTATTCATCTATTATTCAACAGACATAAATCAATTTGTCTGATAATGATTAAACGAATAAATTCAACAGCTTTTTTTTTTTTGCCTGATCAAGACTTTCTTGAGTCAGAGACCATTACAGACTCGGACTCATGACTCTCCCCTCTAAACTTCTTGTAAATATCACCTTTGTAAAACTTTCTCGTCCTTATCGCTAGACCCAAAGCCACAAGCGCTCCAAAGAACGTCACCGCAGCCAAAATCACAAACGGTAGTTTATAGCATTGGCTGCCTAAGCAAGTCAAGTCTTTCACATCTTTTCGAGTTAGCCCTCGAGCCGTTAACTGCTTCATGGCCTCTCTATCGTAAAGCATTCCCGTGACGCGAACGTTCAAGATGTAAGATCCAAGCGGGCTAGCAAGCTGTCCGCAGTTGAACAACGTGGAGAAGTACTTGAGCCCGAATAGTTCCGAGATGATGGCAAAGAGCAAAGGAAGTTGCGCGCGAAGAGAATCCCATTAGAATGGATGCTATGTATACCGAGCCTGGTACCGGGAAGGCGATGAGAAGGTGGCCCGCGCAGCTCAACAAGAGGACTAGTGTCATCATGGCGGTCGGGTAGTTTATGCTTGGCAAGCAAGTATTCAGAGACAAAACCAGAGAACACTCGGCCGAAGTAGTTCCATATGCTGACCAAAGATACAAAAGAGCTAACCGCATGGTTCGGATAGCCGAGTGATTCTCCTATTTGTCCTAGGTTGTCTAAGGCCGTCAAGCTTGATCCTAAACCGCAGAAAGTTGCTAAAAATAAGATGATCATGTCGAGGCTTAACAATGCTTGTAGTATCGTGTAGTCTTCCCCTCTTGGTGGTGGATCAAACACCGTCAACAAACAAGATTTCATCTCCTTCTTTTCTCCATCCTCCTTGAGATCAGTTTCTTTTGGGTTTCTCAATCTTGACCTCGCTAGGCTCTTCCAGCTTCTTCATGTTCCACACTTCGATCTCTTGCTTAACCGTAACCGTGAGAGGCACAAAGAGCAGGACACAGCATACCGTGGCGCTTGCAATGTAAGCGGCTTTGGTGAAGTGAACTTGCTTCTCAGCGATGTTCATAGCCATGAGGAACAGAGCCAAGAAGATGGAGATGTAGAGGAAGTTGTAAAACACATTGATCTCATTCCTCTGCCTCACAACTTTCTTCTCTCTTATGGAGTACACAAACACAAGGGAGACCACAGCGGGTAACCAAGCGATCAGCAGAATCAAAGACTTGGAATCGTTACCGTAGATAGCAAGGTAAAGCTGCGTAAATATTGCTCCACTTAACCCAACGTAACCTTTAAGCAAACCAAGCATGACTCCTCTGCTCTCAGGGAAGTTCTTGACACAAGTAACCAGAGCTCCTGTGTTTGCAAAGTTCTGAGAGTTGGCTCCGATGCAAATGTAGAGACACATTTGCCAAACTCTTGGTTTCGCTACTCTCCCCGTTACGGTAAGCCAGATCATAAAGTAGCCGACGAAGTTCATGGCAGAGCCGATGACGAGGACGAACCAAGTCGGCGTGACTTCGGCTATGAGTCGGACATGACTCCCACGTTAGCTCCGAGATCTTTAAAGAAACCTAACAGGTTCAACGTTGTCTGGTCATAACCAAGCGTGGATTTGATGTCTTTAGAGTAAGTCCCGAAGAGGTAAGTGGCTCCAGCGCAAGCCATGATGAGGAAAGAAGCAAACACCATGAACCATCTTCCATTTAAAAAATGAATCAAGAACCGTATGGTCTGGCCGGATTGATGAATCTCGCTGCCCATTTTAGAAACCAGAGTGATGCTATAGGATCAAGATCTCTGTAAATTTGGAAAGATTTGAGAATTTTTGAAGACAATCTTGATTGAGAAATATAGGCCTGGTGGGATCCAGAATGAGAGGTGAAATGATACAAGTGCAGAAAGAGTCTCAAGGCTATAAAGTAGAACAAGAGAATAGGAGGAGAGCTTGTAGACACATGTGTGTATCGAAGAGCGTGCTGATTGTCGGAGACTTTTGAGGAAGATTTACCATTTTTATTGACGCCAAGAAAATAGTAATAAAGATTGACCCATATTATCTGTCTTTTCTAATTTTGTCAGTAAGATAATGATAAGAACATTAACAGATGTTGAAAAGTAATTCTTTCTATCAAGACCCAATTTAGAAGAAGATAATAGATCAATGTTCAGTCACTATATGTTTACCAGATTTAAAGACAGATAAATAGTTAGTAAATTAATTTAAGTTGAATTTATCTGAAAATATATCGGTTTATGCTGACAGGAAATCTCTTCTTAGACACTTTTCTAGTTACATGTGGATTGTGGAGGCTGACGAAACAGTAGTTATTATTAGTAAATAAACAGTGTCTAAAAGTTGCTGGAGATCAGCTAAGACACCTCTAATAATCATCTCTAATGATGCTTCGTTTTTGTTTTTGTTTTTGTTTTTGTTTTTATTTTTATTTTTGCTTCATTTTGAGTTTTTTTAATAAATAAAAATACCAAAATTTTGGTGGCTTCCCATTGGTTCCCTATTCGAATTGGGTCCATTATTCCATACCGTGCACGGGAATACTACCTAACATTATCTGATCAAGGATAAGCTTTAAGTCTTTAGCTTAAACACAACCGATCAAAGGTTGCACTACTTAAATCAATCTTCTATATAGTATAAGGCATAAGTTAGTGGGATTCGAAAGCTTAGAGAAATCTTATAAATTTAGCCAGTTTCTTTTCAATCTCTCTATTTACACTAGCTATTTGATACGAAGCAAGACTTGATTTTAGTTTTACATACTATTTCTATAATCCAATAATAATTCTAACTAGGTTTTGACCCGCACTTTAAAAGCGCGGGATAACATTTTTTCAATTTAAAAGTTGGTATCATTTTTGATTTAAATTTTAATATTTTAGTTTTAACATCTATAGTTGAGAGTAATTTATTTTGACGGCTCATAATTTTGTACATTCATGTTTTCGATTCAGTTATTCAGTTTCGGTTATTGGGGTTAGGATATTTAAGACCCATTAAGGAACCACAAATTTTGGATCGAATCAATTCAGGTAATGTTGGATTAGGTCATGTTTTTATTTTCTTATAAAACTTGTAGTGGAAGCGAATTAGAAATAGATTAGATTTAATTTGGGGTTAAAGAAAAAAAATTCTCAAAACACTTTAAAACCATAGTTAAACCTGGAAAACCACAAAAATTCAGGTAATAGAGTAATTCAGTTATTTTGGATATTTTTTTATTTATAAATTATAATTATATATATATATGTAAATTAAAAAAATTAATATATTTATTATATTTCCAATATTCAGGTACCCCTTTGGTGTTTGGTTTCGGTTTTAGGTTTTAGAGAAATAAAAGCCATTTAAAAAAAAAATTGGTTGGATTTGAATTCTTATTTTTTAAGTAAGCTTTATTTCAAAACACAAAATGTTCCACCCTGAATATTGAAATATAATAAATATATTAATTTTTAATTTACACAATATATATATAATTATAATTTATAAATTAAAATATCAAAATAACTGAATTTCTAATACCACAATTTTATTGGTTTTAGGTTTAACTATGGTTTAAAGTGTTTTTTAATTTTTCTTCCAACTTAATTAACTTCACCAAGGACACATGAAAATAAAGCATGACCTATTCAAACTTATGAACCGTCAAATTTCAACATAGAATGTTAAAACTAAAATATTAAATTTAAAATCAAAAATGATACCAACTTTTAAATTGAAAAAAAATATCAGCTGCTTTAAAGTGCGATATTCTAGTTAAATTATTGATTGATTATGAAATGACATAATGTAAACTAAAATCAAGTCTTGCTTCGTATCAAATAGCTAGTGTAAATAGAGATTGAAAAGAAACTTAAATTTATAAGATTTCTCTAAGCTTTCGAAACTAACATGCCTTATACTATATAGAAGATTGATTTAAGTAGTGCAACAACGGTTGTTTTGGCTAAGACTTAAGCTTATCCTTGATCAGATAATGTTAGGTAGTATTCCCGTGCACGGTATGGAATAATGGAATGAATAGGGAACTGGGAAGCCACCAAAATTTTGGTATTTTTATTTATTAAAAACTCAAAATGAAGCAAAAAAAATAAAAAACAAAAGCAAAAACAAAACAAAACAAAACGAGCATCATTAGAGATGATTATTAGAGGTGTCTTAGCTGATCCCAGCAACTTTTGACACTGTTTTTTACTAATAACTACTGTTTCGTCAGCCTCCACAATCCACATGTAACTAGAAAAGTGTCTGAAGAGATTTCCTGTCAGCATAAACCGATATAAGATAAATTCAACTTAAATTAATTTACTAACTATTTATCTGTCTTTAAATCTGGTAAACATATAGTGACTGAACATTGATCTATTATCTTCTTCTAAATTGGGTCTTGATAGAGAACTGACGTTAATGTTCTTATCATTATCTTAGACAAAAAGAAAAGATAATATGGGTCAATCTTTATTACTATTTTTTGGCGTCAATAAAATGGTAAATCTTCCTCAAAGTCTCCGACAATCAGCACGCTCTTCGATACACATGTGTCTACAAGCTCTCCTCCTTGCTCTTGTTTACATTGCAGCGACTTTCTGCACTTGTATCATTTCACCTCTCATTCTGGATCCCACCAGGCCTATATTTCTCAATCAAGATTGTCTTCAAAATTCTCAAATCTTTCCAAATTTACAGAGATCTTGATCCTATAGCATCACTCTGGTTTCTAAAATGGGCAGCAGATTCATCAATCGGCCAGACCATACGGTTCTTGATTCATTTTTAAGATGATTTCATGGTGTTTGCTTCATCATGGCTTGCGCTGGAGCCACTTACCTCTTCGGGACTTACTCTAAAGACATCAAATCCACGCTTGGTTATGACCAGACAACGTTGAACCTGTTAGGTTTCTTTAAAGATCTCGATAACGAGTCATGTCCGGACTCGCCGAAGTCACGGACTTGGTTCGTCCTCGTCATCGGCTCTGCCATGAACTTCGTCGGCACTTTGATCTGGCTTAAGGGAAGTAGCAACCAAAGAGTAAATGTACATTTGCATCGGAATAACTCTCAGAACTTTGCAAACACAGGAGCTCTGGTTACTTGTGTCAGAACTGTCCCTAAGGAAGGTTAAAGAATAATTGTCTTCCGGCGCACATCTACGGTAACGATTCCAAGTCTTTGATTCTGCTGATCGCTTGGTGTGTATGAAGAGAAGTTGTGAGGCAGAAATGAGATCAATGTGTTTTGCTTCTCTACATATCTTCTTGGCTCTGTTCCTCATGGCTATGAACATCGCTGGCAAGTTCACTTCACCAAAGCCGCTTACATTGCAAGCGCCACGGTATGTGTGCCTTCTTTGTGCCCTCACGGTTACGGTTAAGCAAAGATCGAGATGTGGATGGAAGCTGGAAGAACTTAGCATATTGAGAAACGAAGAAACTGATCTGGAGGAGAAAGAAGGTGAAATCTTGTTTAATCCACCACCAAGAGGAAGACTACACGATACTACAAGCATTGTTAAGCCTCGACATGATCATCTTAAAACTTTCTGCGGTTTAGGATCAAGCTTGACGCCTTAGACAACCCTAGGACAAATAGGAGAATCACTCGGCTATCCGAACCATGCGGTTAGCTCTGTATCTTTGGCATATATGGAACGACTTCGGCCGAGTGTCTCTTTGGTGTCAATGCTACTTGCTTAATAAACTACCCGACCGCTCATGATGACACTAGTCCTCTTGTTGAGCTGCGCGGGCCACCTTCTCATCGCCTTCCCGGTACCGGCTCATACATAGCATCCATTCTAATGGGATTCTCTTTAGGCGCCTTTGCTTTGCTTTGCCATCATCTCCGGAACTATTCGGGCTCAAGTACTTCTCCACGTTGTTCAACTGCGGACAGCTTGCTAGCCCGCTTGGATCTTACATCTTGAACGTTCGCGTCACGGGAATGCTTTACGATAGACCATGAAGCAGTTAACGGCTCGAGGGCTAACTCGAAAGATGTGAAAAGACTTGCGACTTTCTTCTGCGGCAGCTTTCGGCCGGCTCTTTGGGTAGCGACAAGGTTGACAAGGTTTTTACAAAGAGAGAGAGTCATGAGTCAAGTCTGAATGGTCTCTGACTCAAGAAAGTCTTGATCAGGCAAAAAAAGCTGTTGAATTTATTCGTTTAATCATTATCAGACAAATTGATTTATGTCTGTTGAATAATAGATGAATAAATTCAACAGCTTTTTTTGCCTGATCAAGACTTTCTTGAGTCAGAGACCATTACAGACTCGGACTCATGACTCTCCCTCTAAACTTCTTGTAAATATCACCTTTGTAAAACTTTCTCGTCCTTATCGCTAGACCCAAAGCCACAAGCGCTCCAAGAACGTCACCGCAGCCAAAATCACAAACGGTAGTTTATAGCATTGGCTGCCTAAGCAAGTCAAGTCTTTCACATCTTTTCGAGTTAGCCCTCGAGCCGTTAACTGCTTCATGGCCTCTCTATCGTAAAGCATTCCCGTGACGCGAACGTTCAAGATGTAAGATCCAAGCGGGCTAGCAAGCTGTCCGCAGTTGAACAACGTGGAGAAGTACTTGAGCCCGAATAGTTCCGAGATGATGGCAAAGAGCAAAGGAAGTTGCGCGCCGAAAGAGAATCCCATTAGAATGGATGCTATGTATACCGAGCCTGGTACCGGGAAGGCGATGAGAAGGTGGCCCGCGCAGCTCAACAAGAGGACTAGTGTCATCATGAGCGGTCGGGGTAGTTTATGCTTGGCAAGCAAGTATTCAGAGACAAAACCAGAGAACACTCGGCCGAAGTAGTTCCATATGCTGACCAAAGATACAAAAGAGCTAACCGCATGGTTCGGATAGCCGAGTGATTCTCCTATTTGTCCTAGGTTGTCTAAGGCCGTCAAGCTTGATCCTAAACCGCAGAAAGTTGCTAAAAATAAGATGATCATGTCGAGGCTTAACAATGCTTGTAGTATCGTGTAGTCTTCCCCTCTTGGTGGTGGATCAAACACCGTCAACAAACAAGATTTCATCTCCTTCTTTTCTCCATCCTCCTTGAGATCAGTTTCTTTTTTGGGTTTCTCAATCTTGACCTCGCTAGGCTCTTCCAGCTTCTTCATGTTCCACACTTCGATCTCTTGCTTAACCGTAACCGTGAGAGGCACAAAGAGCAGGACACAGCATACCGTGGCGCTTGCAATGTAAGCGGCTTTGGTGAAGTGAACTTGCTTCTCAGCGATGTTCATAGCCATGAGGAACAGAGCCAAGAAGATGGAGATGTAGAGGAAGTTGTAAAACACATTGATCTCATTCCTCTGCCTCACAACTTTCTTCTCTCTTATGGAGTACACAAACACAAGGGAGACCACAGCGGGTAACCAAGCGATCAGCAGAATCAAAGACTTGGAATCGTTACCGTAGATAGCAAGGTAAAGCTGCGTAAATATTGCTCCACTTAACCCAACGTAACCTTTAAGCAAACCAAGCATGACTCCTCTGCTCTCAGGGAAGTTCTTGACACAAGTAACCAGAGCTCCTGTGTTTGCAAAGTTCTGAGAGTTGGCTCCGATGCAAATGTAGAGACACATTTGCCAAACTCTTGGTTTCGCTACTCTCCCCGTTACGGTAAGCCAGATCATAAAGTAGCCGACGAAGTTCATGGCAGAGCCGATGACGAGGACGAACCAAGTCGGCGTGACTTCGGCTATGAGTCCGGACATGACTCCCACGTTAGCTCCGAGATCTTTAAAGAAACCTAACAGGTTCAACGTTGTCTGGTCATAACCAAGCGTGGATTTGATGTCTTTAGAGTAAGTCCCGAAGAGGTAAGTGGCTCCAGCGCAAGCCATGATGAGGAAAGAAGCAAACACCATGAACCATCTTCCATTTAAAAAATGAATCAAGAACCGTATGGTCTGGCCGGATTGATGAATCTCGCTGCCCATTTTAGAAACCAGAGTGATGCTATAGGATCAAGATCTCTGTAAATTTGGAAAGATTTGAGAATTTTTGAAGACAATCTTGATTGAGAAATATAGGCCTGGTGGGATCCAGAATGAGAGGTGAAATGATACAAGTGCAGAAAGAGTCTCAAGGCTATAAAGTAGAACAAGAGAATAGGAGGAGAGCTTGTAGACACATGTGTGTATCGAAGAGCGTGCTGATTGTCGGAGACTTTTGAGGAAGATTTACCATTTTTATTGACGCCAAGAAAATAGTAATAAAGATTGACCCATATTATCTGTCTTTTCTAATTTTGTCAGTAAGATAATGATAAGAACATTAACAGATGTTGAAAAGTAATTCTTTCTATCAAGACCCAATTTAGAAGAAGATAATAGATCAATGTTCAGTCACTATATGTTTACCAGATTTAAAGACAGATAAATAGTTAGTAAATTAATTTAAGTTGAATTTATCTGAAAATATATCGGTTTATGCTGACAGGAAATCTCTTCTTAGACACTTTTCTAGTTACATGTGGATTGTGGAGGCTGACGAAACAGTAGTTATTATTAGTAAATAAACAGTGTCTAAAAGTTGCTGGAGATCAGCTAAGACACCTCTAATAATCATCTCTAATGATGCTTCGTTTTTGTTTTGTTTTGTTTTGTTTTATTTTTATTTTTGCTTCATTTTGAGTTTTTAATAAATAAAAATACCAAAATTTTGGTGGCTTCCCATTGGTTCCCTATTCGAATTGGGTCCATTATTCCATACCGTGCACGGGAATACTACCTAACATTATCTGATCAAGGATAAGCTTTAAGTCTTTAGCTTAAACACAACCGATCAAAGGTTGCACTACTTAAATCAATCTTCTATATAGTATAAGGCATAAGTTAGTGGGATTCGAAAGCTTAGAGAAATCTTATAAATTTAGCCAGTTTCTTTTCAATCTCTCTATTTACACTAGCTATTTGATACGAAGCAAGACTTGATTTTAGTTTTACATACTATTTCTATAATCCAATAATAATTCTAACTAGGTTTTGACCAAGACTTTAAAAGCGGGATAACATTTTCAATTTAAAAGTTGGTATCATTTTTGATTTAAATTTTAATATTTTAGTTTTAACATCTATAGTTGAGAGTAATTTATTTTGACGGTTCATAATTTTGTGCATTCATGTTTTCGATTCAGGTTATTCAGTTTTCGGGTTATTGGGGTTAGGATATTTAAGACCCATTAAGGAACCACAAATTTTTGGATCGAATCAATTCAGGTAATGTTGGATTAGGTCATGTTTTTATTTTCTTATAAAACTTGTAGTGGAAGCGAATTAGAAATAGATTAGATTTAATTTGGGGTTAAAGAAAAAAAATTCTCAAAACACTTTAAAACCATAGTTAAACCTGGAAAACCACAAAAATTCAGGTAATAGAGTAATTCAGTTATTTTGGATATTTTTTAATTTATAAATTATAATTATATATATATATATGTAAATTAAAAAAAATTAATATATTTATTATATTTCCAATATTCAGGTACCCCTTTGGTGTTTGGTTTCGGTTTTTAGGTTTTAGAGAAATAAAAGCCATTTAAAAAAATTGGTTCGATTTCAGTTCTGATTTTTTATTTGGTTCGGTACAGTTTTGTCAGTATTTTGAAACCGACCCGGACCCACGGTTGAACTGGTGAACCCGGTAAGCCAAGATAAATCCGGTTTGGATTTTGTGAAAAAATCAATATTTAAAACCCAATAAAACCTTTAAAAACACTATAATCCAGAATTCAGTTACTGGTTAAATCACTGATTGAACAAATAAATAACTTTTATATTTTTTAGTTTTTAGTTATGTTTTTAATCTGTTTTGTATTCTAAATTTTAGTTAAGAAGTTATGTGTTATATATTAACAAATTCTGATCATTTGTTTCCTTTTCATTCCCCTAACAATAATAAAGAATTGTATTATTTTCGATCTGGGATTTTTAACCAAAATTATTTTAATTGTAACTAATATTAACAAATTCCGAAATTTTTCCATTTAATTTCCAGAAAAAATAATATAATATCTTGTTTTTCATTTTTTGTCATATTTTTGTTGCTTATCTTGTTAGAAAAATCATGCTAAAAATATAACATGTATGATGATATATGTATTAATAATATATATTTTAAGATATACAGCTAGTATGTTTGATGTGATATGATGATTATAACATATAACATGTTTGTTGATATATGTATTGATAATATATGTTTTAAGATTTACAATTTAATTGTCTAATTGTCTTGATATGGATTGATTAGAGAACTATGCTTGATGTCGTTCTTTTGAATAAATACCTATAGTCTTTCTTATTAAATAATTATACATGATAATTTATGTTTACGTTTTGTTTTGTGGGTTCTGCGTAATGGTAGTATTATTAATACAAAAATATATAGATAGGTGAAACGTATAAACTTATATATTTAGGCTTAGATAATTAAGCTGAAAAGTTGAGATAAATAAGGTAATATATATTCTGTTGGAATAAAAGGGATATTATGAAAAATTATAATTAATGAAAAGTATAGTTTTAAAATATTTCAGTGGCAGAATCTTGTAATTATTGTTGAAACAGAAGGACACCTCAAAAAAGGCCTTCTGTTAACAGCTATAGATTTCGATGTCCTCTATCATTTTTTTTTTTAGAAAACGGGTTCTAGAATGACATTTTTGCTCATTTAAAAAAGTTATTAGAAACTTCAATGTTTTTTACAAAATAGTCGGCAAAAAAGAAGAAATTATTAGCAATTTAAGTGTTTTAATTATATCTCTTAAGAGTCAGCAAAGAAAGCTTTCATCAAACTTTGTCCAACTTCTGTTGTTCCACCTTACACCATTCCTTAATATCCACTTTATCTCCCAAACCCAATTTCGAAAGCCCCTCTTCACCAACTTAAAACCCTATTAACGTATTCCAACAATCAGATGATTTCAATCAAACAAGAAGAAGCCTTAAAAATTATCCAAGAAAACCAAGAACCATGATAACACATAAACAAAGAAGAACAGAGAAAGGACTCTGCTTTGAACACTACTTCAAATGGATCTTCTGTTTTTCTTTCACTCTCTATTTTCTCGTTTCCTTTTTAGTCGATAATGACCAAGAAGACCTTCCTTTGTCTCCTTCTTCTTTGTCCCGACCAAGCACTCTTCTAACTAACCCTAAAACCAAGTTTATCGCTTCTCACGCCGTGTTTGAATCTAAAATCCACGATCACACACTTATCTTTCCCCCACAGCGTCCAAACATCAGAACTGGTATATGTATACTTGAGTTTAGTTAATGTTTTTAAGGTTTCATGTTTTCTTTTTGGTAAAGAAAACTTTCAAGGACTAAACTTAATATTCTCTCGAGGGACTAAGGTTTCATATTTTGACAATATTTTCTTGTTTTTATTTTCCTTCAGATGTATTCAACAATTTGAAAATATACGTCTATGACTTGCCTTCCAAGTTCAACACAGACTGGTTAGCCAACAACAGATGCAGCAACCATCTCTTCGCGGCCGAGGTGGCTTTTCACAAGGCGTTGCTGAGCCTCGAGGGAGACGTACGGACGGAAGATCCGTATGAAGCAGATTTCTTCTTCGTCCCTGTTTACGTCTCATGTAATTTCAGCACAGTCAACGGCTTTCCAGCGATAGGTCACGCCAGATCACTCATCAAGGAAGCAATCGGTCTCGTCTCAGCTCAATACCCGTTTTGGAACCGAACCAGTGGCTCTGACCACGTCTTCACCGCCACACACGACTTTGGCTCTTGCTTCCACACCATGGTTAGTTCAAAATGAAACTATTTGCCAATTTATTGTAAATATTTACTTACATTTTAGTTTGATTTTTTTTTAAAGGAGGATAGAGCAATTGCTGATGGGGTACCAAGGATCTTGAGAAACTCTATAGTTTTGCAAACTTTTGGTGTTACGTTTAAGCATCCATGCCAAGAAGTAGAGAACGTTGTGATACCACCGTACATCTCGCCGGTAAGTTTGGACAAGACTCAAAAGAATGTTCCGGTAACGAAGGAGCGAGACATTAGAGTTTTCTTCCGGGGCAAGATGGAGATTCATCCCAAAAACATCAGTGGACGCTTTTACAGCAAGTAAAATAACACAACAACCATACTATACTCAAATAATAATTTGATTTGAATTTAACTTCATTTTTTATTAATCTACTAGGCGTGTGAGGACGGAGATATGGAGGAGGTACGGCAGTGATCAGAGGTTTTATCTCCAACGACAAAAATTTGCCGGTTACCAGTCGGAAATTGCCCGTTCTGTTTTCTGTTTATGTCCTCTAGGGTGGGCCCCGTGGAGTCCGAGACTTGTTGAATCAGTTGTCCTTGGCTGCGTGCCCGTTATTATCGCCGACGGTATCCGTTTGCCGTTCCCTTCTGCCGTGCGTTGGCCCGATATCTCTCTCACGGTTGCGGAGCGAGACATTGGGAAACTCGGAGAGATTTTGGAACATGTGGCGGCAACTAATTTGTCTGTTATACAGAAGAACCTGCAGGATCCGTCTGTTAATCGGGCCCTTCTGTTTAATGTCCCTCCTCAAGAGGGAGACGCCACGTGGCAAGTTTTGGAGGCTTTGTCGAAAATGTTGCATAGGTCCGCTACAAGAAGATCGAATGCTTTTCTGTAAACCACTTTGTTTTTCTATTCTACCCTTAGAGATATTAGATGTATACTTTACACTTTCTTTCTTTCTTTTTTTTTGTCACAGGTATTAGTACTGCTTTGAGAGTTAAAGTATCAGAAATGTAGCAAAGTGATTGATAAATCTGAGTTTACCGGCTTTAGGATTTGAGCTTGGTTGAAGTGGAAGAACTATCAAAGCAGAGGATGTGTGAATTATAGAAAACACAGATTTAAAAGTCTCAATTTCTCAATTCCATAACTTCAGACAAAATTGGTCGTTTTATTTGCTTGAAAAGTAACAAGGATAGAGGCATGGCATGGTTATATTATTTGACAACACTAATATGGTAAATCCTGTAGAGTTAGAGGCTGTTCGTTTCTCCATTTTTCATTTCCATTCAGCTGCTCCATTTATATGATCCACCTAGATGATCTATCCAGATTTTAAGGGTTGTTCGTTTTTTTATCCAGATGAGCCATTTAGATGAACCATCTCAATGGATTTTATGTTCGTTTCTTTATTTCTATTTTCATCCAAATGAGTTTAATAAACAAATTCCAAATATACACTTGTTTTGATTTAATCATATGTTTGATGTTAATTTAAAATATATTAACTTTGGCGGGAAAACGTGTTTTTGGTTTTGGCAGAAAAATATATATTTTTTTGTTCTGGCGGAAAAACACGTTTTTTTTTGTTTTGGCGGAAAAACACATTTTTGCGGTTTTGGCGGAAAAACACATTTTTGCGGTTTTGGCGGGAAAACGCATTTTTGCAGTTTTGGCGGAAAAACACATTTTGCGGTAAACGCTTTTGGTTTTGGCGGAAAACACATTTTGCGGTTTTGGCGGAAAACATGTTTTCGCGGTTTTGGCGGAAAACATGTTTTCGCGGTTTGACGAAAACGCTTTTGGTTTTGGCGGAAAACGTTTTTGGTTTTGGTGGAAAAGCGTTTTGGTTTTGGCGAAAACACATTTTGCGGTTTTGGCGGAAAACGTTTTTGGTTTTGGCGGAAAACGTTTTTGGTTTTGGCGGAAAACGTTTTTGGTTTTGGCGGAAAAGCGTTTTGTGGTTTTGGCGGAAGCGTTTTGTGGTTTTAGCGGGCGTTTTGCGGTTTTGGCGGAAAAGCGTTTTGTGGTTTTGGCGGAAAACGATTTTTGGTTTTGGTGGAAAAGCGTTTTGTGGTTTTGGCGGAAAACACATTTTGCGGTTTTGGCGGAAAACATGTTTTCGCGGTTTTGGCGGAAAACGTTTTTGGTTTTGACGGAAAACATGTTTTCGCGGTTTTGGCGGAAAACATGTTTTCGCGGTTTTGGCGGAAAACACATTTTCGCGATTTTGGCGGAAAACACATTTTGCGGTTTTGGCAAGAAAATGCATTTTCGGTTTTGATGAAAACGTTTTTGGTTTTGGCGGAAAACACATTTTGCGGTTTTGGCGGAAAACACATTTTTCGGTTTTGGCGGAAAACATGTTTTCGCGGTTTTGGCGGAAAACATGTTTTCGCGGTTTTGGCGGAAAACGTTTTTGGTTTTGGTGGAAAAGCGTTTTGGTTTTGACGGAAAACATGTTTTCGCGGTTTTGGCGGAAAACGTTTTTGGTTTTGGCGGAAAACACATTTTCGCGATTTTGGCGGAAAACGTTTTTGGTTTTGGTGGAAAAGCGTTTTGTGGTTTTGGCGGAAAAGCGTTTTGTGGTTTTGGCGGAAGCGTTTTGGTTTTGGCGGAAAAGCGTTTTGTGGTTTTGGCGGAAAACACATTTTGCGGTTTTGGCGGAAAACGTTTTTGGTTTTGGTGGAAAAGCGCGTTTTTGTGGTTTTGGCGAAAAAATGCATTTTTCGGTTTTGACGTGAAAACGTGTTTTTTGGTTTTGGTGGAAAAGCGCTTTTGGTTTTGACGGAAAACATGTTTTCGCGGTTTTGGCGGAAAACACATTTTGCGGTTTTGGCGGAAAAACACATTTTGCGATTTTGGCGGGAAAACGCGTTTTTGGTTTTGGCGAGAAAACGGGTATTTTTGGTTTTTGCGGGAAAACACTTTTGGTTTTGGCGGAAAAAACGTATTTTTTGGTTTTGGTGGAAAACGCGTTTTTTGGTTTTGACGGGAAAACATGTTTTTGCGGTTTTGACGAGAAAACGTTTTTTGATGGAAAAACATATTTTTGCAGTTTTGGCAAGAAAATGCATTTTTGGGGTTTTAGCAGGAAATTTGTTCGTAGTTTTGGTGAGAAAATACGTTTTTATGATTTTGTTATTTATTGTGAGTGATAAAATAATTTTAGGTTAAGTTTGTAATTTGTAAATCATATTAGGGGTATAATAGACATTATGCCATTTTGAATGAACCATCTCCATTCAAATGATCCAATTTGGATCAGCCAACTGATTTTCAAAATTAAACCTAAATTTTTAAAATTCATTCATATGAGCCATCCAAATGACTTGTACTTTTATTGTCTAAACGAACAAAACACTCATCTCCATCTAGATGACTCATTCAGATGGAGAAACGAACAACCCCTTACTACTTGAGTGTCCTTGCGTAGGGGTGGGCGTTCGGATACCCGTTCGGATTCGGATCGGGTATTTTGGTATAGGAGTATAGAACATGTTCGAGTATTTTTATACTTCGGGTTGGGTTAAGGTATTTTTAGTTCGGGTTCGGGTATTCTGGGTGGGTTTTCAGATATTTAGATTTTGGAAAAAAAATTAAATTTTTTATTTCTCAAGTTTTTTTTGTATTTAAAAATATAATTTTCACTTAACTGATTTTTTTATTTTTTTAATAGATTGAATAATTAATATGATTTGAAGATAACTTTTTAAAAATAAAAGACACTAATTTGATTATTGTTTTTAAATTTTGGATGTAACTTTTGTTAATACGTGAAACAAAAAAAATTGACATGCATTTTAAGCTTTTTAAGTGAGTAAAATTCAATTTTCTTGGAATTATATATATATATATTATCTAATTTTAAACTATATGCATAATCAATAGAAATATTTTGAATAAAATTAGAGAAGTAAACTAGGAATATAAGGGTAAGGATACATATGTTCGGTTATTTTCGGATATCCATTCGTGTTCGGGTATTATATCCAATCTCTCCTAATCAATACTCAATCGGATATTTTACTACTTTGGTGCGGATTTTGGTTCGGGTATTTCGGATTCGGGTATCGGGTAAAGTGCCCAGCTCTATGAGGAGTCTTGTTGTTTGATTTGTTATTACTATGAGACTTGATGACCATTAAAAAAATTTAAATGAATGATGAACTTTTTAGTGAAATAGAAATACAAAATCTAATCGTTTAAAAACTTAATTGTCATGAAAATTATCAAAAATATATGCAATTTATTTTTATAAAATTACTTTAGTATTTTTGTCTAAGAAAAAAATTATGTAATGATTTAAGATATAAGGTTGGCCTACACTTGGACTTTTTACTATCAAGGTTGGTTTTGGTAGAAAAAGACAGGGTAATTTGGATGTGTGCCTTTTTGTATCTCGCCAATTCCGTATTCTTATGTTTACTATCATCCCACTAAATGGTTACACCATATACGGCAGACATTGTAAACGTCACTGTAAGAAATAAATATTTATTATCTGTCACTTTGGTTTCGCTTTGTCGATTTTCTTGTTGAGAATATATATGAAATACCATAATGTATTTTTGCCCTTAGTAAAAACTAAAAACCAAAAACTATTAAATGAAAACCGAATGATCACTTATTAACTGAATTTGTGATTCTGCCTTCTAAAGACCCAATAACACATATAAAACCCAAATCTTTATGAATGATGGTTTCATTCTATCAAATAAATTTTTAATCATAGAGATGTCTTTGTATATACATAAGATGAGAAGAAAATTGCACCAAAAAAAGATGAGAAGAAACTGAAAATAAAAAGGTAATCACACATAAAATATTAAGAACAACAGACGGAGCAAAAAAGATCAAAATTCAACAGACGAAGTTTGTAAGAGACAACAATGAGAAGAATGTATCTTTCAAAAAAAAAAAAAAACAATGAGAATAATGTGGGAGGTTATTATCCAATATTAGATCATTTATGCTGTTTTGAAAATATTTTAAAAAGCAAATATCTGACGTGGAATAAAACAAAAATTGGAAAAGCAGAGTGAGGAAGGGAAGGGAGCGAGTCACCAAAAAGTGTACGGAGTCTGGAGCATACATATCTCTCCCACACTCCCTCGCCGCCTCTGCTACTAACCAAACAAACACCCCTTTTTGCAGGTTTCGTCGTCTTTCCATTTTCTCTCCCCTCTTTTGATTCTTCAGAAGAAAAATCTCAGAAGCATTGTGATTCAGGTTCAAGCAGGCACACGCTTTTCTTCTCGCTCTCTGTCTCCGCTGATTATTTTCCAGAGATCCAACGTCTCGTACTTTGATTTCTCTCCTGTTTCGTCGTTTCTAGAGGTTCCTTACTTTATTTTTTTTACTGTGTTTGCAGAAGATGGAGATGAAATCCGAGAAAGTGGTGTGCGGGTGTGACGTGGAGAAGAAGAAAAAAGAAGCGGTTCACGTCGTTCTTCAGGTGGATCTCCACTGCGACGGATGTATCGCCAGGATCGTCAGATTCGCTGCTTGTTTGGAAGGTTAAACCCTAGAAACCAAATCGATTCTCCATTACTACTCAATCGCGTCAATCTTTCTAAACATATAATAGTCTCGTCATGCTTTCCTCTGCACTTACTTTCTGCGTATTCCAAAATCTCCAGTGTCGCGTCCGAGTTCTGATTTTCCCGGAAAATCCTCGCCGATTCGATCTTCGCGTCCGTCCAAAATATTTTCTCGGATCTATTTTCAGAATCATACATACCTCTGTTTCTGACACTTACAAGCAGCGATTGTGAATATTTGATGATATCTCTAGTGTTTTTGGATCTGTGGCTCTTTGTTTCATCGCCTTGATTTCATCTAACTGTCCTTTGAGAACTAATCTAAGTATGATCTTGATTTACTTTCTCCTGTGTTATTGGTTTTGACTTGTATTCAGGAGTTGAAACAGTGAGAGCAGATCCTGTTGCGAACAAGCTCACTCTCATTGGGTTCATGGATCCAGTGAAGACTGCGGAGAAATTGCAGAAGGAGACCAAGAAAAAGGTCGAGCTGTTGTCTCCAAAGCCAAAGAACGAAACCAAAGACGCAAAGGCTGATGTCAAGACTACTATGGTATGCTCTTATTCACCTTTGAATTGTTCATTTCATGCCCTTAGACATGAAAACCATGATTACTAAGGCCTAAGGTAGTAGTAACTCGTATCAAGAGGTAAATGTCTTGCTACACTTACTTGCGTCTCACGCAACCTTCTTTCTGACATTACTCCTTTGTAAATTAAGCAGTGTTGCTATTATCTTCCAGGTTCTCTCATACGGGTTAATTAATTAACTACTTTAGCTTTTCAAGTATGAAAGTAATGCCTTGTGCTGCGAGATGCATGTGACCTACAAGAACTGTTCTTGTCTTGTTTTGGTTAGATCGCTGTGAGCACAGTCACTCTGAAGTTGAGTTGTTCGTGTGATGGTTGCATCAAGAGGATTCACAAGACTATCTCCAAGACCAAAGGTCAGAATTCTCATTTTAATCCAAAGAATAGTTAACCCGTCGTCTATGTTTGCATCATTGTTGACTATACAAAACTTGTTTCAGCGTGCATTTAACGGGATGGGTATGTAATTAACAGGTGTCTACCAGGTGAAAATAGACAGAGAGAAGGATGTGGTTAGTGTCACTGGGACGATGGAGGTTAAGACTGTGACAGAGACTCTGAAAAGGAAACTAAAGAAAACCATCCAGGTTGTGCCTGAGAATAAGGACAAGAAGAAAGAGAGTGCAGAGGGAATCTCCAAATCCGGGTCCCCAGGCCTGCCATGCTATGGTTTCGGTTATGGGCTTGGACCTTACGGTTTCATGGGAGGCCCAACCACAGAGCTTTTTAGCGAGGAGGATCCCAACTCTTGCTGCATTGTGTGATTTTGAGGCGAGAAAAGATTGGAGTATATCACGGCAAATAAACTATAGGAGGCGTATATATATATATATATATATATCTAAGGAACAACAACTGAAAAGAAAAACCGAAGTCAGGACTCAGGAGATAGATGTTTTTGTGATGGACTTAAGACTTTAAGTAAATGGCGATATTTTCCTTTTGAGGGATGTTGCAATGACAATACATTACCCACTTTTCTATATGGTAATTTTGGGTGTACCACTCACCACATCAACTTATGCCAATTTGGTTTGTAAGCAAAACTTTGGCATAGTCCTCCTTTTTCAATTCGTTTTTACTTTGTTCCTTAATTAGTGCATCTTAGTATTCTTATGATCCAAATACTCTAACGTCTAGCATACGGTACATCTGATAGAAGGAATTCTGCTACATATGACATTATAAAAGTTCTACTATTACATTTAATATAGAAAGAATCTCTAGTATACCTCGCACTTTACTAGTGCATTTGGTACACATGACAGTAGAAATGTATGCATATGTCATTGCAAACTGCATCTACTACATCTGATGGAGAGAATTATGGTACATAACTACATGGGGTGGTCTAGTGGTAGGCAGACTTTTACTGATATCTTATATTCGATGCAACTCCACGACTCTAAATCTGTGTGGTTACGCGGACATAGAATCATGTTTTAGGTGTCATTAAAAGATCCGAAATGAGAATCTTTTCGTGGGTTTTCTCTATAAAAAATTTGTCTAGTATTTTCCATGGATTTTCGGGATATCCCCGAGTTAATAAAAAAGAATTATGGTACATCTACCACACTAAAAGAAACATTTGGTATATCTGGCATTGTATTGGTGCATCTGGCCCTCTTTGGAGAATTAAGTCAAATAAAAATTTATGCATGCATTGAAACTAAGGTGCATTGTATACTTACGATAGTGTGGGTATCATACACATGCCCGACTCGATTTATACTTGGGTCATGTGCACAATATAGCTTTTAAAGACTCTTTCTTATAAAATCAAACTTTAGGATCTTTTGTCAAAAAAATCAAAATTTTATGATCTTAAAATAGAAAGAAAATTAACCAAAAAGTGGGACTCTGTGGAAATGCGAACACCCTGATCATGCATAATTGCATACTACAAACTTGTGGTGGATGTAGATTATTTGTTTTTCTTTTTTTTTTTGCAGTAGACAAATCAAAATCACGCATGAACTTAAAATATCTGGGTAAAAGATAATATAGGAAAAGACAACTAAAGTTTGGGTATATTGTATTTTTTTTTTGAAAAATTTGTGGTGCCACTTGCACCTCTTTGGCTCATGTACTACATCTACACACTGTTTAAGGCATTTCTTTTTAAAAGATTTCTAACTGAAGACATGTTTATATGCCTGAATTTGCAGAAGATGGAGATGAAATCCGAGAAAGTGGTGTGCGGGTGTGACGTGGAGAAGAAGAAAAAGAAGCGGTTCACGTCGTTCTTCAGGTGGATCTCCACTGCGACGGATGTATCGCCAGGATCGTCAGATTCGCTGCTTGTTTGGAAGGTTAAACCCTAGAAACCAAATCGATTCTCCATTACTACTCAATCGCGTCAATCTTTCTAAACATATAATAGTCTCGTCATGCTTTCCTCTGCACTTACTTTCTGCGTATTCCAAAATCTCCAGTGTCGCGTCCGAGTTCTGATTTTCCCGGAAAATCCTCGCCGATTCGATCTTCGCGTCCGTCCAAAATATTTTCTCGGATCTATTTTCAGAATCATACATACCTCTGTTTCTGACACTTACAAGCAGCGATTGTGAATATTTGATGATATCTCTAGTGTTTTTGGATCTGTGGCTCTTTGTTTCATCGCCTTGATTTCATCTAACTGTCCTTTGAGAACTAATCTAAGTATGATCTTGATTTACTTTCTCCTGTGTTATTGGTTTTGACTTGTATTCAGGAGTTGAAACAGTGAGAGCAGATCCTGTTGCGAACAAGCTCACTCTCATTGGGTTCATGGATCCAGTGAAGACTGCGGAGAAATTGCAGAAGGAGACCAAGAAAAAGGTCGAGCTGTTGTCTCCAAAGCCAAAGAACGAAACCAAAGACGCAAAGGCTGATGTCAAGACTACTATGGTATGCTCTTATTCACCTTTGAATTGTTCATTTCATGCCCTTAGACATGAAAACCATGATTACTAAGGCCTAAGGTAGTAGTAACTCGTATCAAGAGGTAAATGTCTTGCTACACTTACTTGCGTCTCACGCAACCTTCTTTCTGACATTACTCCTTTGTAAATTAAGCAGTGTTGCTATTATCTTCCAGGTTCTCTCATACGGGTTAATTAATTAACTACTTTAGCTTTTCAAGTATGAAAGTAATGCCTTGTGCTGCGAGATGCATGTGACCTACAAGAACTGTTCTTGTCTTGTTTTGGTTAGATCGCTGTGAGCACAGTCACTCTGAAGTTGAGTTGTTCGTGTGATGGTTGCATCAAGAGGATTCACAAGACTATCTCCAAGACCAAAGGTCAGAATTCTCATTTTAATCCAAAGAATAGTTAACCCGTCGTCTATGTTTGCATCATTGTTGACTATACAAAACTTGTTTCAGCGTGCATTTAACGGGATGGGTATGTAATTAACAGGTGTCTACCAGGTGAAAATAGACAGAGAGAAGGATGTGGTTAGTGTCACTGGGACGATGGAGGTTAAGACTGTGACAGAGACTCTGAAAAGGAAACTAAAGAAAACCATCCAGGTTGTGCCTGAGAATAAGGACAAGAAGAAAGAGAGTGCAGAGGGAATCTCCAAATCCGGGTCCCCAGGCCTGCCATGCTATGGTTTCGGTTATGGGCTTGGACCTTACGGTTTCATGGGAGGCCCAACCACAGAGCTTTTTAGCGAGGAGGATCCCAACTCTTGCTGCATTGTGTGATTTTGAGGCGAGAAAAGATTGGAGTATATCACGGCAAATAAACTATAGGAGGCGTATATATATATATATATATATATCTAAGGAACAACAACTGAAAAGAAAAACCGAAGTCAGGACTCAGGAGATAGATGTTTTGTGATGGACTTAAGACTTTAAGTAAATGGCGATATTTTCCTTTTGAGGGATGTTGCAATGACAATACATTACCCACTTTTCTATATGGTAATTTTGGGTGTACCACTCACCACATCAACTTATGCCAATTTGGTTTGTAAGCAAAACTTTGGCATAGTCCTCCTTTTTCAATTCGTTTTTACTTTGTTCCTTAATTAGTGCATCTTAGTATTCTTATGATCCAAATACTCTAACGTCTAGCATACGGTACATCTGATAGAAGGAATTCTGCTACATATGACATTATAAAAGTTCTACTATTACATTTAATATAGAAAGAATCTCTAGTATACCTCGCACTTTACTAGTGCATTTGGTACACATGACAGTAGAAATGTATGCATATGTCATTGCAAACTGCATCTACTACATCTGATGGAGAGAATTATGGTACATAACTACATGGGGTGGTCTAGTGGTAGGCAGACTTTTACTGATATCTTATATTCGATGCAACTCCACGACTCTAAATCTGTGTGGTTACGCGGACATAGAATCATGTTTTAGGTGTCATTAAAAGATCGAAATGAGAATCTTTTCGTGGGTTTTCTCTATAAAAATTTGTCTAGTATTTTCCATGGATTTTCGGGATATCCCGAGTTAATAAAAAGAATTATGGTACATCTACCACACTAAAAGAAACATTTGGTATATCTGGCATTGTATTGGTGCATCTGGCCCTCTTTGGAGAATTAAGTCAAATAAAAATTTATGCATGCATTGAAACTAAGGTGCATTGTATACTTACGATAGTGTGGGTATCATACACATGCCCGACTCGATTTATACTTGGGTCATGTGCACAATATAGCTTTTAAAGACTCTTTCTTATAAAATCAAACTTTAGGATCTTTTGTCAAAAAAATCAAAATTTTATGATCTTAAAATAGAAAGAAAATTAACCAAAAAGTGGGACTCTGTGGAAATGCGAACACCCTGATCATGCATAATTGCATACTACAAACTTGTGGTGGATGTAGATTATTTGTTTTTCTTTTTTTTTTTGCAGTAGACAAATCAAAATCACGCATGAACTTAAAATATCTGGGTAAAAGATAATATAGGAAAAGACAACTAAAGTTTGGGTATATTGTATTTTTTTTTTGAAAAATTTGTGGTGCCACTTGCACCTCTTTGGCTCATGTACTACATCTACACACTGTTTAAGGCATTTCTTTTTTTTAAAAGATTTCTAACTGAAGACATGTTTATATGCCTGAATTTGCAGAAGATGCAAGATTAACATAAGTTGCAGCTAGTTAAGCTAACACATCACATATTGTACAAGGTTTAATATACATCACTTATTGCAGATGGTATAGGCTTATACATAGAACATTATAGAAAGTGTAAACAGGGCTGCACCATGCTATTTTGTAGCATGAGGCCAAATCGAAACAAGATTTATTAAAATTTTGTTGCTTTTTTTCTAACTTTTTATAACTTTTCTCATGTTGAATCTTTATGTAGAAGAATCCAATAGTCTCCCCACACTAATCTCCCTATTTGAATTTGTTGACATCTCACTCTCTCACTTTAATCTTCTCTCGTTTATATATGGTTGGCCACTTCACACTCTCGAGTATAAGAAAGTAAGATAACCCACCCACACAGTTTATAGAGTTCTCTAAGACTCTGGGTACTTATCTCTTCAAGATCGAGACCTGGTAATTCACTATTTTTAAAGTGTTTTACAAGCTATATTATGATTTTATCGCATCAATGGATATTTTGTTAATTACAAGCTCTCACAAGATAGAATAAGTTTGCTACAGATTAGTAATTAATCTTCTGCTTTGCATCTCACTTTTTATATTAACATAAGTTGGACATCTTTTTGAGCGTTCTCTTTACACACCCAAGGCCCACTTCACTAACTCTTGTTTGCTTTTGCTGTAAGCTTCAACTCTCTATTAGGCCGAGCTCATTTAACCAGCTTACTCAGCTGAATGACACATCACACTTCACAATCTCCAATTTGGTGTGAAGATTACACTGAGCAGACTAAAACCGTACTTCGGAATCCCTCTATAGATCTATCTCCTTGTTTCGACATATTTTGTTGCATGTTCCTTTGGCTTCTCGATCCGGGTACTGGTTGCTCTTGTCTTCACTTCAAACTAACTTCTTCCTTCAACTGTGATAGATAAGTTTCTTTCTTGTGTCTGACTTCTGAGACCAACCATCTTCCCCAGTCGCCTTCTTAGTTTCAAAGGCGACTGTCTCCAGCTTTTCTTAGGCTTCAACAACTTTCAACTTTGCCAAGCAACCTTCAAACTTCTCTCAGAGTAAGGTATTTGTTAACATATATGTCAGGTTAATCGACATGTGAATCTTTAGAACTTTTACTTCTCCGCCAGCTTTAACCTCTCAATGTGCTTCGTTCTTTCTTTGTTAAAAAAACACAGTTACCTCTACTACTTCTTTGCTTAGCTTCATTTCCTCGCATATGCCTTTTACCCAGATTCATTTTTTTGCCTTAGAAAATGAAATGTAACCGACTTCTTTGGTTGATAAAGTCACCACTTTCTACAGTGTAGACATCCTACTTACCATGTTACCTACACTATAATAAAACACGTCACTTGCAAGGGAATATGACATTGCAATTTCGTTGCAAATCGCTTATTGCGACACATTTGCAAGCATACACATCCCCTCGCAAATCGCTCGTCGCAAATCGAAATTGGTCGCAAAATGCTCGCAAATTTGCGACGGATATACTTTCCTCGCAAATTTGCAAGGGAGGAGTAAATGTCGCAAATTTGCAACGGAAAATAAGTCCTCGCAATTTTACGAGCGTTTTGCGAGTAACCTTTTCGTCGCATATTTGCAAGGAGATATTCCCTCGCAAAATTGTAAGTAACGTTGTTCGTCGCAAATTTGCAAGGAAACCCTTCTCTCGCAAATTTGCAAGGAAACCCTTCTCTCGCAAATTTGAAAGGAAACGTCTCTCGCAAATTGCAACGGATGTTGTTTGCTTGCAAATTTGCAAGGCTTTTTCCGTTGCAATTTTGCAAGTCATTTGCAAGTAAATTGATTTTTCTAGCAAAATTAGATTCTTATTAAATTATAATATATTTTAAAATTCTAAAGAAAATGTTATAAATATAAAAAACATTACTGAAATAGATAGATAAATTCAAAGATTCATTATAGCAATATTTAAAAACACAAACACACAAAGTTTGACATTCATTACAAAGATAGAAAACATACTAAATAGCATCAGATTCAGCATCTCTAGAATCATGAGACATGCTATCGGAGTTATGGGAAGGCCCTTCTTCAGACTGAAGAATGTCTGCCAAGGTAGAGTCTTTGCTAGCTAGATAACGAACAACAGCATTCAGCTTCCCGATTTCACTTACATGGCTCTTAATCACAAGAGCTTGTTCCTTGATGATCTTCTTCAACGACTGGTCCTCAGAACTGCTAGAAGTAAACGAAGCAGGAACAGATCCTAAAGATGTACTTAGAGAACCCACTCCATACATTCGTCCCCTTTTGCGGGGAGCTCACTACAAAATAAAATCAGAGAGATCAATATCAAAGAAACTTTAAAAAATTTGGGACTAAGAGCAGTAATAAATTACCTCACAATAGATCTTGTTCTTTTCCGCTGGAGAGAGACCACCAGAACCGGTGCTCTCGGATCATCACTAGCAGCTGAGATAACTCCTGAAATTTTGATGTCACGTCGTTGTAGAGCTGCTCAGCTCTGCCGTGAATGAAAGATCCATCCGGGTTCCGTTTAGTGATCTCGAGAACCCCAAGAAAGTCTGGAATAGAACATCCAGTCTCCTCAGCCTACAATTAAAAAAATTTGGTCAAATCATAAAAAAATCAGATCACAACTTAAATGAAATAAGATAAAAAAAGAGAGCAACTTACAATCATCACAAGACGCGCGTCCCGAAGAAGTCGACTGAATGATGCTTGGACGGTCCATGTCCATCAGGGTCAGAGTAACAGGCTGCCTGGCTGTTACAACTCCGGACTTCAGTGCATGGATCTTGCCAATAAACGACTAGACCAGCCCAAACATTTGGGTCAAACCACAAAGGCATTGCTGCATCACCTTTTGTCCGCCAATTACCCTTCCACCTACTAACTTGGCGATTCATTTGAACTTTCAATTTGGCTTCAAAATATTAGCGAACGAGGTTTGTTAAACCGGAATCCCAATGATACATTTGCTGACATAACAAAAAAAAACGAAAATTAATAGACAGTAATGAACAAAAAATTAAATTGTTACAGAATTTTAAATTTAAAGAAAATTAAATGAATTACCGCAAAGGATTCAAACCAACGTCTCACGACATTCCTAGGGGTTTGCTTCCAATTAGCATGCGGTTCTTTGAAATCTCTTTCAAAGATTTGACGGACCGATGCAACAACTCTCCCATCGTCATCAAACCTGTCACATAAAATTGAAGGAAATTGAGAGAAATAAATATTTAAACAATGAAAATGTTATAATTAATTATAGTGAATTATAATTAAAAACTTACCAAACTGTATTTGGAGGGCGATCTGGATGTAGGTGAGGAAGGCGATCATGTCCAGGACTAGCCAAAATCATATTGATTGCCACTAAATCTGCCACCGGCATTGGAGCAGCATTGGGAGCTGGAGCTGGAGCTGGAGCTGGAGCTGGAGCTGTGGCAGGAGCTGGAGCTAGAGCTGGAGCTGGAGGGGGAGCTTGAGCAGGAGCTGGAGGGGGAGCTTGAGTTTGGCTGTTAGGAACAGCTGAACTCTCTGCCACCTGAGAATTAGAAGAACTACCCGGATTGGTTCGACGGGATGAACTCCTCTTACTACCAGAACTCTTCCTACTACCAGCAGATAGATACCTGCTATAATCATTTCCTGACATCTGCAAAAAAAAAAATTACAGATTAATAGAATAATTTTAAAATTTTAGTAATTGTAATTAATCCAAATAATTAAACTCTACCTAAAGACAGAACCATAACAAATAACCATAGCAAAAATAACCAGTAACCACAAATTGAATCAATGAGTCGGTTCAGTACTGGAACTTAGAACTCTTCAAACTCAACAATTGTGGAATAACAAAACATAATCAATAATCACAAAAATTAAGCATAACCTAAATAATTCAAACTCTAACCACATAATCATCACAAATCCATAACGTAAACTGATAATTAAAATCTAAACTGATAAATAAATCTTAATCTAAAACGAAAATTATACCCTTTCAAAAGGTAGAGGGCCTGTTCGAGATAATGAGTGCAGATCGAGAGAGAGAGAGAGAGCAAGGAGAGAGAGAGAGAGAGAGAGAGAGAGAGAGAGAGAGAGAGAGAGAGAGAGAGAGAGAGAGAGAGAGAGAGAGAGAGAGAGAGAGAGAGAGAGAGAGAGAGAGAGAGAGAGAGAGAGAGAGAGAGAGAGAGAGAGAGAGAGAGAGAGAGAGAGAGAGCAAGGAGAGAGAGAGAGATGGAGAGATCGGAGAGGAGGTCTTTCCTCTCTTTTTTACTTTGACGGCAGATAGAAATGGAGAAGAAGGGTTAACTTTCTTTATATTTAACCTAATTTTCGATGCAAACCTTATATTATAAAAGTTTGTCTTTGAAATGTTTTAGTAGTAAATCACAATAGCTCAGTTGGTTAAACCCTTCCCTTCCCATCCCAGTAACTGTAGTTCGACGCCCCCTTGGCACATTATTTAATTTTTCCTTCTTTTTTAAGAAACGCGCAATTGAGATAAAGTCCATGCAAAACCATTGCAAATTTGCAAGCACTTTGCGAGCGTTTGTGCAACTCACTCGCAATTCCGTCGCAATATCATATTTTAATGGGTTTAGGGATTCGTTTGAGGTTACGTCAAGGGTTTCGAAGAGTTCTTGCAATTTCCTTGCAAAATTGCAAGGGTCTTGCGACGATTTACTTGCAAATCCCTTGCAAAAAGTTCAATTTAATAAGTTTTAGGGATTCAGTTACAGTTTTGGCAAGTGTTTCAAAGAGTTTAAAGCATTCTTTATATTCTGATATTGAAAAAGTTGTTAACGGAAAAACTTTATCTAATTTTTTTTGAATCGAATGTCGTCAACGTTATTGAGTATTTCAAATGTTGATGTTGTGTTTCAAATCTCTAAAATTGGAATTTTAATACTTTCTCGGATAAATTTATAAAAATTATTTATCGTACTACATTTGAAATGTTTAATGTTTTTATTAGAAGTGTTATCTAACACTAAAACTTTGACGAAACCCTAAAAAGTTTCAACACATAAAACGAAAATTGAGAATGATTTGCGTGAGAATTGCGAGGAAGTTGCGAGGATTCCCATGCAAAACCGTTGCAAATTTGCGAGAGTTTGTGCAACTCACTCGCAATTCCGTCGCAATATCATATTTTAATGGGTTTAGGGATTCATTTGAGGTTACGTCAAGGGTTTCGAAGAGTTCTTGCAATTTCCTTGCAAAATTGCAAGGGTCTTGCAACGATTTACTTGCAAATCCCTTGCAAAAAGTTCAATTTAATAAGTTTTAGGGATTCAATTACGGTTTTGACAAGGGTTTCAAAGAGTTTAAAGCGTTCTCTATATTCTAATATTGAAAAAGTTGTTAACAGAAAAACTTTATCTTATTTTTTTTGAATCGAATGTCGTGAACGTTATTGAGTATTTCAAATGTTGATGTTATGTTTTTCATAACATTAGTTCAAATCTCCAAAATTGGAATTTTATATACTTTCTCGGATAAATTTATAAAACTTATTTATGGTACTACATTTGAAATGTTTAATGTTTTTATTAAAAGTGTTATCTAACACTAAAACTTTGACGAAACCCTAAAAAAGTTTCAACACCTAAAACGAAAATTGAGAATGATTTGTGTGAGAATTGCGAGGAAGTTGCGAGGATTTCCCATGCAAAACCGTTGCAAATTTGCGAGCAATTTGCAAGACAATCTTGCAATTCCCTCGCAATTCCGTCGCAAGGTCATATTTTAAAATTAAAAAAAAAATGCAAGAAATTACAGAATACATGTGACATTTTGTTTAATCACTCATTTTCAGTTACATTTTCACTGTCACTAGTTTCAGCCTCATCACTTGTGGTGTCATCTTCATCAGTTTCAGCATCAAACTCGTCTTCTTCTGAAACGGAACCCTCAGTGGAATCATCAGCAATGACTTCTACTTCTTGGTTATTTGGATCGATGTGTATGATATTCTCTGTTGATTCAGTTGGGACGGACATTTGAACAACTCTTTCGACCTGCATTGAGACATCTTCAATTTCTCCGACAAATATACGCCCACGCGGATTCACTTTAATCACTGATAACCACCTTTCACGCCTTTCTCTAATCCTTGGATATGGAAGAAAACACACTTGATCTTCTTGTGATGCAAGGCAATATGGTTCGAATTTTGCATAGCGTCTATTTGCATTGACATCGATCACCCCAAAGTTATTTGTTCGGACCCCTCGACCACTCGTTGGATCATACCAGTCACACTTAAATAATACGCATTTTAAGTTGCTTGTTCCCGGATAAGTGACTTCTATGATCTGTTGCAATATACCGTAGAAGTCAGTTTCACCTTGGACCTGGATTCCAAAATTTGCGGTTGATCTCTTCGAGCTGTGTGTGTAAGTATGAAAAGTGTATCCACGAGTAAAGTACATTGGAGCAGTAGTGATCTTATCAATCAGTTCGTCAACAAATTCACACAACCATCGCGGAATTGGTTTGTCATGACATCCATTTTTCACCTGCTCAAAATATATAAAAATTAAAATATTTTACTTAATTTTTAAAAGACTAAAGATTGTACGTACATAGTATTGTAACCACCCGGATAATCTCGTTCGTTCAACTGCTCATAATCCTTTTCTTCTAAATCAGGATAGTGTTCTCGAATTTGTAAGTTGAATATGCTGCATATAAGAATGGTTATTTGTTAGGCATATATGTAAATATAAAACTAAAATAACCAACAAATTTTTATATATTTTCAATTTGTATAAGTACCTTTCAAACTCCTGCAAATAGTCCATGTTTCGCATAATATAAACGTGAGCCGCACGAGCATGTGCATGATCTTCCCACCAAACTTCTTTCACTTTGCCAGCAAGTCTTCCAATCTGACAAAATATGTCAGGAATATCTTTTTCAAGATATGAAGGTGCAACTCCTCCGTCATCGTATCGTCTAGGAGCAGTCTTCTTTGTTCTGATGGTTGGATTAAAGTAGTAGGATGTGAAGTGTGAAGTTTCCACCGTCAAACTTCCTGCAACTATCGAACCTTCGACTCTGGGAAGATTTTTGGCAAACTTTTTGAGATATCCCATGAATCTCTCAAATACATACATCCATCGGAATTGCACATGGCCCCCAAGAGCCGCTTCAAGAGGTAGATGAATCATGAGATGTTCCATAATGTCAAATAAAGATGGAGGGAAGACTATTTCCAGATTGCAAAGCAAAACCGGAATATTCTTGGCTAACAACTTGATCCCTTCCTCTGTTAATGTTCGAGTGCATAGATCCCTAAAAATGCTCCAATTCCTACAATTTCATCACGAAACAAATATATTATTTCAATTAACACAGATAATATTTTATATATAATTTTGAAAGTCACTTTTATTACCCGCTATTGCTTCATGGACGTGTTTTGGTAATAGCTCCGTCATTCTTGAGCGGTAGGAGGCTGCATGAAAGTGACAATCGTGACTCTTCATACCAGAAAATTTTTGTCCTTGCTCGATGCATCTTGAGAATTTTGACACATAACCGTCTGAGAACTTTACATCAGAATTTACCCAGTCGAACAACTTTTGCTTCGCCACCCCAGACAATCTGAAGTTCGGAACTGGTAATTTTTCTTCTCTTGTCACATGCAGCTCTGGTCTAGCACATAAATCTGGCAAATCCAACCTCGATTTCAAATTATCTTTACTCTTTCCCTTCACATTCAAAAAGTGTTCATGATATTCTCAAAACATTCTTCTCTATGTGCATCACATCAAGATTGTGCCTTAAGAGATGATCCTTCCAATATGGAAGTTCCCAAAATATGCTCTTCTTATGCCAATTATGAGATGTCGTATACCCGTCGGCATGTTAGTGGAGGTGCCAATTTCCCCAACTTTACATGTGCGATTAGCACAATAATAATCAATCTGCTCTAACAAAGATTCTCCGATTGCATTCTTTGGGGAGGAGCATCCACTACCTTGTTTTTCCTAAACAATTTCTTGTTCTACGATATGTATGATGCGGCGGAAGAAACCTACGGTGACAATCAAACCAACATGACTTTCTCCCATTTTTAAGTGAAAAGCATTTGTCCTCTCCATACAATATGGACATGATAATCTTCCATGCGGGTCCAACTCGATAACATTCCATATGCGGAAATCACTTATGGTCCACATAAGCACCGCGACGATATTGAAGTTTTCTGCTGCTAGTAATCCCATGTCTCCACGCCATAATGCCACAACATATTCAGCTCATGGATCAAAGGTTGCAGAAAAACATCAAGTGCTCGCTTTGGATGTTTTGGACCAGGCACTAGAATACTCAAGAACAAAAATTTCCTTTGCATGCACATATCAGGAGGAGATTGTATGGCGTCACAATGACAGCCATAAAGAGTATTGCCTTCGGACATACCAAATAGACTAAATCCATCCGTGCATAGGCCAAGATAAACATTTCTACACTCACTCGCAAAGTCGGAATATACGGTTTGAAAGTGTTTCCATGCCTTAGCATCTGAGGGATGTGTAATCTCGTCATCTTTCACCGAATGTTGGGCGTGCCATCCCATCGACCCGGCTGTTCTTTCTGAGTGATATGAACGCTTCAATCTATCTGTGATCGGTAAGTACCACATACGTTTGTGTGACACACGATTTCTTCCTGTGGTTTCTTGATATCTTGGCTTTTTACAAAATCGGCATTCCTCCAGTTCTTCGTCATCTTTCCAGAAAATCATGCAGTTGTCAACGCACACATCAATCATTTGGGATGGCAGACCAAGACCCGCAACTAGCCTCTGAATTTCATAAAAATTATCGGCAGCAAGATTACCTTCTAGTAAATACTCATTAATGAGTTGAGCCCACGAATCCATGCACTTTTCGTTTAGATTATGATCACTTTTAATTGTCATCATCCTAGATGCTAGTGATAATCTAGAAAGCCCTTCTCTACATCCTTCGTAGATAGGTTCATTGGCAGCGTCTATGTTAGGTTCTTCCCTACTACTATCAGGAATAGCAGCTTCATGCAATGCATCTGTAACCATCTCGTGATACCTATTTCCCTGTTGCTCATACCCACCCCCCGCATTATTTCCAAACATATTTTGCTCATACCCATCACCCGTATTATTTCCAAACATATTTGACTCACGAGGATCATAATAATTAGCATTGTAACTTGGTAGTTCAAATCCCTGACCCATACTACTACTTGCTGCACCTTCCCCATGCAAAAACCATATGTAGTAGTTTGGTCTAAATCCTCTATTATATAGATGCCTCTTCACAATATCTATTTCTAAATATGGCTCGTTCTTGCATTTTATACAGGGACAGAATATTTTACCATTTTCCCTTGCGAATGGTTGATTAGTTGCTTGTTGTAAGAAATCCCGTAACCCAGCCCGATATTCTTTCGTCACTTCACCAGTCTCCGGATCTTTATGATTGTACATCCATGCCCGTAACGCGTATATATTATGTTCGGACGCCATTTTTCTCTCTATTTTCTTCTTTTTTCTTTTTCTTTTTCTTCCTTACTCACTGTAATATATTTCTCTCAACGTTTTTTTCTTCTTTTTTTCGTTTTTTCTCTATGCTCTGATAACTACTCACAACTGCTATATATAGATATTTAAAAAATATTTGCAAGGTATTTGCGAGAGAATTGCGACAGAATTTGCAACGGATTTGCAATGATCTTCCACTTTGCAAGGGATTCGCGAGGGAGTTTTGTCCCTTGCAAAAATTAGTTACCCATATAGAAAACGTGTATCACCAACTTATCCGTTTTTTGTGACAGAATTTTGCGAGGTTCATAAATTAGTTACAGAAAAATAAAAACGTGTATCACCAACCTAACTGTTTTTTTTGCAACGGAATTGCAAGGAAGGTAGATTGTATTGCAATTTAAACGCAAATCCCTCGTAAATTTATAACAGTTTTGCAACGTGCACTTCTATCGCAAATTTGCGACGGTTTTGCGTCTATTTGTCCAATTCCCTCGCAAATGAGTCGCAATATTGCGAGGATATAATTTCGTCGCAAATTTGCGACCGTTTTACGACGGTATTTATTTTTGTCGCAATTTCCTTGCAGTCCCGTTGCAATTTTGCAAGAAATTATTTCCCTTGCAATCGGCAGTGTTTTCTTGTAGTGCTACTATAGTGAATATATATTCAGAAATTGACCTCCTCTTATCCAAGTCTTCCACATAGTCGGAGTCACAATAGCCTCTGAACTCAAACCTCTCATTTTTTTGTAAAAGCTTAGTTTAAGTTTAATGCTTTACATACCTTGTTATCCAGTTTCGCTACTTATTTCTTCTGTATTGTCTGTCAAAAATCAAAAATTGGGAATAATATTTTAACATTTTACCAAAAAAAACAAACACACCATTAGTTAAACATTAGTTAACCATGTTAAGTTTATGTTATATCAATTTAAGTTTGCTGCTTATTGTTTCACACCTGTTACACCACTACTCTAAAAACGATTGTCATGTTAGGTGCATATAGTGCCGGACTAACCTTTTATACTGCCCCAATCAAAATTTAAAATATGCTCTTATACAAATTTTATCAAGATCACAAAACAGTATAAAAACAGCTTAAAATTTTCATTAAAAAAAATCAAAGTCCATAATCTGTTTATAAATAAAACAATGATATTAAGAAAATGGATTGTTTGAAATATAAATCTTCATGCATTTTTATGCAAAATCAACAATTAGACTCATATAGTCAAGTCTTTCAACCATAGTCGTTTCAATTGATAACATAGCCAAACCCTTTGACCTTTCTTGTGACATGGTAGACCGCCGATAATTCTTTATCAGCTCCAACTTTGAAAAACTTCTTTCAGCTATGGGGACTGACACCGGAATGGTCAACAATATGTGATAAGCCATTTTTGTGTTTTGATAACAATCCTCCATTATTTTCAAAAAAAAAATTGAACACTTTAATAGACTTTTGAACTTTTTCGGTACTAATCCTCGAAGAATCTTTAGCTTCATAAACAAATCATCACCAACTATGTCTAAATTCGTACCATTCCTTAAAGAAGGTTTCAAACTCAAATATGATGCCCTCAATGTATCCTCACTTACATCTGTTAGCTTTTAAATTAAGCAAAGATCCAAAAAAAAAATTGTACCTTTGGAATTGTTCATATTTGGATTCAAAGAAAAATAGAACTTGATCCATGAGTGTGTTGAAATTATTAGTCTTGAAGTTCTCCCTACAAAAATTTATTCGTTAATAGATACTAATAATTTTTTTTTAAATATGCTCCACTAATTTGGATACCCTAATCCACAGCTTAGGTGGTTTACCTTCTGGCCGGTCCTGGGTGCATACTATTGAATTTCCGTAGTTGTTACGGGAAAAACTATTATCATAAAAAATTTAATGCCTTTCATTAAAATGTTTGGTAAAAGGAAGGCAAAAGTGAAATTCATATATTATAAATTGAAGTAAAATAAAGTCTGCGCATAGCGCAGATTGGACTCTAGTAATTATAATTTTTCTTTCGTTGATTCAGTTTACGTACCGTGAATATTCGTTTTTATGTTTGATGAAATGCCCAAATTAAATATTTAATTAGTATGCCATTATATATCTACGTATTAAGGTTTGCAGTGGTATACGCGTGTTTAGAGGTCGATAACCCTTTTCTACTTATTGTTTCACACCTGTTACACCACTACTCTAAAACGATTGTCATGTTAGGTGCATATAGTGCGGACTAACCTTTTATACTGCCCCAATCAAAATTTAAAATATGCTCTTATACAAATTTTATCAAGATCACAAAACAGTATAAAAACAGCTTAAAATTTTCATTAAAAAAAATCAAAGTCCATAATCTGTTTATAAATAAAACAATGATATTAAGAAAATGGATTGTTTGAAATATAAATCTTCATGCATTTTTATGCAAAATCAACAATTAGACTCATATAGTCAAGTCTTTCAACCATAGTCGTTTCAATTGATAACATAGCCAAACCCTTTGACCTTTCTTGTGACATGGTAGACCGCCGATAATTCTTTATCAGCTCCAACTTTGAAAAACTTCTTTCAGCTATGGGGACTGACACCGGAATGGTCAACAATATGTGATAAGCCATTTTTGTGTTTTGATAACAATCCTCCATTATTTTCAAAAAAAAAATTGAACACTTTAATAGACTTTTGAACTTTTTCGGTACTAATCCTCGAAGAATCTTTAGCTTCATAAACAAATCATCACCAACTATGTCTAAATTCGTACCATTCCTTAAAGAAGGTTTCAAACTCAAATATGATGCCCTCAATGTATCCTCACTTACATCTGTTAGCTTTTAAATTAAGCAAAGATCCAAAAAAAAAATTGTACCTTTGGAATTGTTCATATTTGGATTCAAAGAAAAATAGAACTTGATCCATGAGTGTGTTGAAATTATTAGTCTTGAAGTTCTCCCTACAAAAATTTATTCGTTAATAGATACTAATAATTTTTTTTTAAATATGCTCCACTAATTTGGATACCCTAATCCACAGCTTAGGTGGTTTACCTTCTGGCCGGTCCTGGGTGCATACTATTGAATTTCCGTAGTTGTTACGGGAAAAACTATTATCATAAAAAAATTTAATGCCTTTCATTAAAATGTTTGGTAAAAGGAAGGCAAAAGTGAAATTCATATATTATAAATTGAAGTAAAAATAAAGTCTGCGCATAGCGCAGATTGGACTCTAGTAATTATAATTTTTCTTTCGTTGATTCAGTTTACGTACCGTGAATATTCGTTTTTATGTTTGATGAAATGCCCAAATTAAATATTTAATTAGTATGCCATTATATATCTACGTATTAAGGTTTGCAGTGGTATACGCGTGTTTAGAGGTCGATAACCCTTTTTGTTACGTAAATATCCTACCAAATTTCATTCACGGCAAGTATACCCATGTTCATGTATTGATAGAGCTGAACAGATAAGTGCAAATCCATAAATGTCAAGAAACAAGAAAATGATAATCAAACAAAGACCGTGTCGGACCAGCCCGAAGATAGCGGGTGTCTTGAGTTATAGCTTTCAAATTAAATTTGGACTGTGGACTGGTAACGGCATTATATGCGCTTTTTCCACGCTTTTCTGTTATATAAATAATTGGAAAAGATATTCACGCAATCATATGTCTCATCACTAGGTCACATTATGTCAAGATGGTGTTGCTATATACGACTAGTCATGAAGCTCTAGGACTATCAACAAAGCACCACGGACCTGGCATTCAACAGTAGCTTTTTGGACAAATACCTTTCTCTATTCCCACATGTTTCCTTGTTAAATGCTTACTGCTATTTTTGATTATGGTAATTTTTTTAAAACGATTAGGATCCTTAATTTTGGAGTTGGAAATGGTTCAAAACTTGTCCTGAAGAGTAAAGAGTATAACTCATAATCTAAGTGTGTTTTATTGGTCGTCATGGTTGAGTTTTACTCCATAGTCGATGTTAATTTTATTGAAGTAAAAAAACAAAAGAAGAGTAATTAAAACTAACGGAAACAGCTTTTGTGGAAGATTTAAAGTGAAGAAAACCAACCCGGCCACATGGTTTGGTCTCCTATGCTCACTTCTTCCTTATCTTCTTTACACCATTCCTCTTTATATATATATACCCCATCTCACATGTCTATAATCGAACATATAATTTTCTGAGAACCCACAAAACCAGAGAACCAAAAAAAATCGACAGGGAACTAGTTTGTTATCATGGCCAGACAAAGAATGATCACGGTTGAGTCGCCAAAGAAGAAAATGGGTGGAATTGTGAAGCTCAAGAATGTTGTAGAAAAGTTGGTGCAGATTAAAGGCTTTTCCTCGGCCAAGAAACATTGTTCCGACGAATATGGCCGTGACCGTGTCCCAAAAGATGTGAAGGAAGGTCATTTGGCGGTGATAGCCGTTGATGGATATCATGAGCCTACGCAAAGATTTGTTGTCCCATTAATGTTTCTAGAGCACCCGATGTTTAGGAAGCTTCTAGAACGTGCGGAGGAGGAGTACGGGTTCTATCATGATGGAGCTCTCATGGTACCTTGCCGGCCAAGCCACCTCCGGACGATATTGACAGAACAGTGGTGCTAGAGTTTTTAGCTGTAATTATTATTATATATGGTTTACTTCACTTTAAATGATAAAAACTGAATTGGTTATTAGAGGGACTCTAAAGCTTTCTTGTAATTCAAGCTTTCAAGTAACGAATAATTTATCTTCTCACACCTCAAACTTGCATTAAGCACAATTAAGATGCAAATTGTCCGGGAATTGAAGATGTGATATCCGGGAATTGAAGATGTGATATACAGTCTTAATCTGAAGAACAGATGATCTTAGTCCCAGTGCATTATAAATAATTTCATATCTTAAAACAACTGATTTGTTATTTAGTCTCTTAATCTCAGTTTGATTCTTATGGGAAATTTATACGTTTATCTCACTGTACCATTATTTATGTTTACCTTCATTAAACATTTTCATGTATATATTCTTATTTAAAGAGGTAAAAGACTCTTCTACTATTGTTTTATAGATATATGAATATAAATAATTATTTAAATAAATATTTTTTTTTATTTTCGAATTATACCTTTTCAAATCCAAATTTTTTCTAAATATTTTTTTTTTGAAATTGATTTTTCGAATATTTTTGATTTTTTTTAAATTTGAAAATTATTTTTTTAAAAAATTTTATTTTAAATTTTAAGTATTTACTTATATATTTATTAAAATCCTAAACCCCCCATTCCTAAACTCTCTTCAAATCTAAACTCTAAGTTTAGATTAGTTAACCACAAAGTTATAAGTGTCCATTTATATTTTAAAATTAATGGTAAATTTAGTTAAGATAGACATGAAAATTGGTATTGGAATATGGTAGTTTAAGAAATTATCTTTGTATTATTACGTTTGAAACGGTAGTTTTTAAAACTTCTTTCATCTTTTCCAACGATTTTTTTTTTTTTGTTTTTGTTCGTAACAGAACCCTAAAGTAAAATGAAAATGTTCTCGCTATTATTGATTATGGCACGTACAAAACAATACTGTTTGTTATTGTAACCCTAAGAATATATTCTTCTATTGTTTCAGTGAAAGATTATGCTGTAAGAATATACAAAGTCTAGCAAGTCCGGACCAAGTTATAAGTTACTGATACCTTAAATACATTTTAGCATTTTTTTTAATTACAAATGACTATAGTTAAAATGAAAGTGGGGCAGGTATATATTTCATTAAACATAGCTTCGGTTCGAATGTTATAACTCTATACTGGAGGTGCAGAAACGGTAAAAGTTATGTGGGGAGGAGATATGAGACATCAATTCATATGTTTAAATACTGTAGATATCTATGTTCCCTGATCATATATAGATATTTACAAACATATATATGTTAATGGTAGGACAATGTACATAAAACCAAAAGAATAGGTAGGGCAATGTACACCAAACCGTACCTGTAGTTTCTCAATCAGTGCACCCCTCCACACATGACCAGAGCAAGGAGGTTGGACTGGCAAAAATATGGGCGTTATTTAAAATTAAACAGCATATATAATAAGATTATGTGTTTGATTATGGTATAGTATTGGTTTTTCTTCTAATGAAATCACAATCATTTATGTTTTTTTATTCCAAAATAGAAATCAGAATCTACCATTCAACATTTGTGGTGTTTAAATAAGATTTGACAAAGGTTTAAAAGGAAATTAAGTTTGTGTATCATGTTTCTCGCTTGTATTTTACGAAATCCTACTTTCTACTAACCCATGTATTGTCTATATGTATACAAAGACAAAAACTAGCAAGAAGTTAGGTTTGAACAAACAGACTCTAATCCAATATACAAGTTGATTATTGCTTGTTAACTGATGTATCTTTATTTACATATAAGAAAATATGTGTTAACTGAATGTGGTGTCGCTTTTGTACAACTCACACTGTTATAGAGAGATCATACGTTGCCAGTTGGGCATTATTAATCTGTGAAAGTAACGGAGTTTCTATAAAATCCACATCCGTCAGCCGTCAGGTGTTTCATAGAAATTAGCGATAACTTTCAAATACTGACGACGGTATTTTCTGAACTATCTCGTAAATATTGGTAAATGGTAATTCGGTAATACCAAAGTCAAAGTTAAAATTAAGGTCACAGTAAAGTTAGAACAATCATATACGTTTTGGGAGTATATATCTGAACTTTGAAAAGCTCGTTAAAGGCTTTCTATATCTGTAGAACGATCAATATTCTTATTGAAAATTAGACAAAATTAATTGGAAACAATAATATAGAAATAAAAAATTGTTTCGAATTTTTTTTTTATAGAAATAGATGAATATACGGAGTAGAGATTTGACTTTTTTCTTAATTTAATAAAAAAAAAATTTAATGTTAAGGTTCTATACGATTTTTAAGTTTTTTTAATACAACAGCCATGTGACTATTTTGCAACAGCCAAAATAGAATCTACAAACTTATCTACTACAAAATACTCTCGAAATTTATGTGAAGAAGAAGTTCTTTTTGCTGAAAATTTAGTTTACATAGTGCATGAGAAATGAAGAGATAAAGTATCTATGCATTTGGAATTAAAGATAAGTTTGATCCACATGATAAGGAAACGAAGAAAGTGAATATTCAGTAATGTTCTTGCTTGTTCTGCAAGTAGATAATAACAAAAAATATTTCGTTATATGTGGGAATGTTCTACAATGTCTTGACATAATTTAAAAGATTTGAATTTATTAGATATTATGTACTCAATTTTTTTTTTTGCTTAAATTATATACGCAATCTTATAAAGTTAATCTATGATATTTCGCAAAACAAAAAAAAAACATTTTGATAAGATTTATCTATGATGTGAATAATATCAGTGTATCAAGTTAGAACAATCACATACGATTTGGGAGTCTATATCTGTTTGAAAAGCTCGTTAAAGGCTTTTTATATTAGTAGGACGATCAATATCCTCATTGAAAATTAAAAAAGAAAATAATTGGAAATGATAATATAGAAATAAAAAATTATTTCGAAAATTATTTAAGAAATAGAAGAATACACGGAGTCAAGACTTAATTTTTTTCTTAATTTTTTTTTTATAATGTTTGACGTTTCTATACGCTTTTTGAATATTTTAATACAATAGCAATGTGACTATTTTGCAACAACCGAAATAGAATCTAGTTAATCTAGAAACTTAACTACTACAATATACTCTCGAAATTTATGTGAAGAAGAAGATTAACTGGTTTTTGCTGGAAATTTAGTTTACATTAGAGTGTATGAGTAATGAATAGATAAAGTATCTATTGATATGGAATAAAAGATTAGTTTGATCCACATGATAAGCAAATGAAGAAAGTGAAATGTTCTTGCTGTTCTGCAGGTAGAGAATAACAAAAATATTTCGATATACGTCGAAATGTTCTACAATTATCTCACTACAACAAATGTTGACTATAACTACTGCATATATCGTGGTTAAATCGTAGTTAAACCACTATTACGACGACTTAACTACGAATTACGAATCATAGTTACTAGCTCGTCGTAATGGAAAAATCGACGTAAAATCGAAGGAAAAGTACGACAAATGACAATCGAGGTCAAATCGACGTAAAGACCAAATCGTCAGTAGCGTGGAAGTAATAGACAAATCGTCGTAGCGTGGAAGTAATAGACAAATCGAGTAAAATAGAAGTAAAATATGTCGGTAATGCAGGCGTAAAGAAGTCGTTAAAATCGAGGTAAGATAGAAGCTATATTTACAACGAATTACCCTCGAATGTCGAAGTACTTTGGTAGTAAATTATACGACTGCATTACATCTATTTTTTACTTCGAATTTACATTGATTTCTTTCGAACATTTTACTACGAGTTAACCTCGATTTTTTTAGAATTAACCTCGATTTGTAAAAAGTTTTATATTTAAAATTTTTTTGTTCAATAATAAAAATGAAATATATAATTATTTAAAAATAATTTAATAACCAGAAATATAAACAAAATAATAATAATATATTAAAATATTTTAAAATTCAAAATAAAAAATTACAAAAAACCTAAAGATTAAGGTCTTCCGGCTTCGGCACTATGGTTCTCGGTCCGTCGCTCTAGATCCGCCTGCTCCTCAGCGGTGCGTTGTGTGACTATGGTAGGACGGACTTGACTCCACATCTGGCCATACCTGGTCGACTCCGCCATCAAATCAAACATTGGCGCCATGCCCATCATCGAAGTCCGGTGCTCTGCTAAGGCGGCATTAGAAGCTGCCAAAGCTGCCGGAGCTGAGGATTCTCTTCGTCTCTTCCGAAACATAAGCTGCTCTCGCCCTCGGAACATCGTTAACCGAGCCAATTCCGACGACTTCGTCCCTTTTCTTTGGGGCAACTTGTAATAAATTAATTAATTTTATTAGTAAAATATATTTAAAAATAATTATTTAATTAAATTATACTATATATATATTTAAAAATAATTTAATAACCAGAAATATAAACAAAATAATAATAATATATTAAAATATTTTAAAATTCAAAATAAAAATTATTTCGAAAATTATTTAAGAAATAGAAGAATACACGGAGTCAAGACTTAATTTTTTCTTAATTTAATAAAAAAATTTAATGTTAAGGTTCTATACGATTTTTAAGTTTTTAATACAACAGCCATGTGACTATTTTGCAACAACCGAAATAGAATCTAGTTAATCTAGAAACTTAACTACTACAATATACTCTCGAAATTTATGTGAAGAAGAAGATTAACTGGTTTTGCTGGAAATTTAGTTTACATAGTGCATGAGAAATGAAGAGATAAAGTATCTATTGATATGGAATAAAAGATTAGTTTGATCCACATGATAAGGAAACGAAGAAAGTGAATATTCAGTAATGTTCTTGCTTGTTCTGCAAGTAGATAATAACAAAAATATTTCGTTATATGTGGGAATGTTCTACAATGTCTTGACATAATTTAAAAGATTTGAATTTATTAGATATTATGTACTCAATTTTTTTTTGCTTAAATTATATACGCAATCTTATAAAGTTAATCTATGATATTTAGCAAAACAAAAAAAACATTTTGATAAGATTTATCTATGATGTGAATAATATCAGTGTATCAAGTTAGAACAATCATATACGTTTTGGGAGTATATATCTGAACTTTGAAAAGCTCGTTAAAGGCTTTTTATATTAGTAGGACGATCAATATCCTCATTGAAAATTAAAAAGAAAATAATTGGAAATGATAATATAGAAATAAAAATTATTTCGAAAATTATTTAAGAAATAGAAGAATACACGGAGTCAAGACTTAATTTTTTCTTAATTTTTTTTATAGAAATAGATGAATATACGGAGTAGAGATTTGACTTTTTCTTAATTTTTTTTATAATGTTTGACGTTTCTATACGCTTTTGAATATTTTAATACAATAGCAATGTGACTATTTTGCAACAACCGAAATAGAATCTAGTTAATCTAGAAACTTAACTACTACAATATACTCTCGAAATTTATGTGAAGAAGAAGATTAACTGGTTTTGCTGGAAATTTAGTTTACATTAGAGTGTATGAGTAATGAATAGATAAAGTATCTATTGATATGGAATAAAAGATTAGTTTGATCCACATGATAAGCAAATGAAGAAAGTGAAATGTTCTTGCTGTTCTGCAGGTAGAGAATAACAAAAATATTTCGATATACGTCGAAATGTTCTACAATTATCTCACTACAACAAATGTTGACTATAACTACTGCATATATCGTGGTTAAATCGTGGTTAAACCACTATTCTGACACTTAAACTCACAATTACGAATCATAGTTACTAGCTCGTCGTAATGGAAAAATCGACGTAAAATCGAAGGAAAAGTACGACAAATGACAATCGAGGTCAAATCGACGTAAAGACCAAATCGTCGTAACGTGGAAGTAATAGACAAATCGTCGTAACGTGGAAGTAATAGACAAATCGAAGTAAAATAGAAGTAAAATATGTCGAAGTAATGCAGACGTAAAGAAGTCGTTAAAATCGAGGTAAGATAGAAGCTATATTTACAACGAATTACCCTCGAATGTCGAAGTACTTTGGTAGTAAATTATCTGACTGCATTACATCTATTTTTACTTGATTTACATTGATTTCTTCGAACATTTTACTACGAAGTTAACCTCGATTTTTTTAGAATTAACCTCGATTTGTAAAAAGTTTTATATTTAAAATTTTTTTTTTGTTCAATAATAAAAAATGAAATATATAATTATTTAAAAATAATTTAATAACCAGAAATATAAACAAAATAATAATAATATATTAAAATATTTTAAAATTCAAAATAAAAATTACAAAAAAAAACCTAAAGATTAAGGTCTTCCCGAAGCTCGGCACTATGGTTCTCGGTCCGTCGCTCTAGATCCGCCTGCTCCTCGATGCGTTGTGTGACTATGGTAGGGCGGACTTGACTCCACATCTGGCCATACCTGGTCCGACTCCGCCATCAAATCAAACATTGACGCCATGCCCATCATCGAAGTCCGGTGCTCTGCTAAGGCGGCATTAGAAGCTGCCAAAGCTGCCCGGAGCTGAGGATTCTCTTCGTCTCTTCCCGAAACATAAGCTGCTCTCGCCCTCGGAACATCGTTAACCGAGCCAATTCCGACGACTCGTCCCCTTTTCTTTGGGGCAACTTGTAATAAATTAATTAATTTTATTAGTAAAAATATATTTAAAAATAATTATTTAATTAAATTATACTATATATATATTTAAAAATATATATTATCTGTTCAAATATTTTGTCATGTTCTACCGTTGACAACTGAACAGGTGGCAAATCCGGATTTTCTTGGGACAGCTGAGTCTCGAGCTCTTGGATTCGAGACTGAACGTCGTTGTGGATCTTTTCAGCCCGAGCATCCACAAACGTCCCATCTTTATGGGTGTGAGTTTTTTTGTAAAGCTTGGACAAAGATGTAGGTTCTCCATCTTCAGCAGCCTGTAGAAAAAATTTAGAAATTTAATATAATTAATTTTATTCAAAATTTTTTTATTAATAATAAAAAAAAATTACCATCGTAAGGCAACTCCGGCGTGTGGAATCTGCCCGGAAGTATGAGGCAACGGTAAATTGCCTTCTGCATCTGGTGTATGTCGGGCTACCGAGCAGTTGTTGGCCGTCATAATGCTCTGAGGCAACATCCAATAGGCCTTAAGGCCTGTCCATACCGTCTCGATGATGAATATGGGTTTCGCAGCATCACCCTCAACCCTCCACTTATCCTTCCAGTCGCCAACGGTGTTTTTAAGGCAATCCATCGCCTTCTCGGTGAACGCCTTCTTCACTTTCTCGTTGACGGCAATAGACCAATTCCATTTTTGCTGGAAAAAAATTAATTAATAAATATAATAAATAATTATTATAGAAAATAAAATATAAATTATAAATTAAAATATGAAAACTAACATAAAACACTTGAACCAAGTTCTCGAATGTGATCGGCGTAAGACTCCGGTTCGGATGCGGTTGATAAAATATGACTTGATGGTATCACGAAATGGACCGTCCAAGGCGGTTGTCCGTACCAAACCCACAAAAGACAAATAATGTAATTAGATATATATATACATATATAATTTATAACTTATGGAAATAATAATATACTAAACTTAATTACCAGTATGTGTTTGGTGGACGATCAGGATCGATGACGGGTAAACCTTCGCGGCCCGGCATCTGAAGCAAATCCTCAACGGTAAATCTAGCGTCACGGTGCATCCGGGGCACCATCAAATCAGGATGGACATATCCCGGAGCATCTGGCGGTGGAGCAGCATCTGGCGGTGGAGCAGCATCTGGCGGTGGAGCAGCATCTGGCGGTGGAGCAGCAGCGGAGGAGGTGGAGAAGCAGCCGGAGGTGGCTGACCATGCGGTGGAGGGACATACGGTGCAGGAGGCACCCATGGTGGAAGAGGAGCAGACGCAGCTGGTGATCGTTCCAGAGATTGGCTCTCGAACTGCTTCCGACCGGGTTACAGACCAGAGGTAGAAGCATCGATCACCGTCCATCGAGAAATGTACTCTCATAGGTGGGTCTCCTAAGTCGTTTTCTACAGCGAGGAGTGACATGTGTACTCAATCAACCTGTTCAAAAAATCAATTATTAAAAAAAAAACAAAAAATATATATATAAAATGTGCATCTAAAATAAATATAATTTTATCTATTCCTAAACTAACCACCTAATCTAATTCCATCCCTAAGCTAAACCACCTAAACTAAAAAAAAAAAATCGTACCTAGAGAGAAGGCAGAGAGAAGGCAGAGAGAGGTTAGAGAGAAGGCAAACGCGTGAGGTCGATCGTTGACTTCCATATTCGTAAGTGTGAAATGTGTAGCCTCGTGTAAAATACATAGGGGCTGTGGTGACCTTAGAGATCGAACCTTGTATCAGTTCGTGAAACCACGTTGGATAGAATGGATCATCGTAATCAACCTGCATATATATAATTGAATTCATTAATATTTAAGTTATATTATAATAATTATATTAATCATGATTTATACCTGTGTTTTTAACCACTGGACAAAGTGTTGATCTTTCCTTTTGTTCAAATCATTTGGCGATGTTCCTGGTAAAGCTTCTTCAACCTGTTCAACAAACTCACTGATTTCCAAAAGATTATATTAAGTTAGTACTTTTCAAATGATTGCATCTCCTCGCAATTAAGGAGTATATATGTATGGGCACTATGAGCGTCTTCTGTACTCGACCACCAAACTTCTTTGAGTTTTCCAGCAAGGCGTCCAATCTGACGAATACGCCGAAACACTGGTAAGACATATGTCGGCATAACACCTCCATCATCATATCTGCTTGGAGCCCTTTTCGTTAATGCGGACTTGTGATCCAAAATAGTATGGCGTGAAGTGGGAAGTTTCCTCGGACAAACTCCCGCCACTATTGAACCTTCCACCCTTGCAAGATTTTTGCTTTTCCTTTCAAATGTTTCATGGATGGCTCATAAGGATACATCCATCCGTTATGAACTGGTCCACGAAGCAATGCCTCATCTGGGAGGTGGATAAGTAAATGTTCCATGACGTCAAAATGGCGGAGGAAATATTTTCTCCATATTGCACATTAAGATCGGGATATTCTCATCAAGTTGTCTAATGACATCTTCTGTTAAGGTACGTGTGCTAAGATCCCGAAAAAAAGCTCCAATCCCTGAAAATATAATTATATTCCACAAATTATATAATTTGTGGGATTATTTAATATAACAATAAATTAAAATTTTTAGTAATTTATGTTACCTGCAAGTGCTTCATGAACATTCTTTGGAAGCAACTCCGCAAATGCAAATGCAAATGGTAGTAGTCGTTGCATAAAAACATGATAGTCATGACTTTTCATTCCTGAAAACTTTTGCCCTTTCTCAACACATCTTGATAGATTTGACACATACCCATCAGAGAACTTGACATCTGATGCCACCCACTTGAACAACGCTGCCTTTGCTTCTGCTGACAATCTGAAAATGGGAACCGGCATTTGCCCATTGCTTTTAATATGCAGTTCTTTCCTAGAACATAATGCAGGCAAGTCCAACCTTGAGTTCTTGTTATCTTTTGTCTTTCCAGGGACGTTCAATAATGTATTGATGATGTTGTCGAAGAAGTTTTTCTCAATATGCATCACATCAAGATTGTGTCGCAAAAGTAGATCTTTCCAGTATGGGAGTTCCCAAAATATACTCTTTTGTGCCAATTATGCTGTGTCCCATAACCATCAGCCATATTTGCGGAATATGCCAATTACCCCTCTCTTAATTGTTTCTTGTGCACCATAATAATCAATATCCTTCTCGATATCTTCTCGGATAAATATGGTGGAGCGGTGTCTCGTACAACCCTTTTGACCGAAACAATGTCTTGTTCCTTCGATGCGGATGGATAATGGGAAGAAATCTCGATGACAATCAAACCATGGCGTCTTCCTACCATTCTTAAACTGAAATGCGTCGTGCTTCCCATACAATAAGAACAAGCTAGCCTCCCATCGTTGTCCAACCTGATAACATCCCGTATGCAGGAAAGTCACCGATGGTCCACAAAAGAACTGCCGATAGTAAAATTTGTTCTCGTTGAACAATCATATGTCTGCACCCTGTTGATCACAACTCCTTCAATTCTTCTATCAAAGGCTGTAAGAAAATATCGAGGGATCGCCGGATGCTTGGGCCCAGGTATCAATATACTCATGAAAAGAAATTCTCTTTCCATACACATCTCGGTGGAAGGTTGTATGGTGTTAGGATGACTGGCCAAAGTGAGTACTGTCTTCCGGACATTCCAAACGGACTAAATCCATCGTGCATAGTCCAAGATAAACATTGCGAGTGTTACTTGCAAAATCTTTGTGAACCGAATTCAAGTGTTTCCACGCTTTTGCATCGGCCGGATGATTGATTTCGCCTTCCTTCGAGTATGTTCGGCATGCCATCTCATTGCTGCTGCAGTCTTTTCAGATTGATATAATCTCTTCACTATCTGTAATAGGTAAGTACCACATCTGCTGATGCGGTACCCTTTTCGTCCACACCCTTGCAGTTTATATCGTGGCTTCTTGCAGAACTTACACTCCAACAACTCCATCTTTCCTCCAGTAGATCATACAGTTGTCTATACAAACATCAATCTGCTCAAGGTAAGCCAAGATCGCTAACCAATTTCTGAATCTCATAATAAGATTCAGCGGACAAATTATCTTGATGCAAATACTCTTTAAACAACTCAGCCCATGCATCCATACAAACTTGAGGCAAATTATGATCAGTTTTGATATTCACCATCCTAGCTGCCAGTGACAATTTAGAAAGACCTTCTCTACAACCTTCATAAATTTGTTGATTAGCTGCCTCTAACATTTGATAGAACCTTTTTGCGTCCAAGTTTGGTTCCTCTACCTCTACATTGTCTACTTCTACAGCAACTGTTGTTGTTTCACGAAATGCATCGGTAATCATATCATGCATCCTATCATGATCTACGACATGATCCTCAAGGTAACTACTTTCAGGATGCAAATGACTCGGTTCTTCCCTATTACCACCAACTTCAAAGTGAGTACTACTACTAGCTTCATTCCTACTATCACCTTCTCAATGATGAAACCATATGTAGTAATGCGGGGTAAATCCTCTATTTACTATATTTTTCTAAACTGTTTCACTACGAACAAATTTGGTGTTTTGGCATTTACGACAAGGACAAAACATTTTACCAGTTTCCTGCGTGAGAGGTGTGTTTCCAGCTTGGTACATGAATATCTCCGCCCCATTGAGAAATTCATCTGTCACAACTCCTGCAGAGTTTTTATGTGCGTACATCCAACTCCGAACTTCATAGATATTGCCGTTATGAGACATTTTTTGGAATTTATTTGTTCTATTTTTGTTTTTTTTTTTGCATCTTTAGAAAGAAGGAGAAGAGAGCATATTTATAGGAAATTTTCAGATTTGGTAGGTGGAGATTTTGCTACGAATATACTACATATGAAAAATTTACTACTACTTAACTATCTTTATTCACCAACCACACACAAAAACAATTAACACGTTGTCAACCACTTTCTTGTGGATAGCCGTAACATAGTCCCTAAATAGATGGGAAATTGTGGATGTTAGATAGTTGTAATATAACTTCTGTTTTACTACGACCCGTAGTAAGCGTTGTATAATCGACGTAATAGGCCCCCTTGTTACGTCGATTTTAGTTCAATGTAACTTTACTTCGCCATTACGACGATTTTCGAAATAGAAGTACAATCGAAGTAACATAGTCGTAACATTACGACGACAGTTTGGTACAGTTTGGTAGTAGTAAATCTTAGTAGTTAACTCTATGTTTTGTTGTAGTGTCTTGACATAATTTAAAACATTTGAATTTATTAAGATATTATGTACTCAATTTTTTTTTGCTTAAATTATATACACAATCTTATAAAGTTAATCTATGATATTTTGCAAAACAAAAAAAAACATTTGATAAGATTTATCTATAATGTGAATAATATCACCCTATCAGGTGTGGTTGGGTACTTGGGTCCAATTTCTTTATAGGAGGACTGGTAAAAATAGTATTACTAAACTCGTTCTTCAGTTTTTTTAGTTATCTAAATATCCCTTGTTTCTTAACAGTTGTGTCCATTAATTCATTTTATTACAAAAAGTATTATCAAACTCATCCTTACCTTTCCCTAATAATCTAAAAGTTTACATGTTTATTTATTTTTCTTTCAATCAGACACCCGCAGCGATTTAATCGATTATATTCCTGGAGTTGAAGCAATAAACCCCAAAGATACGTCATCATATGTACAAGAAACCGATATCTCCTCAGTGGTCCATCAAATCATCTTCAAAGCATTCGAAGACGCAAAGAAAGTAGATTTTGTTCTCTGCTACACAATTCGCCAATTCCAATCGAAAACGATCCAAGCTTTGAACTCCAAAATCCCATTCTATGCAATTGGGCCGATAATCCCATCTATATTATTAAAGCAGAAGTACAAATCGATTTGTTTGGCTACTTGGATAGTATTTTGTTAGATAAATGTGTTTGGAAACAGGTTTAGGTGTTTTTAAAAAAATTATTTAATTAATCCGAGATTAGTGTGTTTGGTAACATGGATAACAGTATATTTACTTTCTTTTATTTACATATTTAGTCATTGAATTTATAATAAATCAAGTATTTCCTTTTTGTAATTCTTTTTATTTACAGATTCTACCACTACAATTCCATAATTTATCTAAACAAATCGATATTCATATATTGACAAAAGCAAATATTATTTTCTTTGTGAAAAAATAAAACACAAACTGAAAATATATAGTATATATTATATAAAAAAATTTAAATATAGTATTACCTTATTTATTTTAGTCAAATATAAAAATTTCGAGAGTTCATTTTTCAAGAATACAAAATATCATAAAATTAATAAAAATTCATAGAACACTAATGAAAAAAAAATTCAAATTAAGTAATTACAATTCCAAACTTATCTAAACAAAAAGCTAATTCATATATTAATCATTATTAATATTGTACAAATATCACTAAATATTTTCTTGCTACAATCAAGGAATATCTAAATATTAAATATTTTAATTTAAACGTGAATCACCAAAAAATCTAAATTTTCTAACTAGATTACCTTTTTGAAAGATGATATCAATTAATATTGAAAAGAATATTCTTAATTGAATCACAGCTACAATCAAGGAATATCTAAATATTAAATGTCTTATTAAACGTTAATTCACCCATAAAATTGATCATTCTTAATTATATTACGACAATATTAAATGACAATCGTTTATTATTTTGAAAAGGGAATATTCTTAATTATTTTATGCCTAACAATCAAGCAATAGTTTCCAGACCCGTATTTTATGTAGCCCATAACATATTTAATTTTATAGTACATATCCATTATTCTTGACCCATATCTAACAAATCTATATTATTAAAGCAGAAGTACAAATTGATTTTTTTGGCTACTTGGATAGCATTTTGTTAGATAAATGTGTTTGGTAACATGGATAACAGTATATTTACTTTCTTTTATTTACATATTTAGTCATTGAATTTATAATAAATCAAGTATTTCCTTTTTGTAATTCTTTTTATTTACAGATTCTACCACTACAATTCCATAATTTATCTAAATAAATCGATATTCATATATTGACAAAAGCAAATATTATTTTCTTTGTGAAAAAATAAAAACACAAACTAAAAATATTTAGTATATATTATATAAAAAATTTTAAATATAGTATTACCTTATTTATTTTAGTCAAATATAAAAATTTCGAGAGTTCATTTTTCAAGAATACAAAATATCATAAAATTAATAAAAATTCATAGAACACTAATGAAAAAAAATTCAAATTAAGTAATTACAATTCCAAACTTATCTAAACAAAAAGCTAATTCATATATTAATCATTATTAATATTGTACAAATATCACTAAATATTTTCTTGCTACAATCAAGGAATATCTAAATATTAAATATTTTAATTTAAACGTGAATTACCAAAAAATCTAAACTTTCTAACTAGATTACCTTTTTGAAAGATGATACCAATTAATATTGAAAAGAATATTCTTAATTGAATCACAGCTACAATCAAGGAATATCTAAATATTAAATGTCTTATTAAACGTTAATTCACCCATAAAATTGATTCTTCTTAATTATATTACTTACACTATTAAATGACAATCGCTTATTATTTTGAAAAGGAATATTCTTAATTATGTTATGCCTAACAATCAAGCAATAGTTTTCAGACCAGTATTTTATGTAGCCCATAACATATTTAATTTTATAGTACATATCCATTATTCTTGACCCATATCTAACAAATCCAATTTAAAAAATTAGTTAGCATATATTTTCCCTGATTTCAAGTGATTCATGCGCAAGGAAATTCAAAAATATCAATGATTCTTCTATAAATTTGCTTAGCAAGTAATTCTAAAAATACAGAACGAATTAAATATATGTTACCTTAATTAGTTACCCTTTATTAGCAAAATGACTGCAATATTTACGATTTTGTTAAAACAGAAAGAATATTCTTGCAAGGAAATTCAAAAATATCAATGATTCTTCTATAAAATTAGTTAGCAAGTAATTCTAAAATACTGAACAATTAAATATATTATACCTTAATTAGTTACCTTTTATTAGTGAAACTGATAAATAAAAGTTTAACGATATATTTAGTTTAGGAAAATAAATCAGAATATCCTATAATTGAATCAGTATATACCAAATCTAAAATATTTCGATTAAACTTGATCATCAAGATACTTTAAAATTTTCTTCTTATCTAACCTAACCAACCTAACTAGCTGACTAATTACTCTATAAATAGTCATTGAACCTTTTTGAGTCGACCATCTTTGTTCTCTCTGTCTGTTTTTCTTTTTGTTTAGTTCATAATTTTCTTTTTGTTTCTTTGTATTCTAATTATTTGTTCATCATCAAATAAGCTAATAATTAGTGTTTGTTTGTTTTTTTGTTTGTGCAGGGACTAAACTAACGTGAATGATATATGTCTGGCCAAAAGAAGAAGAAGAGGAAAAGTATAAGAATGATATTTCGAGGAAAATTTTCCTTAGGTTGGGAAGCGTATTTATGTTTTCGTGGTATTTAACTATTTGTTTATGTTAGTCCTTTTTAGGTTTTCGCAATGATGGTAAAAATTATTGTATGTATATAGAACCACTTAACTTGCGTGAAATTATGTTGTCTTGTGTAGTTGAAAATGATCTTGGTAGACTCGTGGTCTCGGATCCACATTTCTGATTATTGTTTTATTTATGATCACACACTAATTAAAAATGCTATTTTGTTGTGTGTAGGGTGTTAAAATGCATGCCACTTGGAAAAGAGGAGAGGAGAAATGAAAACTTTTAAGAGGTAATGTATTTAATATTTAGATTATTCCATTATATATATAGTTAAACAGGTTGAGATTGAGAGGTAATGTATAAAAATGAAAACTGTTTAAGTTAGAATATTAAATATTATATATTGTATATATATACATTGATAAAATATTAAATATTAATCAATAATTATATTATTTTATTATATGGTGAAACATGTTATTTCCAGTAATTTATTTTAATATTTTCGGTATTTTAATACAATATATTTTTGAAAAAACCCTTAAAACTATCATAGTAAAATTAATATTTAAAGGTATAATATTAAAGAATATATCAAAACATAAACCCAAATGTTAATCCGCACTTTGAAATTTTGATATATATAAAATTAAGTTATCCTAAACTTTTATATATACAATAAGTTGTTATATAAACTGAAAAACAAATCAATTATTTCAAAGAAATCTAGCGCTTTGAATAACAGGTCCGGATCATAAGAAATTAAATACAAAATAATTCTCAAGTATGTTATTTCATGCATAAAATATTGGTTTAATCATCAAAATCAAATTCAATAGGAAAAATTAAATACATAATAACAACTTACATATATATATATGATATAGGTAATGATTTGAAATAATTAGTTAATTAACAGCATAAAAACAATAAAGAGAGTTATTTTATATTTATAATGTTCATAGTTTATGTGATTCCGGAAATAAAATCAAACAAATGAAAAAACCAGAGCTTCTTTGTGAAGTGAATATTGTGTCTATTTTCACTATCATGTCCCTTACATAAGCACAAGAAAATATTGATTCAATTGTAACAGTTTTAAGAATTTTTCTTATGTTTGTTGTTTTATTATTAATAAAATTTCTTAGAAAACATAGTATTTAATATTTAGATTATTCCATTATATGTATAGTGAAACGGGTTGGGATTGAGAGGTAATGTATAAAAATGAAAACTGTTTAAGTTAGAATATTAAATATTATATATTGTATAATATTTACATTGATAAAATATTAAATATTAAACAATAATTATACTATTTTATTATATAGTGAAACATGTTATTTCCAGTAATTTATTTTAATATTTTCGGTATTTTAATACAATATATTTTTGAAAAAACCCTTGAAACTATCATAGTAAAATTAATATTTTAAAGATATAATATTAAAGAATATATCAATATATTTTAAATTAAAAAGTAATATTTAGTCAATACTTAGATTATTTCTTTATATAATGAAACGGGTTGGAATTGAAAGTTAATGTATAAAATGAAAACTATCTATGTTAGAAAATTAAAAATTATATATATATATATAATAATAAATGTTAGCCAATATTTATATTATTTTATAATATGGTGAAACATGTTAATTTTTTATGGTTACAACTTCTAGCAGCTTATTTTACCAAACTTATTTTTTGAAAAAGAAGAAGTGAATTTCAAATTTGATCTCATACTTTGAATAAATAGATAAAATCATTATATCAAAACATAAACCCAAATGTTAATCCGCACTTTGAAATTTCGATATATATAAAATTAAGTTATCCTAAACTTTTATATATACAATAAGTTGTTATATAAACTGAAAAAACAAATCAATTATTTCAAAGAAATCTAGCGCTTTGAATAACGGGTCCGGATCATAAGAAATTAAATACAAAATAATTCTCAAGTATGTTATTTCATGCATAAAATATTGGTTTAATCATCAAAATCAAATTCAATAGGAAAAATTAAATACATAATAATAATCAACATATATATGATATAGGTAATGATTTGAAATAATTAGTTAATTAACGGCATAAAAACAATAAAGAGAGTTATTTTATATTTATAATGTTCATAGTTTATGTGATTCCGGAAATAAGATCAAACAAATGAAAAAACCAAACCTTTAATTGAATCGCATAAACTATCAACCTTTAGGATTATATTTAAGTTCACAGAATAATTGTATTTACAAAAGTAGGTTTTCAAACAAATAACCAAGACTAACATAGAAAATTTTATTATCTACTTAAAAATAAAATTCGAACCCGGGCGGAACGCACGGATCAAAATCTAGTTCAATCTTAAAACTGGTTCTTCGGTCACAACAAGTCTCTAGTCAGAATCAGATTACACGCAATGGCTCAGCATTAAACCGGCCGGTTCGGTTTTATACGATTCTTTTGGTAGGTATTCACACGTTAATTTTGTATTGGTTATTCGTCCTGATATCGTTAGCTCCGACGAGAACAATAACGAGACAAGTATGTGTGTACATAGGAGGCGAGTTTTAAATGGGAAGCTGGGGACCTGGCGATCGTGATTCCTTGGTGTTGTCAGATGACAGTTTTATCGCATACGAGTATCAAAGAGTTTTTGGCTCACTGTGGATGGAATACAGTTCTGGAGAGTATATGTGGTGTGAAGTTCCATTTCTTTGTTCCCCGTTGTTGACTGATCAGGCTACAAATCAGAAGCTTGTGGTTGATCAAGAGGATGGTAAAAAGTGGCTATGGAAGCTATAAATAACCTTATTGAAAATAAATATATAAATAAGCTTATTGAAGCCATGCATTAGTGACTGCGTTTAGTTTACTCACTAGCTTGTGATGGTTTCTTTGAATGCACAGATAACTTGATTTGTGATGTGGATTTTCTTTCTGTTTCTATTAACATGCACTCCTATTTCTAAGTATATAATGAACACGGAATGAAGACAGAAAATGCACTGTTGGACGGAAACTATTATGTAATATTTTCTAATTAAACTAACACAAATTCAAAGAAAACCAAGGAATATTTGATCATCGAAATTACAGACGCATTTCATAATAGGACAATGAACATCCAAATAGCCAACAAATAAAAAATTTAAATAAGAAAACAAGATTCAAATCAAAGACACTGATGCAATTAATGAGTAATGGCTTGGGTTGAGTACAATAGATACATTATTGTTGTGAGGAAGTGTTGGAGGCATCTGAAGCAGTTTTTTTTTCTTTCTTAAGTATGTGAATTTCATTAACTGGTAATGACACAGAGAGATTACAAGAGTTTGAAGAGATCAAATCCTAGGAATCTAAAGCGCTAGCTAAAGCATAAGTGTTAGAGAGAGCCACAAAAAAGGTAAAAAAGACTCTCTAAAACAAACAAAGGTTTAGGCACAATCTCTAAAGACATAACTAAAGCTTGGCAAAGTATGAATTCATAGCAACCATTGAGTATCAGTAGACCACAACTTGATCTTGCAACCGGGAACCTGTAACAAGAGAGGCGATCATTAGAGTTTACAACCGGAGAACGGTCCGAGGCACCGCAGACCATCCCAAAGGCGACTCCAAAAGGAGGATAGGCGAAGCAGGGTTGACTAAGTCCTGGTCCGGCCATCACAACCTGTGAAGTCCACTCCAGACGAAGCTTACTCCAGAAAACGACAGACCAACTCCCTGAGAAATCCAAACCGAAATGAAGACGCCAGCAGATAAGCACGGGTGAGATACAGGCTGGCGGAAGCGGAGGTTATACGGCTCGACTCCGGTCCCGGCAAACAAGCAGAGCACTAGAAGATCTGGCAGCTTAGCTTCGAGAAGGGCCGGAAGTGGAAGTCAAATTAATTCTGAGACTTTGATATCGGGGAGGTTGAGTTCCCATCAGCAGGCGAGAAGATGAGGGAAAACGACAGGAGGCGGAGACAAAGCAGAGAACAGAAGTCCATGAGCTATCTCGAACCACCAAGGACCCAAGACCATCAGACGCCATGGTAGGTGCTAAGAAGACGGAACGTAATAGAAGTCCCCGGCGAAGTCCTCAAAATATCGCTTTTCGTCTTAAACTCGAAGATCTAAACGGGAAAGTTCTAGCTAGAGCAACCGAAGACAGAGACATGGAAAGACAGAGGAGGCAGCGAGGCTGACCGGAGACGCAGCGGCAGCGACAACGACGGACAGAAGCTCTGGCGAACCCTCCAAGGTGAAGCTGACCCAGATCCACCGAGAGCCAAACCCTAGATCTACTTTCGAAACGGCGCCTCCTGCAGAGATCTGAGCATCCACGACCTCGCCATCACTCCAGAGAGACTGGGTGCACACCCAGAAACCGGTTTGATTTGCCGGATCCGGCCGCTATCCAAACGAAAAACCAGAGGTGATGAGCAAGGAGGAGGTGGGGAAAACAGAGCTCGGAAGGGTTGAGGTTGGACGGAGGGAGCGTTTAGGGGTGGCGACTGACGATTAATGACAACCGCCGGCCACCGGAGAAGAGGTTCAGACGGCGAGGTACGAGTAAAGTGGGTCGGGGGAGAGAGACTCGAGAGTAATTTCTCTTCATCGAGAGTAATTTCGCATCTGAAGCAGTTGTTCAAAACATTCTAAAGCAAGGGGATGATGAGTAGATTTAAATTGTACAACCATCGTCTCTAGTGTCTTTGAGTTTCTCAGTACCAATTCCATGAACGAAGCGAAGAGTTTGGATGCTGCATTCTCACAACGCCCCATCTGAGAGATTCCCTCTGAGGTAGGAAAATTGTGAAGATGTTCTGATCTCCAGCATTGATCCGGATTCAAACCTCGTTCTTCCAAATAGTAGTCAAGATAGTCATCCTCTATAGAACACATAAAAGTTATCCCAGAGAAAACAAAACCGTATTTCCACAAATTTCTTGTTTTTTTGGTCTTACAAAATATATATCAGTCCTATATAGATCGGCTCAGCAAAAAGAATTAAATGGGATGGTTCTTGAAACGGTCCTAGCTACTCAGTTAATCTTAGTTTGCATGGTCCTATTAACATACAAGGAAATGAAAAGAGGTTTCTAGTAAAATACTTTCATGATGCCGCTGCACGTTGCCTGTGCTATTAGCTTTTTGCTTGCAGGTGAATTTTGTAGTAACCTTGTTATACCGGGAATAGGAGATCAAACAACCATTGTTTCAACAATCAGAGTGTGGACCTTAAGCATTGGGAAAGTAAAACCACGGAGCTCGGAGAGAGATAGCATCTATCTATACGATAATAAAAGTCAGACATGATCAAAATAAATAGATCTCTACAGAAAAAAAAACAAAACAAGAACTGTATATCGTTATAAACTAGTAAGTTGATGTTTATATATGCATTTGTATTCCAACTGAATAAAAACAGTGAAAACTTAATCATCAAACAAAAGCATTTAGCCCTTAACTAGAGAGTACAGTGGAATGGAAAAGACATAATACCTGAAGAAGGGTTCTCCCAAAAGTAAGCCTCTCTACATTTTGCAACTTTTCCAGCATCTTTGGCACCATGACTTGAACTAAATCAAGCACCGAGAAAAATTTCAGATAGCTGAGGCAAATTTCAAGGTTAGCTTTGGTCACAGAGGAGACATCAACTAAAGTACATGGTTTCTGTAATGTTGTCAATTTCAAATAATGGATATGCGGCGCTATAATCTCATCTGGATATGAACTTTGGGAACCCCCTTAATCTCCAATCTCCTCAAGCTCAGCGATTTACTCAGATCAAGAAGCTGAGGTAAACCACGACAGTAAATCAATTCCAAGGTTTCAAGAATTGGACACCAGAGAGAATATTAGCAATGGATTCATCACAGGAGAAATTGCATGCATGAATTCAGTATCAAGTTTCTTAGGGATTTCCAAGACACTGTTGTGCATCTGGGAATCAAAGCGCAATTCAAGTAGAGTTTCTCCAAGGAGGAACTAACAAAGAAGAACTCTGGACAAGTATAATAATTATGTAAGGACACAGAGAGTTTATGCACGCTGCGAGACATAGCGAACTTGATCCAGCTATTAATCTCGCGTGAAGTGATATAATGGGCGCTATCAAGACAAAAACTTGTGAGTTTCAAAGCCCTGTAGGATCTCAGGGTTTGGTTTATCCCTCGGGCCGTAGCTTCCTCGCCACGAAAGGAGAGACAAGGTGTCTCGCACCATACATGCCTCCATCGTTTGGACAGTGTTTAAGGTGAGTATGGTCTCAAGAGAAGTAAACAATACTTAAAATGGGTCGAACAGAGGTATTTATTAGATTTCGAGATGAGGTTACAAAGGTGGAGAAAGTGAATAAAATGCCGGAGCTCGGAGAGCTTTTAAGCCGGAAAAGCGTAACAACGGAGAGACGATTGTACGGATGCTAAACCCTAATCTCGCCGTTATGCTTGTATTGCCTTGTCCAGATACCTTTCTCCTTTGCTTCGCCCCTTTTATAGCCTCTGCTCGGATGGCACTTGACCTAGTTCCCCCCTTGACTGATTGGGCCTTTGACGGCCTGTCGGGCTTCGATCAAATCTTCTCCCGGGCTGTTTAGCCGGTTTCCTCTTGTTCGTCTGTTGTTCGGCTAAAAGTAGTCTGTAGCCGAGCCGAGGTCGCCGAGCCGAGGTCGCCGAGCCGAGGCTCCTTGAACGTGAACCACCTAATTGCTTCGTTGGGCCTTTTGTTCGATGGGCTTTGTGGATGGGTACAATCCATCCTCAACAGTAAGTCCCCCCCCCCAGTTTATCGAGAGATCGCCAGTCGGTCTTCGATGAATTGGAAGTTTTTTAGTTCGGAGAACAAAAGACGCAATCTGGGTATGTCGGCGTGGTTCCCGAGATATGAACACATCGTAACCGTTGAGAACCAGCACAATTGTTGGTTTTGGTTTTCGATCGGAGCTGGGAAGACGAACTGGCGCGACCGCGCGGCACGCGCCAGGCCCATTTAGGCCCCTTTAGGCGCAATGATGACGCCTTGATTCGTGCGCTCATCTTTTCTTATAAATAGAGCAGCCCTCCCTCACTTCTTTCATTTTCTCTCCGCGCTCGTAAGGTATTTTCTCTCTCTTCTCTCCTTCTCTCTCTAAGTTTCTGCTTAAGTTTTGTTCTCTTTCGAGATGTCGTCGAAGCAACGGTTATCTCGGGAGCAAAAGGGAAAAAGGGTAGCATCTGCCCGGAGTTCGTCTGAGGACGCGGCTGACGTTCACCACGAGGCTATGATGAATACGAGGAATATGGATCTGGCTCAGCGTCTCCTGGTCGCGGAGGCTCGTGACCAATTCCGAGGTGATGACGATGGTCAGGAGGCGGTGGATGCTCGGATTATTCCGATCAGCTATTTCCCCGGAAACATCTTCACGGAAGAGGGTCCGTTGGAGGTCAGGAGGATACGGCCTTCAATCGTCGAGGGACAGGACTGGCCGAATGTTGAGAGCACGAGATCGACTGTCAGTTCGGTCCAGGACGTTCTCCGTGGTCTTGTCGCACACGGTGTTACATTTATCATACCGACTCCCGAGCAAAGACTGTGGTCTCCCCCGAAAGGTTATCAGTGCGTATATGAGTCGTACTTCCAGGACGACACAAGGCTGTGGTTTCCGATTCCCCGGATAGTTACAGCTTATGCTTTTCGGAGGGGAGTCGCCTTGAGCCAGTTGATGAACGGCTCGATTAAGTTGATGGTCGTATTGTCAGTAATTGCAGCCGAGGCTGGGACGTCGCTAAGCGTCCGGTCGTTCGAGGAGTTGACCTCGGTAACGGTTGCGGATGGACTGGTGTCGACGAGGATGCGTCCAAACTACAACGTGGTTACGGGGTATCCGTCCAAAACCACTGACTGGCAGTGATCGTACTTCTACGTGAAGTCCAATAGGTCGGCGTTCGAAGAACCGCCGAAAACGAGGTATCGCGTCCTTTGGAACTCGGACATGGGTACAACATTATTATCTTTTTAGCGATCGCAGCGTGTTCCTCTGACGTTATATATTTTCCTTTTGTGTGCAGTTATCCACCCGAATATCGCTTCGTACCCCGAGGATTGGAAGCAGAGTGCTCGGATCGTCGCGTCACGGAGACAAGACTGTTGGAAGAATTTTTCCAGCGCCAGGATTCGGAGATCCATTGATTGGATTGCTGCTCGTGAGTGTCTTCTTCCTTCTGAGTAAAGGAAACTGGGGAGTTTTTCTTTGCTGTGTTCCCACCCCTCTCTTTTGGTTTTTGCAGAGAAGTGGACTTCGACCTCGGTCCCGTACATCAACAGTGCTAGGATCAAGAAGAGATTGGCACTTTTCACGTCGGCCGAGCAAAAAGAAATCATCAGAGCGAGAACGATGAAGGAGTTGCCCGACCTAAGCTTGATTGTAGCGACGCAAGTTGGTTCCAAAGGCGGTGCTCCTACGCGTGGAGAGGGAACGTCGGTACCAAGGAAAGAGAATGTTGTTCCTACGGTAACCGAGCAGACGCCTACCGGTGGACCCTCCAAGAAGAAGGGATCTAAGCAAAAGAAGACTTCTAGTAGTCGGACGGTGCCCGAGGGAGGAGAGAATGTCGAGCAAGCGCCCGTGACTGATCCTCCCAAGAAGAAGGACAAAAGCAAGAGGAAGAGACCGGAGGTAGGGTCCGGAACTCAGAGCGATAACCAAGTGGAGCTCGGGAGTTCCCCCATCGATATTGCTCCGAAGAAAAAGAAGCCGAAGAAGAAAAGCTTAGTCAAGCCCCACGTTTCTTCCGTCGTCGAAGAAGAACTCGAGGACTTAGCTCCTGATAACGTTATGACGGGTCGCGACTCGGACGACGATGAGAACCAGACCGTGGCTTCTCGGATCAGGAGGAGGGAAGGTTTGATTGCTAATGAGAATGTCGCTGGGACTCCTGTGAGTGACCGGGGAGCCGTTGGGAGCTTGGGCTTCCTGCCAGTTTCCGAAAGGGATAGTGGTCGTTTACCCGAGAGATCGCCGTCTCGGAGTCAAGGCGGGTCCGAGACTCGCGTACCTGGTCGTCCCAGGGAGACCCCGGGGGACAAGATCACTTTTAGGTTTAAACGTGAGCTTCCCCTGGTCTTCTATCCGGAGGAGTGCGGCCGACTTGTGCAGTTGGTGAAAGGCGGGCCCGACGAGCTACCTCCAGAAGCTGATCTTGCCTTCGGTGAGGATTACAAGCAGGCTGCCTGCTCGTCGATTAGGGTAAGAACATAAATGTTTCTTATCCTCTTCTTTCATGTATGTTTTTTTTTAAATGGGTGGTTACGAAAAAAAAAAATTTTGTTTCTTTGCTTGGGCAGAACCAAGGCGATTGGAATGTCGTGGTTGGGAAATACGACATGGCGCTACGACGGGCGCAAGAGCGGCTTCGGGAGAGTGAGGAGGGGAAGGAGAGACTCGAGCTTGCGCATGAACAGGCTCTTCGGGAAGCCATTCGTGAAAGAAATGCGGCAATCGTCCGGGAGAAAGCTCTCAGGAGGGAATTCAACGAGACGAGGACTGCCGACGCGGCCGAACTGCAGATGTGCAAGGAGTCGATGAAGGATCTTGAGCACGTGGTCGGTAAATTGGAGAGAGATAAGGCAGAACTCGAGGAGGAGAAGGCTAGGGATTCGTTGAAGCACGCAGAAGAAGCGGGGCGGCTCCGGAAATCCCGTAAATACGAAGTCACGCATGAGAGGATTCGCGTGATGATCGCGATGATCGCCAAAGCCGAAAGGTGCTTTCATCGGATCCGCCTTCGCGAAGAGCAAAGGGACAAGTATGACGATGCCCGGTGTCTGTACAGCCAAGCCTTCGGGACGAGGAAATGCCTTGAGCAGATAAGGGATTCAGGTGCCGATATTCCGCAGGCGACTATCGATACCTACGCCGAGCAAGAGGAGCACTTCAGGGAGGAAGCGGCTCGTCTAGAAGTGAAGGAGATCCCTGAAGACTACCTCCGCCTTTCTCCTCTGGTGCTGGAGTCCCGCTTCCTGATCGAGGACGTCTGGGGGCGGATCGACCCGTACAGATCGAATACGGACCTGATCGATTCGGAGGCAGCGTTTGCCCTCCGGACTCCTCGTAGCAATCCTGACCCTCCTCCCGAGAGATGCGAGAGGGGTCTTATTCAGCCAGCTGGGTCTTCCAACCTGATGCACCCTAGGAAACGCTACTCGACCGGTAAGGGGGATATGAACTCCGAAAGGAGAACTGATGGTTTGAATGACGACACAATGGGTTGCGGAAGGCCCAATGATACTGCCAAGGTGTCTGATCAACGCCTGATATGACTCACAGGTCCGTTGAGGAGACGATCTCGATCTGTTGCCGGATGTGACGCACCGGTCCAACGAGAAAGAGTGTGTAACTTGGAGCTAACCACACCAAGAAACGAAATGAAGTGTTCTTGACAAAGAACAGAGAGAAAAACTCATAAAAAAAGGAAAACAATCTATGTTATTTCGTGGCTCTATGGCCTTATTTATAGGATTACAAGTTGTAGTGATCCAAGAAAGAATGTGCTAAAAACAAGACATAGAAAATAGAAATAAAGACTTGACTAAATAAAGTCTTTGACTGAAACTTGGACTGCCTCTTGATATAGCCACGACCTTGACTTGGAAAAGTGAAGAATATACTCCTGAAATGGGCCAAGACATGTCTCTTTAAGGCCTGGTCGAAATCCATCATTTTCCTTTAGCCAATTTTATCGGTTTCTCCATTTGGGCCAAACAAGCCTGTTTTCGAAACTTCTGGAAAACCATCAAGTCCAAGGCTTTATTGGACATTTAAAACATGAACCATCACCTTTGGCATGATTGAATTGGTCGTTGGTTCATCAGAAAGAAGGTTAGCCATTTTCCAGCTTCTCGGGTGGTCGAACCAGCTCGGAAGATCAAACCATCTTGCTCAGCTCGGCCAGATGAGTGTCTGTCCAACCAAGCTCGTCTAGGATAGTGTAAGTCCAGCTCACTTGAGTATTCAGCTCATCTAGCTCAGCTAGGTAAGTGTCACTTTGATTCAGCTCGACCAGCTCGCCCATGTAAGTGTCAGCCCGATTCAGTCCAACTACACGCACTTCAGCTGGTTTCAGCTTGTCCTCAATGTCATCAGCTGACCTTAGCTCGTCCAAGATTGCATAGATGATAAGGTAACTGGCATAATCTGATGAGAAAACTTCGGTTAGGTCGAGATGGTTGACAAGAACGCCACCCTGGGCCGTATCCATGATCCAAGCAGGTCGGTGCTCGAACCAGGTTCTATCACAACCTCCGCGCAGATCACGCAGCTGCTCCGGTAGAAGAGGCCGTACCTCCTACTATTGTGATAGTCGATTCGTCAGCGAAGGCGTCGGGGGTGGGCAGCTCATCGGCTTCTAGTTCTGGTAACCCGAAGACCGGAGGCGAGCATCCTGCGGGTCCTAGGGCAAGTCTTCCTCCGCAGACCTTCGGTCGAGTTTCGGGTCCCTCTGTGGGAGAGTAGGAGCTTTCTTTTGTTTTCTTGTCCCGGATCCCGGCTCGTTGCAGCCTTTGTTGTTTCAAGTACCTTTTTTTTTTTACTTTCTTTTGTCTTCGTGCCTATGGCTCTTTGTAGTTTCCAAACTTATTTTTAATGTATGCCCGGTTGGGCCTTATTGTTTTTATCGAGAACTCGGGGTTGAACCCCTTCTTGCTTTTCTTAAAGCTCTTTGGATTTTTCCTCTTAAGGCTTGCTCGTTTTAAGTATGTTACGGTTGGTCGTAACGACTTAGTTTAATTCCTAGGATAATCATTTGCATGCTGGTCCATACAACTGATTTGGCAATAAACCAACAGAACTTAACCAAGATAGTATTTTTTCAAATGTCATTCGAGGAAAAGGTATTTGAGACGCTACACGGTAATCGAGAGACGTTTGGCCGGCCAACCCACAATTCTTCGATTTGTGATGAGGTTCAAAAATTTCACTCGTGGGTTGGTCGATGTAAAATGCATCGGTGACCGTAACCCGGTTTTTCCCTTTCGACGTTATCGATCAGGATTCGCCGATTATTGAGAGAGTGTTAGTCGCCTTCGTGTTCTAAGGGCTAACATCGTTTGCTCGTGGTGACTTCCGTTGTGTGGGATGAGTCTCCGAGTCTAAGTTTTGGACTTTGGTTTTGGTTGGGGCTGGACCCCGTAGAGGGGATGCCTACGTACCTCCGAAGAGGATCAAGCCTTTCGTAGTTCATTTTGCCCGAGCAGGGGTGATGTAAATCAGTTGCTCGGACGTGTAGAAGTGACCGTAGGGTGCATCTACTCGGTTTTGGTGGGTGACCTATTCTCGTGAGTGGTAACGACAAAGATGCACAGAGTTCCAAGCTCGTGGGACTGCTTCTCCGCGGGAAGTCTCGAGTCGATAAACTCCCGGTTTGACGACTTGAGTTATTTTGTAAGGTCCTTCCCGGTTTGCTCGAGTTTTCGGCATTGAGCTCTTTGGTGTTTTCAAGACCTTCCTTAAGACTAAGTCACCGAGTTCGAGAGGGCGTGTTCGAACCTTCTTGTTGTAGTAGCTTTCAATCTGGTTCTGATAGTTCTGGATCCGAAGAAGAGCTTGGTCGCGCTTCTCTTCGAGTTGATCGAGAGAATCCATTTACATTTCCTGGTTCAGTTCGACGTACTGGGGCATCTTCGCTCGGCGAAGGCTCGTGACATTGGCTTCCGCGGGAGCCATCGCTTCCATCCCGTAAGCGAGGGAGAAAGGAGTTGATTTGGTCGCGCCTCGTGGGGTTGTTCGGTGCGACCAAAGGACGCCGTCGAGTTCGTCGGCCCAGTGTCCCTTCTTGAGATCGAGACGCTTCTTGATTCCGTCGATGATAATTTTGTTCGATGATTCGGCTTGTCCGTTCCCCTGGGGGTATCTTGGTGTCGAGGTGCTTAGTCTGATATCCCACTTGGTGCAGAAGTCCTTGAAATTCCCTGAGATAAATTGAGAGCCGTTGTCGGTCACGATCTCGTATGGTAGACCGTGGCGACAGATAATGTTTTTCCAGACAAAACCACGAACTTCTTTTTCGGTAACTTGTGAGAAAGCCTCGGCCTCGATCCACTTAGTGAAGTAGTCGGTTAGGACTAGGACGAAGCGACGCTGGCGAGAATTTGGCATTTGCCCGATGATGTCCATTCCCCATCTCATGAACGGATAGGGTGCTGCGGAAGTGCGCAGTAGCTCGGTAGGACTGTGGATGCTCGGAGCATGTCTTTGGCATTTATCGCACTTCCGAGCGTATGCTTCGCAGTCAGTGTTCATCGTTGGCCAAAAGAATCCTACGTTTCGAATCTTCAGAGCGAGTGCTCGTCCTCCAGAGTGGTTTCCTCCTGCTCCATGGGTTTCTGCCATGACCAATCTTGTTTGCTCACCGTAAATACATTTGAGCAAAACTTTGTTGGCCGCTACTCTGTGGAGTTCTTCTTCCATAATGACGTAGTGGGCGCTACGCCTCTTGAGGCGTCTTGCGGCCCATTTATCGGTTGGAACCGAACCTTTGGTGAGATAGTTGATGAACTCTGTTCGCCAGTCATTTGCTGGCTGATCTTGATCAGTCATCTCGACCTGTTCATTAGTTTCTTGTTGGGGCGTTGTCTCGGACACTGGAGTGACAAGGTCCGCTGCCTCTACCGAGATGTCGATGCTCGGTTTCTCAATACGATGGATCGGGATAGTTCTCTTTACTTGGTCGCGAAGCTTGCTGCGGCGCCGTAATCGTCGGCATACGTTGTCTCCGCGCGGTACCTTTGTTAATTCGAAGAATTCGAATTCCTTCGCCAGAGCTTGGACGACTCGAAGGTATGCGTCCATCCTGTCATTCCGGGCGTCGTACTCCCCGCTGAATTGACTTGCGACAAGTTGTGAGTCACAGTATGCACTTAGCCTTTTGGCTTTAACTGCTTTCGCGAGACGGAGACCAGCGATGAGTGCTTCATATTCTGCTTCATTGTTGGATGCCGGGAATCCGAAACTAAATGACTGTCGGATGAGTTCTCCTGTCGGGGACTGAAGTTGAACTCCTGCTCCTGAACCTTTATTCGTCGAGGAACCGTCGACGTGTAGGATCCAGTATGCTTCCGGGACTTCGAGATCTTGGGCTAGTTCTGGGGGTAGCTCCACGAGGAAGTCTGCAAGGACCTGGGATTTGGCGGCTGTTCGGCACTTGTATGTGATATCGAGTTCTCCGAGCTCTATTGCCCACTTGGTTAGTCGACCGGCTCTGTTTGTGTTTTGCAACACGGTTCGGAGTGGTTGATCAGTGAGAACTTCTACTGAGTGGGACTGGAAGTAGGGACGGAGTTTCCTTGCCGACTCAACGACTGCCAGGGCCATTTTCTCAAGTGTTGGATACCGGGTTTCTGGTCCGGTCATCCGTCTACTCATGTAGAACACTGGTCTCTGCTCTCCACGATCTTCCTTAATCAAGACGCTGCTGATTGCGGCAGATGATACTGCGATATACAAGGATAAGACATCACCTACGTCCGGCTTGGCCAAGACTGGGGGGGGTCGTTAAGTAGTGTTTGAGTTGACTGAAGGCTTCTTCACACTTGTCATCCCAGAGAAATTTCTTGTTTCCCCGAAGGAGATCGTAGAAAGGCAGACACCTGTCCGTTGATCGGGAGATGAACCTGTTGGCGCCAGCGATTCAATGCGATAGTCGCTGAACTTCCCGGCAGTTTCTTGGACTCGGGAGATCAAGGACAGCTGAGAGTTGCTTTGGATTGGCTTCGATTCCTCTCTGTGTCACGATGTAACCGAGGAATTCTCCAGACGAGACGCCGAAGGTGCATTTGGCCGGGTTGAGTTTCATCTTGTACATATTAAGGATATCGAAGCATTCTTTCAGGTGAGCCAGATGGTCGTCTTCTCGGAACGATTTGACTAGCATATCGTCGATGTAGATTTCCATCGTTTTACCGAGCTGTTTGGCGAACATGCGGTTGACTAGCCGCTGGTAAGTTGCTCCGGCGTTTTTCAGCCCGAAAGGCATCACCTTGTAGCAGTTGGTCCCTCGATCGGTGATGAACGAGGTCTTCTCTCGGTCGTCAGGGTGCATCGGGATCTGATTGTATCCTGAGAAAGCGCCCATAAAGGTAAGCATCTCGTTCGGCGATCGACTTCGGCGAGCGATCAATGTTTGGCAACGGATAGCTATCTTTCGGACAGGCCTTGTTGAGGTCGGTGAAGTCCACGCACATACGCCACTTACCATTTTTCTTTTTGACGACGACCGGTTTGGCTAGCCATTCCGGGTACCGGACTTCGGTAATTGACCCTGCGTTAAGTAGACGCTCGACCTCTTCGACAACCGCCTTTGACCTCTCAGGACCCAACTTTCGCCTTTTTTGGCGAATAGGTTTGATATTCGGGTCTACGTTCAGTTCGTGGGTCGTGATAGAGGGATCGATTCCTTGCATGTCGGACATCGACCATGCGAAGGTCGATAGGTTCTGCTTCAAGAAGTCCATAATTTTGAGTTTCAATTCGTCGGACAAGTATGCACCTACTCGCAGGGTTTTGCCCGGATCCGATTCGTCAACTGGTACCTCGAGTACTTCTTCCTTCTGGGGATATACCTTGCTGACAGGTGGTGACACTGAGTTGACGAGTGATTGGGAGCGTTGTAGCTTGATTGTGGCGATTAGGAGATCTCGAGCGGCGCGTTGATCTCCTTTAATCGTCTTAATGGTTCCATCGGTTCCCGGGAACTTGACACACTGGTGATAGGTTGATGCGATTGCTCGCATGGAATGCAACCATGGGGTTCCGAGTATTACATGATAAGGGGTCTTTGTGCTGACCACCGAGAATTTGACCAGCCTAGTCACTCCTCCAGCTTGTACTGAGAGTCGGATGGTTCCGAGGGTCACTTCGGAAGATCCATTGAAGCCCGTGAGTGTTCTGGAAGACGGTTTCACGTCCTTTAGGTCGATGCCCATCTTTACTAATGTCTCGCGGAAAATGATATCCACCGAGCTCCCGGTATCGATTAGTACCTTAGTGACGTCGTACTTATCGATAGCCAGGACGACGAGGAGTGGGTCGTTCTGGGGTAGACTCACGCCGAGTAAATCATTTGGAGAGAAAGAGATCTCGGGGTCATTGGGAGGCTTCTGCGGCCAACGCTGAGATGTCTCTGCCTGTCGTCGATGGTCTTTGACAGACCGGACTGAGTCTCCGCAGGGTGGCGATCCACCCATTATCACGTTGATCCGTGGTCTGATACTGGCCTGCTTCTTGAGGAGAAGAGCTCTGAGATCTTTACTCTCCTCCGGTCGGTCAATCTTTTGGCGGTTGAGCTTTGCGCGCAGGTCGCCTATTCGTGCGTTCAGTTGCTCTCGCAGGTCGGAAACAGGGGCGCCGTCCTGGAGCGTGGGCTTGGATCTTTTGACGTTTAGCTTTGTCCTGAGATCGAAATGCTGGGAGACTGGCCGATCTCCTGAGTAGCTTTCCTCTTAAGTAGTTCTCGTAGATCTGACGACGCGGGGAAGTCTTTGGGATTGCACTCGGAGGATGGCTCCTCGTCGTCGGATGAAGACTCGGGCTGGGCGCGAATAACTTCGATCCTCTGCCTAACCGCTGGTTGGTCCTCGTCAGCCGAGACGTCGTCATCGTCGTCTTTCTGAGGCGCTTGCTCGGAATCTTTCGGCTTCGGGTTATCCTGCTTGGATTTCCCTTGGCCCTTTCGTTGGTTCTTCCTGTCTTTGTTCCTGCTCCAGCTGTTCTCGCTTTTTGGTTTCGGAGAGGGGATCTTGAGTTCACCGCTTTCGATTGAGGCGAGGAACTGTGCGAAGAGCGTCTTGCACTCCGAGGTATCGTGGCCTTTGACTCCATGGAGTTTGCATGACTTAGTGAGGCCGGAGGGTGCGAGATGATCCGGCTACAGAATCAACCGGAGCGGATGTAGTGGCAGCCGATGCTCGGGGAGACTCGTCCGGGGAATCCGTTTCTCGGTGAAAGGTATTCCACTTTTTCCCATTCTCGTCGACCACGTAAAGGAGACTGTTCTTATGATTATGTTTGTTTGTGGTAGCATGCTGGCGGGGTTCGATATGAGTGTTGGCGGCGTTTTTAGGCGCCGGTTGCTTCGCAGCATTGTGCTTGTTCAGGATGGCTTTAGTATCTTCTTCCATACGGATGAAGTTATGCGACCGAGCAATGGCGTCTTGTAGGGACAAAGTGGGACTTCGGTAGAGGTCTTCTCGGAATTTGCAGTCGACCTGGAGAGTGTTCATTAACCCATCGATAGCAATGTTATCGGGGATGTTGATTCTTGACACGATCGACTTGAAGCGCTCCATGTAATCGCGGAGACTTTGATCCTTCGTCTGTTTCAAGTTCCAGAGACTTGAGGCTGTGGCTTCGCGCTTAGTAAACATGATGTATGTCTTGAGGAAAGCCGAGGAAAGCTCTTTGAAGCTGCTAATCGAATTCTCATCGAGTCCGGAAAACCAAGTCAGGGCCTGCTCGTTTAACGTCTCGACGAAGAGCTGGCAGTAACCAGCGTCTTTCTCTTCCGAGGAAAGTCGGGCTCTTGCCATGGCAATATTGAAAGCTGTCAAGTGCTCGACCGGGTCCCCTCCTGGCTTGTAATCAGGTAGGCGCAGCTTGTCCATCTTCCGGAGCTTGACTCTGGTTAGCTCCTTTGTGAAAGGCGTCCGAGATGTAGAGGCGATGACGCTGTCGATTTCGGGAGCTGCGCTGGTCGCCTGGTGAATTCTTGAGCTCATCTGTTGGAAGTTCAGCTTGAGCTCGGCGATCTCTCGGATAGTTACCGAATCGGATGTTGTCGGAAGAGCGTCGGCTGCTAGGGTTCCGATTTGCTCGACCTCGTTCGCCGTGATACCGTCCGCTGGAGTTGGAGGGTTGGTGTCGAAGAGCTGTCGGCGAAACGGTTGGCTGGTGGATGGTACGCTGAGAGCTGCGACGATGGCGGCGAGCCGTTCGTTCGTCGCCTTCTGAATCTCCTCCTGGTGAGCGAGTCGGGCCATGACCGAGCTCATGAACTCCGACGAGGTGATAGGAGGAGGCGGAGGAGGTGTGAGTTCCGGTTCCCCTTCTGAGGTACCAGGGTTCGTACCTTCGGTCGTCATATCGGTCTAGAAACACTGAATCTGTTCAGCCCCACGGTGGGCGCCAATTGTTTAAGGTGAGTATGGTCTCAAGAGAAGTAAACAATACTTAAAATGGGTCGAACAGAGGTATTTATTAGATTTCGAGATGAGGTTACAAAGGTGGAGAAAGTGAATAAAATGCCGGAGCTCGGAGAGCTTTTAAGCCGGAAAAGCGTAACAACGGAGAGACGATTGTACGGATGCTAAACCCTAATCTCGCCGTTATGCTTGTATTGCCTTGTCCAGATACCTTTCTCCTTTGCTTCGCCCCTTTTATAGCCTCTGCTCGGATGGGACTTGGCCTAGTTCCCCCTTTGACTGATTGGGCCTTTGACGGCCTGTCGGGCTTCGATCAAATCTTCTCCCGGGCTGTTTAGCCGGTTTCCTCTTGTTCGTCTGTTGTTCGGCTAAAAGTAGTCTGTAGCCGAGCCGAGGTCGCCGAGCTTCGGCTCCTTGAACGTGAACCACCTAATTGCTTCGTTGGGCCTTTTGTTTGATGGGCTTTGTGGATGGGTACAATCCATCCTCAACAGACAGGACGGAAGTTTTTACTGCGAGATCGTTGGGAATAAAGGACAAAATATGGTGGAGTATCTCATCTGGCATAGAGCTGATGAAATCTCCACTGTCCCCTGTTGATGATGAAGTCTCTCGTTTCAGTTTTCTTTGGCTAGGGTTTCTTCCGCCGCTATCCGCCATAATAAACAATGTTTGTTAAAACTTAACAGACTAGCTAAAACAATGACAGACTAGCTAGGCGTTTTCCTGCATGATATGTTATGCGGAAATAGAAGTTATGAAATTTAAATTATATTTAAAAATTATAATTTTTAGATTTTATTGTTTTCTTGAAGTATTTAATTTTAAATTTTAATTATATGTAAAAATTAAGATAATGTATACATTTTTAAAAAAATCTATTTATAGTATATATTATAAATTTAAAATTATAATTTTGGAAAGATATTTTATCTATATATTTTTGGGTAAATATATTAAATCAAATTCTAGAAATTAAGAGAAAATTTTGTTAGGTATACAACTATCAAAACGTAAAACTAAATAATATTTCTAAAACTTGTAGATATTAAAAAAAAACTAATGGTACTGGATTAGAAAATTACAATTAAAACTGCATAAAATTGAATAATTGTTTTAGTAACTAAAATTATATAATTGCAAAAAATAGAATAAAATAATATTTTGAAATTATATAATATTATTATATTTTTAGAGGAAATTTTTTGTTCCAAATTATATGACGTTTTCGGTTTTCTATGTAAAATTTATTAACAGTTAATGTTGTATGACCAATGATAATATGTCTTCTATTTTTCATTGGTTGATTTGTGGTTAGGTAAATAATTAATGATGTTTTTGTTTAGAAAATATAAGAAATTTATGTTTTTATTAATCTATGTGTAAGGTTCTAAAACTGACTTATAAAAGAAAACGAGGGAGTATTATTTATTATTATATTAGTGAGGATCTATAAGTTATTATCATATTCTAAAAAGTTTACCAAAAATATAAATCAACATTAAATGTAATATTCATGTCATAATTAACTTTAAACCTTGTCATCATTTTTCTTTCAAAATCAATCTGGTAAAAAGGCACATCACAAATTACTTTTATAGGGGATAGGTTGATATTATACATTGCATCAAGAAATCCAAAACAAACTCTTGAGTAACACATCTAAACCATTAGGAAACATGATCTAACAAATACAACAACAAGAGCAATCAATGATGAAGCCCACACTGAAATTATATTAGATTTTGCCAATAAATTAAATTGATACAGAATGATCATGTTCAAATTGATAATTCCTTCATGATATTCTTCCAAGCAACAATGTTTGTAGTTCAATACTTGCTACTGGGAATGCAAAACACAGAATCAGCTTATCTGTTTTCTTTGATTTGCTTCGCTTCTGAACCTGTTTTGGTTCGGAAGGTAGTAGCTCAGTTTGGAAGAGCTTTCATCATAGTGTTCTCTGTAGGGGCAGTGATGTTCATTGCTCTGAATTGATCTATATGTTAGAGAAAGCTCTGGAGCAAGATGCCACTGTAATGTTTGTATGTTTTTGTAAAATTTAATAATTTGGGGATGTAACTGTCGTTAAGACCTTGACTGAAAATAACAGTTCATGTGTCGCAGTTAAGTAGCTGCTTATGTTTTGTAATGTTGTGTTACGTCTAATATTCTGTCAGTAAATGGACAAGAATGATAAGACACTTGCTGTCTGAAAAAAAAAGAAGCACACATCAAACATCGAGTAGCTGAAGATTATGTTTCTCGTACATGTAGAAAGCTACATAGCTAAGACAGCAAGCTGCTCCACAATCATATAGATCTAAAATCAATGTTAGTAAACCAGTCCTAAGAGGTTACAATAGAAGAGAGAATTGTGTCAAAAGACTCAAAACCCACAAGAGAAGAGTGGTAAACTAATAGTTAAACCATTTCCAAGAGCTTTGCTGAAGTTTGTCTCCTCTTTTTTCCTCTTTTTACAAGTACACCACCTTTGGTTTCAGTTTCCAAGCTTGATTTGATCCATTATATTGTCTACTCTATACCAGTAATGTAAAACAAACAAACTCAAACCAATATTTTAATTGTTTTTACTATCAACTAGAAAAAAATTACAAAAGAGAGACCAACGTAAACATTATCTCGGAATCATCAATCATCTCTACCTAGAACTATTATTCTTCCTATGGCAAAGCAGTAAACGACCAGACACGTTCTTGTTTAGGCCAAAACGTAGTAAAACATAAACAATAAGACGGTAGCCAAAAGCCATAGCCAATAACACAAGCATGTTCCTCCATTTGGAGCTTGTGTCTGGAGATATCTGGTAATTTCCTCGAATTGCTTCGTAACCTGATATACTCCTCACTTCTCCAACCGCAAACACTTCCCCTAGGTACTCGTTCTCCAAAAGACCCTGAAACATTCAAAATTACCAAATAATGTCTAAAGAGTTTTCCCTGAAAGAAGCAAAGATTGTTTTTTGTTTTCTAAGTGTTTTGAATGTGTTAACCTCAATGGAGTAAGTGTGGAATGAGATGTAAGCTAACGGGTAAGTCCAGATGGGTTTTGGCAAAGCGTTACGGATTCTGAAGTGACCTGCAGCGAGCATCATGATCACCTGCAACGATGCACAACAAGTATGAAAGATCACATCCCAAAGCATGAAACTTAACTTGAAAGACAAAAAAACTCACGTGTAGAGAGATGAGAGTCAAAGTGCTCCAGTAAACATCTCGCCAAATGCAAGCAATGAAGAGCATCAACCCTTCATTCACCAATAGGCACATGAAGAAGTTGAGCACAAAGTACATCAACAAGCTGAAATCGTCTCTCAGTCCGACCATGAAGTAGAAGACAAGACTTGAGGAAATGGACATGAGAAACAAGAACGGTATGCTTCCCAGAAACTGCCCTAGTAGGAAAACTAGAGCACCCGAATGCTGGTTTGATGCTTCACTTCCATAAATCTTTTAAAAGAAGAACAAAACTTCAGAGCTCAAAAGAATAACTGATCAAAGAAAGATTGTAGAAATCAAGAAGAAGAAATGGTTAACCTTGATTTCTTTCAAAAGCGAAGGTATTCCAGCAATTCCCAAAAGTGAGGCAAAGGAGACGAAAACAAACACTGCAGAAACTCTTGTCTGCAAGAACAATGATAAATTTGCATGTCTTGGTACTCAAATGTGACATGTTGATTAAAATGGTATTAGAAGACTTACTGCAACAGAAGACAAAGAGTGTCCCAAGCCAGAATATAATGTGCCAATACAAAGCGTAAGAATCATGTAGAGGATAAGTCGGAGCCAATAGTATTTCCATTCCCTCGACATAACCAAGAGCGATCTCCAAGTGAGCACTGCAACACGTGTAGCAGCACCAGCTTTTCCCTTGGATTTAAGCTGTGTGCCCTCCTACAAAAGACAAGAAACTTAGATGTATATTTTACATGTCTAAATGTTCAAAATAAAAATTATTAATGGACCAACTGATACCCTTTCGGTAAGTTTGAATATCATAGTTTCAACAGAAGCAGCATCTTCAGATGATTTATAAGTCGCTTCAAGAGTGCGAATAGCGACAGCAGTATCCATATTCACTGCTGAAAAGTCACCATTATCGTCCTGTTTGTTTACATTTTTAAGCACATATCATCACAAAATTAATGTTACAAGAACAAACACAAGCCTAGTTGTGTAATTAATGTTATATGTTTACCTGCCAGTTTTTGCACATTGCAATAATCCTATCGAAATCTGTGTTTATAGCCCTCAAGAAATGATCTGATGGACTTTGCATTATAGGGCATGGGAATCCAGCATTTGAAAAGTGCTACAAAGGATACACAACACACATCAGAGAGTGATCTTTTGGCACCTTGATATGATATGAGAATTCAAAATATTTACCTGTAAGCAAGCAAGCGTCTCCCCAAAGAAGAGAGTGTTTCCATTTGATAAAAGACAGATTCTATCAAACAAACCAAACACTTCGGTGCTGCTTTGATAGATCGTGAATACAAGTGTGCATCCCATACTTGCAAGCTTTTTTAGTGTCACCATCATAAGCAGTGCTGAAACACTATCAAAAGAGTAACAAAACACTATCACCACCTATTCATAGAGGACAGATCATAAACATTCAAGTCAAGAGATAGTTAAAGAGAACCTGTCAAGATGATAAAGAGGCTCATCAATGAATAAGATATGCGGTCGCATCACAAGCTCACGAGCAATAGAGACACGTCTTCTTTCACCACTTCGGAGACCCTTCATGTAACAGTGACCACCGATCAACTTATTCGCGTAGTCACTCAGAGACATGGCCTGAATCGCATCTTCCACGACGCTCCTTTTCTGAAAGAGGAAACCTGGAAGCTGAAGAAGCGCTGAATAGTACAGAAACTCACGAACTGTAAGCGATCCAATCAGCTCCGTCTCCCTCTCAACATACCCCTGCAAAAGAAAAACCACACTTTACCAAACTGAAAGAAAAGATCAAGAAAGCTTAAAAACAATATCTGACTCACGTAAGATCCGTAAGGCATATGTGACTTTGAACCATTCACAAACACCTCACCATACATTTTGGCTGAAGGAGGCAATCTTCCTACAAAAGATGAGATCAAGAAAAGATGAAAACAAGAATCAAGAAAAGATGAAAACAAGAATCAAGAATTGTTCATATTAACTAATACTTACCAGCAAGTGCCCTCAATAGAGTAGACTTCCCTGACTTGGCAGGACCCATGATAACAGTCATAGTCCCAGGAAAGGCATAACCATTCGAACTCTTTACCACTTTATCAGAATATCTTCTCTTCCCGTTCATAGTAACAGTCAAATCTCTCCAAGCAATAGAAGCACCTGCGATTTTTCTAACGACATTTCCCGCTCCTCCTTCAGGCACAGGAGGAGGAGAAGCCATTGAACCACTGTTGATTTTCGATAAAGAAGGCGAAATTGGAGTTGCTGTGGCATCGTTAATAGAATCTCCACCACCACCACCACCAGCTTCATACTCCGTTCTTACATCAGCCTCATCCCATTCAGGAGAGTCTTCAAAGGATATAGGTTGTCTGAGAGAACCAGGTTTTCTTACGTAGAAGAAGTGACTTGATGGGACTCTGCTTGTAGGACTGCTTGCACAAGAAGAAGATGAACGGTAGAGATCTGACTGAGACTGTATCTCCTCCATTTTTGACCACAAACGTTTCAAGAAAGTTTCCAACTTTTCTTGGCACCTACAATAAGTGAAGAGTTTAAGGTTCCTTAATCAGTGACACCAAGACAAAAAAAAAGGCCAGTAAGTAAAGTGATTTACTTGAATTAGAATGGAGAAATAAAAATGAGAAACTAACATTTAATTAAAGTCTAAAACTCTTGTTCTGCCCTTTACCATAAGCTCACTAAATTACAGTTAATGGAAGTGATTCCTAATTTAGTAAAACCCCTTCAAAGAGTACAGCCAATGATTCGCAAAAACCCTTTTTATCAATTTGATAGCTTTTTTGTTACTTTGTGACTTCCTCAGGACTTAAAACGAAGAGTTAGCAGAAGCAGAAACCCTTTTTGGGGATTAAGGAAGAGTAACAGTGGAGATTAAGGAAGAGGAGAAGACAAACCTGGATCTGAAACAAGTAGATCCACCCGAGAGAGCGAGAAGCGCAGAGAATCTCTTCTTGGGAAGAGAGAGAGCAAGAGAGTGAGCTCTCAACTCTTCGGGTTCTGCAAATATGGAAAATACAATGGATGGGGAAAACTTTTTTGTCCGAACCAAATATTTAGATTAAATTTTTTGGAAAAAAAAAAATCTTTTTTCGCCAGTATTAAGGAAAGAGTAATATTTTTCTACATGTATTTTATTATTTGGATTCAACTCGTATCGATGCAATGTTGTTTACAAAAATTAAAGAAAGAAATAATAGTAACTTCAACATTAAGCTTTAGATACTTGATCCAAGATTTGGACTAATACTTTGTGTTGATTCATATATTTTTTTACATGTATATTTATTATTATTTTGATTCAAAGTCGTTTTTTTTTTGAACATTAAGTCATTTGGTTTCTATGCACTGTTGTTTACAAAATAAAGTTTATAAGAAGAAATAATAATAATTGCAACTTTTAAGTTTTAGATACTTGATCCAAGGTTTGGCCTAGTACTTTGTTGTTGATTATGCATTAAAAAAGCTGCTGAAATGAAAATTTTGAATTTGCAATTAGCATCAACTTTTCTTCTTTTTATTAAATGAAAAGACTCTAGATAATAATTGCAAGAAAGAAACAGCAATGCTTTGTTTATCTCTTAATGAAGCACATAATTTAAAATATGTCAAAAGCAAGTAATTAAAGCAAGAAATAAATTATTGGGATGAAAAGCATATAATAATGTTTGGGTTGGTTTAGATTTTAGAAAAGGTATCAAGTCTTTTATTATTCAATCAAATTTTGTTAATAAAGTATTTAGTGAGATTTAAAAACTAAATGTTCTATAAAGATTATTTTCTCTGTTTTTAAGTTAAAATTTTGGTAAAATTTTAATCTTGTAATGTTTGAAATAAAAGTATATTTTAATTTTCTTTAACAATACCAATTATGGGTTATGATATGAAAAATATATTCTCAAACTAACATTTAATATTAAATTAATTATTATTTTAAAATTAAATCTATTAAATTTAATTAAAATGAAAAAAATTGTTTGTCCAGAAATATTAAAATAAGAAAAATATATTATAAATATATATGTATAGTTTGTATAAGTGTAATAGAAGTGGGCTTTTCACAATTAATAAATTAGAAAATAACAAAAAGGTGAAAAGACACAGATAACATACTCATTGGAGATTTGTGGTTTTAAAAAACAAAAAAAAAATACTCATTGGAGATATTATTAGAACGTCTATAAAACTTTGACTTACAAATGTTTTTTTTTCTACTAAAAAAAAAAATGTTATTTAATTATTGTTTAGTTTACTTTTAAAATATGTAACAAAGTTGCATTCAAGATCTTAACATAAAAGGTTTGAAAACATGGGTATTTAATCTAATAAAGCAATCTGCATTGGCAAATATCTCAACTGAATTTTTAAAAATAAGAGTTTTAAAAAATTTAAAATTGAAGAGTGAAGAGATTATAGTCTCAGACTTTGCCATGGGAAACTCAATTGCCATTTATCACTCATTTAATGGTTAACGTTTTTGAAATATCAAAATTTGGTGTTGAGAAATTTTTTTGGATTTCTATGATGATGCTAGAGCTGGACATTTTACCCGATATCCGAACTCGTATCCGAACTCGACCCGAAAACCCGAACCAAAATCCGAACCGAAGTAGCAAAATACCTGAATGGATATTAAATCAGGAGAGATTGGATATCCGAATCCCAAACGGGTAATACCATAACCCGAATGGATATCCGAAGATAACCGAACATATGTATCCTTAACCATATATTCCTTGTTTTACTTCTCTAATTTTAATCAAAATATTTATATTGATTATGCACATGAATCAAAATTAGATAATATACATATAATTGTAAGAAAAGTGAATTTTTACTCACTGAAAATGTTTAAAATGTATATCAAATTTTTTTGTTTTATGCATTAACAAAAGTTACATCCAAATTTTAAAACAATAATTAGATTAATATCTTTTATTTTTAAAATGTTATCTTCAAATCTATTAATCATTCAATCTATTAAAAATATTAAAAATTAGTTAAGTGAAATTATATTTTCAAATGAAAAAAATTTGAGAAATGAAGAATTTAAATTTCTTTTCCAAAATCTAAATAATTGAAAACTCGACCCAAAATAACCGAACCCAAACTAAAAATACCCAAACCCAATCGAAGTACAGAAATATCCGACGGGTTCTATACTCATATACCGAAATACCCGATCCGAATCCGAACGGGTATCCGAACGCCCACCCCTAGATGATGCTCTTAGATTGCTCTGAATATATTAAACTAGTTGTTTCTTCATGCTTCAAACATGAAGAATATATTTGTTTGATTTATAATTTGATATTTGTTTATATTTTTGTCATATATCTGTTTCTATTTGATGTTAGAACATGTTTTTGTCACTATATTATCTTGCCAGACTGAAGACTGATGGGAGGCTTATATTTTGTCACTATATTATCTAAACCTTGATCGAGCACATCTCTGCCCACTTAAACTCCACACCAACCATGGGAAGCAGACTGATGGCACTGAGTTTCCAAGATTCCGAGCAGAGTTTAAGCTAAAAGAGATTCAAGGTTTTAAAGAATCTTCCACGCCAACTTTATCAAGAGGGAGTCATTAAACTATTCAATTTAAATAAATATAAGCCTCCCATCACTCTTCGGTAGTGTAAGATTCTTCAAAGAGATCCAAGATAGTCTTTCACAATCCAATTTAACGTCCCACTAAAAATGAGTCAACACTGTCTGAATTTGTTAGCATAATCTTGAAACATGAGATGGTGTAGGAGGGTAGATCCACCTTTACGAGAACTTGTTTCCCAACACCATTGAGGAACTTAAAAGCCTAACTATGAGAGTGTTGTTTGATTCTATTCATAAAGGATAAGAAGATACCCCATTTTTCGAATTGAAATATTCCGGGAGGCCAATATATTTCTCTATCCTATTTTCATTGACGATCTGAATGTTCTCTTTTACTCTTTTGATGGTAATGTTAGTTTTTCGTTAAAAAGTAATAGTGGACTTGAAAAGATTTATGCATTGTCCTACACTTTTTTCATATATTTCATGATATTAAGGAAAGTCGTGCAGCTTCAGGAGTCACTTTTACAGAAGAACATCATGTCATCGATGAAAAGAAGGTGGTTGATGGCTGGAGAACCACGCACAACCTCAAGATTAGAGAATTCTTTGATTTTAGGCAGAACAACACGAATTCAATAGGACTTCAGATCATAGAAGATATAAGTGATTTCATAGATCTGTCATTAATCAGGAACAAATACACATTATTGACATATTTTGTAGTCTATTGAATCCAAACATATGAAAACCAAACCGCCGCAAAACATGATAGAAAAAATTTCCACTCATTGTTATCATAAGCCTTGTTTATGTTAGTCTTTATAACCAATTATCTGAGAATTTTTTTTTGCTTTAGAATTTTGCAAATAATGGAACATATTGTGGGTAACTAACACATTTTTACCATTTAATATCATTAAAATATAATTTAAAGATGCATAGAAGAAACAGAAGTCTCTCTCTCTCCTCGACTCTCTCTACTTTCGAAAGCGACTCTTTGGTTTTGTGTTGCTCCGGTGTCCGGTGAGCGCGTGAGCGCCACGGCTGGCGCTGGAGGTGCCCCCACTTCTTTCCTTCGTCTTCCTCTTTGCTTCTCTACGGTCACTCGCTTCCCTTCTGATATGTCGCAGGTTCTGGTGTAGCGCTTCTAACCGGTGGAGAGTCTATTTGCGACGGGCTTGATTCCGGTGTCGTCTCAGCTGCGTCTGTAGTCTCGGTGAGGTCGAGGTCAATGAAGAGGTGGTTCAAGGAGGAGTCGGCTTTTTGAAGTGGAGTAGATCGATTTTCAGATCTAAGATCTACTTTTTCCTCTTCCTCATTGTCATGAAGTGATGGGTTGAAGCTCTGCTCTGGTTTCGTGGTGGTCTTTGCCGCTTCTTGAGTTGGGATTTTCATTCTTCTTCTTGGGTTCTAGAGCTCGTGTCCCCATTGGTGTCTTTGAGGACCGGTTCTCCTATCCGGTGGTTAGGTGGTCCCAGGTGGTTTTGTCCACGGAGGCGGGTCTGCATCAGTTTCGGTATGTAAGTGGTTTTGGTGCCAGGCTTGCTAAGGCTCGTGCGTGTGAGGCTTATATCCTCCATTTCTTGGCGGATTCTGATGGTTTTCCATGGTCTTTGGAGACTACTAGTTTCTCCGAATCATCTCGGATCTTCGTGTCAACCCCTTCGTACACATTCTGGTGTTAAGCGGCCACTTAGCACTTGGTTATGTTCTCTTCTTGTTTCACTTGGATTTCCCCTGTCCGATGGCACTGGTATAGGGGTTTTACAGCATGGATTTTTACCTTTGATTCTCGAAGGTCACATATGTGGAGATGGTTGTCGGGAGAGTCATTGACTGTCTCCATGCCAACATATAGTTTTAGTTCACCTCTCGATCCCGTAAGAGCTCGCTTGATCTGTTGCGGTGGTGTACTTTGACATTCTTTTCAGGTTTAGGAGTTTCTGGGCAGGGTGTGGTGGTTAGGACAATTTGTTTTTTTGCTCAGTTCGTGGCGACATTGGAGATTGTATAGCTGGTTTCTCGGACCTTTCGGTAAGGGTAACCTTCTTCTCGTGTTTGTCTGCACTTCATAGACAATGACGATTACAAGCTATGAGGCGTTCATTGATAGTTAGCTACTCTGGAGACGATATAGGAACTCTCGGCATCCGAGGCAACAAAGAGAATCTCACTTTCCTGTGAGTATCATCGAGGGTTGAGAACGGAGACCGATTCTTAAGAATAATAAAAATGTTTTAGCGGAATGTGCCGGGTTTAGTGGATGGGCGAAACTAGGGTTGTACTACTTAGAATTGAGAAATTTTGTTTAAATCGGGTTTGTAATCGAATCTGAATCCCGGTGTATCAGAGTGAATAAAAAGTTTTCTATTTAAAAATAATAATAATAATAATAATAATAATTTATCCAATGGGATTCTTTCTCAAGTGTTATTTAAAAAAAATTAAATTTATTGGGAAGTTAAAAGGGTAAAATGGTTTGGCTGGAAGAAGGACAAAAAAAATGTATTCAGACGAAAGAACAAGTTTTGTGAGTAAAGCAACACTTGAGCCAATAATAAGCACACAACACAAGAAGCTGAAGCTTGTCGCAGTCTCTCTGTTCGTCATCACGACCGTTCCGAAGATCCGAGGACAAAAGCAATCTCCTTCAACCTCTATCTATTTATCAAAACATTCAGCAAATCAAATATAACATAAGAGTAAACCCCCTTTACTTTCTTCTTCTCTCTTCGCTTGCATCGTTTCCTCCGTCGTTCTCCCGAATTTTCTCTGTCTGATTACGAAATCTCCGTTAATATCGAATAACCCATTGTTACAAAGTTCCATCTTTTGCGGCTGATTCCTCAGTTCAGCTCAGGAAAAAAAAAATCCAACTTGATTTCTAGGGTTTTCTGTGAGGTTGATGCTCTCTTTGTTTCTTGTATTCTCATTTGAATTTCGCAGGTGGGTTTCAAGGATTTGTGAATATTTTCTGTAAAGGTGAGTTCTTTTCCGAATAATTTAATTCCAGAACAGTTTTAGCCTCTGTGTGTTCATCAGACTGGTTCAGTTTATTTCTATTGCTTGGTTTCTTCCAGTTGATTTCCGGGGATTTTCATCCTCTAGGTTTAGGACTTAGGCCTTAAATCTTGGGTGCTTCGTTAGCCTTTGATGAGTATCTTGTATTGATCTTATAATGTGTGTCGTTACATCATTAGCCAGGTAATACCGTGCAAGGAATGTACTAACAAGGCAAACTTGTTTCTGGTTGTGGTAACGATCAATATGTTTTTTTTTTTCATTTCTGAACTCTTGTGGTCTATTAGTTTTTGAATCTTTAGGTCCAGCTTAGTACTAACTTCGAAGAAAGAAATGTACATTCTCTGGTCCAACTTTCTTGAAAGGCTATGCGTCTTTGTATCCTTAGGTTTGTCTATTGGTTTAGGAACCCTCTGACTAGATTTTACCAACCAATTAGACCAAGTCTTACGCTGCACGCAGACAGGAGTTTGCACCATTGTTTTGTTTTTGTTTCTGCTTTAGTGTTTTTTTTCTTTTATACAGTTGTTGAAATGTACCTACAATGTATTCTTATGCTAACTTGCTTTATCTCAGTTTTTAATAATATGATTGTATTTGTTCAGGCACTAACTAGGTGGTAATCTTTTTCAAGATGAACAACCCACATCCTGATGATGATCATGTAAGCTAGTTCTTAAATTTAGTTATTTTTTTTTATCTTGAACAAACAAAACGAGTTAATTTATAGTCTCTCCCTCAGTTTAAATATTGATCTTCTTTCTCAAATCTTTAGGAGGACACAACGGTGGCTGGATTTGAAGTACCAGTATCGCCGGTTTCGAGTTACAACAATGTGTATTCCGCAACTGAAGACGAGACAAGAGACCCTCCTGCTGTACCTCCACATCTTCAACACTCTCTGTTAGGCCATACAGGTGGCACGGAATTGCCTTATGCACCGCAGAGTGTCGTCCTGAACCATCTCTATATCGAAAACCGAGACCCCCCAAGATCCGTTGTAGCACTTGGTTTCTCGCATCGGTTCAGGTCTAAGTATGTCACTGTGGTGATATACAAGCCGGTCCAGAGAAGAGGAAACGCCAATGTTTGATGATGATGATGATGATGCCTCTTCTTAATATAGTGTTGGAATCTTGCTTCTTTATGGATTCAGTTCGGTATATACAAAAACCTGCTGGTCCGGACTAAATTGTCTCAGTTTAGGGAATTCGATTGAAATCATCTTTGTGTGGACGTTTATATATAATCTACCTGCGTTGTTTACTTGTTTGTAATAACTCGCTTTAGGTTGGTTGTTTGACCGATCCATAAATCATTAACATATACTGCTTTGTCCAATAACTTACGACTTAGAAACTAGACTTGGCAAATTTGAAAGTCTTTGGTATCATTGTCCAATACGTCTTTTTAAAGATTATACGTATCAAATAAAGTCACATTAACATCAAGAAATGTAGTAACATTGAAAAAATAAATAAATGCTTTCTCTCGCATTATAAATTTTCTGAGTATCAACTACTAGTTTCTAACCGTATTCCAACAACAACTCAAACTGAAAATTAATAAAACCAAAACTAAAACTAAATTCAATATTGAAACCCAAGAAGGAAGAAATTGATCAATTCAATTAAAAAAAATCACACTACAAGAGTAATGATTGATGACTAAATCATTATCCTCAATTATTTTGGCCGGTGCTAGTTTTTACCCTTGATATTAAGGTTATACCGGACTAATGCCGGCTCAAAGATCTATCAGTCAGGTTTTAAAACACTGCCTGTAATTATCTTTGGTCTTGGTCTGGTTTTTGAGTACACTAGAATGCAACTCTAATACTATTCTTTGTTTCTTTGGTTGTAGATATCCACACTATTGTGAACACAAAATTGACTCACCAAGGTGACCTAACAAACGCATACCAAGTTTCAGAACAAATGTCCATACTTGATAGTTGATAGTGGATATAAGGCCAGACTTTTTTTTCTTTCTCAAAAGCTCTGTGATGAATTGACACTAAAATCACTCTCGTTTTTTTAAACTCGATCTCGTTTTTTCTTTTGACTAAAACTCGATCTTGTTTTATCGAAATATTTTAAAAAAAAAATTTGAAAAGTAAACTGGCTAGTTTTTTTTGGCTAATAAGTAAACTATCTAGTTTTATCATTTTACATAAGTTTTTCTTTTTCTGAACAACCTGATATATTATTTAAATTGTATACTTTTCATGAGTTTTGTCACTTTCGTTTTCTTTGCGTGATCTTTTTTCCGAAAATAGAAAAAGTGTATTTCATTTGATTTGCTGACATTAGAGTAGGCTGAGTAGCCAATCAAGAATCGAAACGTTGTAATTACTACCCATTATAGGAGTTTTAACCCTCCAAAGTAACGCACATACGTACTCTCTATCTCTCTTGTCAGCTGGAAACTGTCCAAAGAAACAAAAATATCGAATTTGGATTTGTAAAATATAATAGTGGGAGATGAAACTGATATTACATCTTTATTCAATAGAAGAAAAGTTAAAGAGATCATACAGGAGATGGGGTTTAGGGTTGGTCCAGGCTCTGTCCTTTGATCCCACTTGTCACGTGGCAAGGAGTGTCCCTCTGGTGCACCTTTATTGAAACCACCACGAAGTGTCACGTGGCCTACCATCGGGTATATCGCTCTACCCCCAAATCTCATGGGCGCCACATCATCAACCTGTTTTCCTTCCATCTTTTTTTCTTTCCTTCCATCTAGTTTTTTTCTTTTTTTTTTGTAAAATAGTTTTCTTTCTTTAATCAAAATTTTAAAGGAATTTTGTGGGTAACCCAATTTGACAATTAATTTCCTTCAACTTTTATTACTTATTTAGTACTATTTTACGTTTTTTGTTAACAAAATTTTCTATAAATTAACCAAAATTTTAGTGTATAGTTGACATTTTCCTTTTGTTTTAGATATGCATACTATACTATGTAAAATATTAAAAAATAAAAAATATTTATTGCCTTTCTTATGATAGAATTAAACATAATATTTCTTGGTACTAAGAAAACAAAAAAAAAAGCAGTATAGCCAGAAGAAATGATCAAATGTGGTGTCTGATAATAGAGAAGGTATACAACGTATTGGTATGTAAACTTTAATTTTAACTGTCTACTTATATGTCAAAAATGAATAATGGCGATCCCCTCTCTAAGGGTTTAAGAGTCTCTTTTATAGGCCATTATAGCTGAAATATATGTTAGATCCTTTCATATTCTATAATATGGAAATATCTTCTTTTATACAAAAGGTTTCATTTTACTCAGAGACAAAGGGAAAACAAGACTCGAAGTCGGAAGATGTTTATTTGGAGAAGAGATCCGGCATCATGCTCTAAGCAGGAGGATTTTCTTTATGGATTAAATATTCTCAACAGTTTGTTATTTATCTTCTAAATTCATATTTGAAATCGAGAGATAAGATGTGCTTTTCGGCCGATGAAATCATGCCTTTACAATAAGTTTGCGGCTGGTGTAAAGAGCAAGACGTTGCTTGTTAGAGATTACCGAATCGCCATGGACTTTCGGCAGGAGATGTTTCATTACCAAGGCGTATGACGTTAGAAGACTGGAATCTCTTCTGAATGGACTCGTTGTCCTGGGTTTGTATTGCAGTGGTCTACGAACTCTGTTTTATGGAACATGACCTAAGTGGGCATGTGGTCTTGTATGGATGTAGTCTTGTGGGCGTGTGGCCTCTTACTTGATAGGGGTCGTGATGTCAAGAAAGTGTGTGGCAGGAGAATATGGCAGAATTGTTGATATGCTTCGTGAGTATGATGTCTTCCTACTTGTGCGAAAGATCAGAAAACTTGAATGATATCTTAACATTTAAAATTAATTTTGCATTTGATTAAACAATTCATTTTTAGCATCTCATACATAATAAGCTTCATCGTGAAGATGGTTGACATAAAAAAAAACGATTGAAGGTGTGATTTTCTAGCAAAGAACTTCAAATATATCTTTAGTTATTTTTGTAAATTATATTTTAATCGGTAACTTAGATAACAATTAATTAGAAATACTAGATTTTTATAAATAAATAATAAATACACAATAAAAAATGTAAAACACTATATTTATAACATATCTATGGATATTTATGTTTTACCAATTGAGCATTCTTAAAAGACTAAAAAACTCTTAAAAGATTATATATATATATATATATATCAATTAGTGAAAAGAAATTAAAAAGTACAATTGAGTACATATATAACATTTTTACTTATATAATATAATATTAATAATTTTTATTTTTTAATATTTTAATACTTTATGTATTAATAACATATATATATATATATATATATATATTTAGTTTAAAAATATAAATATGTATTTAAATATTTAAATAAAATATAATTATAAAAATTAAAATGATTAAATTAACATTAGTAGAATCATATGTGCGTTACATAATTGTATGAAGTAAAATGTAAAGAAATTTTTTAGAAAGGTTTGAGATGTACCAGAAAAAAAAACCCTTAAAATCTGAAAGCTTGATGGATATATTCTTTTGTAAAGGTGGCTGAAAAAAAGAAGGGTGCTATTGAACACGCATTAACACCATCCGGACATCAACTTGTTCACAAGATCTACACCTATTTACGTCAGGCTGTACGGACTTGGGGTCTCTATCAGGTGGACTGGGCCTAATGGGAATCTCCCCTATTGATACTTTCTAATATTATGTCGACAAACATTTTTCTTTCTTTAATCTCGTGTTCCACAATAAATGTGATATCATGCGCATATCCGGTAGATAAGATATTGTTCCCTTAAATGTATTTTTTTTTTTTTGTGAAACTTCTTTTTTTAGACCACAAAACAACCAAACGGTAATATTTTCATAATTAATCAGACGTTAAAAACAATCAAATGTTTAATTTCTTTTTGAACTGAGATTATATTTTACTAAAAAACTAATAATGCTAACTGAACTGAATATATAGAAATATATCACCCATGCTTTTTTTGTTCAACTTATGAAAATGCTAACCTATGACTTGGGGTCTTTTTAGTGTAGAGTAATGTCTTGTTGTAAAAAAAACAACAGATATAATGCTAACTGAATGGAATAAATATATCATCCACATATCTTCCATGTTTATGTAACGAAAAAACTATGAAATGATCCTGATCAGATGCACACCACCATCTTAAATACATGGATCAATCCATTTTTTTTAAGATTCGCTATTACTAACCATTTGCTTCAAATTTTACCAAAAAATAAACATTTTCTCCGAGCATTTCAAAGCAAAGCAACTATATGCCATGATAACATGTAAACATTATTGGCAATGACTGATTTAATAAATATGTGATTTCTGTGGTGATAAATAGTTATCATAACTGTTACCTTTTCTCTTTAGTTTAAACAGAATGAAGTATCTAGCAAGTGTGTTTTGGACCAAAACTTTTGGTATGATGAGTATTGAGTACATGATACTAGATTATAGTGTTGTCTAACAATAATTGTGGTAACTCTTTTTTTTCTTAAATTTTTCAAATGCTGTCTATCTTTTTTCTTCAAATGGTATTTTATCTTTACTCTAAAACAGAGTACGTTTTTATCGGAGCGATAGTGAACATTTATTTTATAAAAAATCGAAAACAAGCACTTATTAAACTAAAGAAAATTAGAAACCAGATCCTCGTGACAGCATCAGAGAGTACATTGGGGTAAACAAAGTACTTCAAACCACCTGGATACTGAACACCATATTTACTTTCTATTTATCTGTACCATCAGCTATACATATTCGCCATGTATAACTAATTAAACAATAATATTTACAGACTTCAACCCACCTGAACATTTTTTTTAAAGAAACCCACCTGAATATTAAAAATACTTTTAATTATCTATATTATCAGCTGTGTATATACGCGTTGTATATCTACTCAGTTAAAACAGAATCAGTAAAAATTTACTATAAAAATATTTATTGTTGGATCAGTTCATTAGCTAGACAATATCATATGATTTATTTTTATTTTAACTATATTTATTAATGTATTTCTTGAAGATCTAAACAAATCTCACATCAAAAAATATTCATAGTATATTTTTTAATAATTTAGTACAATAATATAATTTTATAACTACCAAAATATATTTTTACACGTAGTTTATACCAAACATTTAAAATTTAAAATTATGTAAATATTAAAATGTTTCATAAAGGTCGAAACAATATCATATACCAATAAATATTCATCAAATATTTTATATAGTTTAGTAGATTAGATAATGGCTTTGATAATTATCAAAACATAATTGTTTATATTGAATCAACTATACACTATGGTTTAAGTAAATTTACTATTATATGCATTGAAAATCTCCACAAAATAAATTAAGATTAAACTAAATTTTGTTAACTTATTCATAAATATATTAACTACCATACCAACAGGGCCGTCTAACAGCACGTGCAAGTCGAGTGGTCGAACAGGAACTAAATATATAAATTATGATATAAAACTCTAAATTTTTAGACATAATACTAAGTTTAGAGTTTATAATTTCAAAAAGATGTTAAATATATATAACTAAAGCTATAAATTTTTAAATTACTCGATTATATCATTAAATATATCATTAGTATTTTTTGAATATGGGTCTATAAATAATCTGAGACGGCCATGCATACCAATATATATGACATATGAACATACATATACTTGTATGTATTTTTTTTTTTCAAAACTAAACACTCAAGTTAAAAAATTTAGTTTGCATGAAACATTTCTATTATCACTTTAATGTTCTTTAAACTGCACAAAAAGACATTTTCATATTAATAGTTTCTCCTAAATGAATGACATGTCTAAAAGATCTTAAACCATTCAAAATAGGTTAGCAAATTCTAATTTAAGTTCTACATTCTTGAAATTAATGATATAAATTAGGCCAGGTAAACTAAAACTGGTTATACATTATGTATTATTTATTATTATGGTAAAATAAAACAAGATTTTTTTGTGATACTATGAAAGGAATCAAGACAATAAGAAGGAAAAGTATGGGTCAAGGTAACAATTGTTTTAATCAATAGAGCATGAAATACAAATTATAGGTCCGGAAACCCTAGTAACTGATGAAACAATAATACTAATCTGGGTAAAAGTTATACTAGTTGATTTGTCAGACATATTCGTAGTGAATGGGTTAGCTTTTTCTGATAAATATATGATTAGTGGGATGTTATCTACATGCGATTTGTTTCGATAAAGATTCACCTTTTTCTTTAATGTAATGAAAATCTATCCAAATCCACTCTCTCTTTATATTACCGTCGATTTTCATCGGTGAAGATTCTATTAGCGTATGCACAAGTCCTACGTCAGACTATATTCGTAAGCAATACCAAATAACTTGTTTTATAATAGAATAAGTTGATTACGATCATCAATTGATGATCGTAAGTATATTTTTCTATTTGACAAGTTAAATGAATCAAAGAACGCTTAAATTATATTTCATGGATCATAAATTAATTATCCCTAATAGATGCATAGACCCAAGTCAAACCGTAATGCTTTTCTAATGGTTACTACTAAAAATGTTGGAATTTTCTTACAATGTGCCATATACAAAGAACAATAATAAAATTTATTGTAAGAGGTGGACAAAGAACTGTTATCCAAGATTCTAAAGAAATCCGAAATCTGATGTCTAGATATTGGAAAAATTCATATTTTAAGCGGATATTTGGTTCGTAAAGAAAAAAAAATTTAAGTAATTAAAATTAAAATTTTAAATTTAGTGTAAACATTAATATTTTAATATGAAAATAAAAAATTTATTAAAAAATAAAATCTAGCAACGAAATAATTAATTTGAGAATAAGAATATATTGTAAAACTTGTAAAAATAAAATGATTACATAATGTTTTTTTATATATGCATATATATCGGATCAGAGCGAAAATTTGCCATTTATAATATTTTAATATTTGCGATTTGTAAAATTTTGATGGATATTAAATACTATGGTATTTGATTTGATTCGTGAAATTACTGATATTCAGATTTTTTGGATTGAATCGAACAAGAGTGAAATCAAACTTTATGGATATTTTCCCTACCCCAATTATTATCTCAAACTGTAATTTATACTTCTTAATTACTAAATGTTTTTCACTGAGCAGTCAAAATTTAGATACCTTGTTTTTTGGCCACAGATTTAGATACCTTGTAGTCTCCTAAATCTAATAACAGTTTATTCAATTGCAGTTGCTTTACTGTTATATTTACTATCTATGTGATCAAATGTACCCAAAACTATAAACACAACTTGTAAAACTTTTTGCTACCTCCAATAATAGTTGTGCAGGAAAATATGAAGTTGGACATGTGAAGTGGGGAACTGAGATATTCCATCACGATGTGGACTCCAAGACGGCAGCGCCTAACTCCATTGGCCCAACTCTGTTTACCACAGCTCACCAATCAACCTCTATCCAACAATTTATTTATTATTAATGTATGCTAAAAAGTAAAAACCCCATTAGACCAATCACAATATAATTAACATTTAATTTTAATCACAAATATAAAGCATATACACATACTCACATCTCATACTTCGCATATATATATGCACACATAAACACACAAACATGTATCCTTTTTTTCTCTTTCTCCTCTCTCTCTCTCTCTCTCTCTCCTTTCTCTCTATCTCTCTGCTTTAGATCTCAATCTCATCAGGTCTTCTCTGCTTATTAACTGGCTTCCACGATCTGGTTACATGTAATATATGTCATTCCCTTTTTCCGCAAATCAAAATTTTCTATGGTTTTATCTTATTTAACTGTTTTAGCGATATATATTATTAAGTTCAGAGGGTATGTTTTACATCCCCTCTCTCATCTCTATCTCTTAGGGTTTCTTCTGTGTTTCTTTTTTTGTTTGGTTCCAATTAAGTGAAGAGAGTAAAATTCCCTAGTTTCTTTACTTCTCATCTAATCATATCAAACCATTTCGAATAGTTCGTCATGTTTCTCCTTTCATATGTATATATATGTATTGTATATGCATAACTATATATTTTGTACCAATCTCTAGGATCTATAATTAAGGAGGCTAAGTATTTACTATTTAGATGAGATATGTAAGTTGTTAGTCATAAAGATTGAGTTTGAGTTTTGAGTTTGTGAGACAAATCAAGATTACTACAAAATGGAAGACCAGTCTCCGGAGCCACAGTCGTTGTTTGCTGCTGTGGCATCATCAAGATTCACATCGCTAGATGGACTCTGGTGATTCTCTCTCCCAAAGTTCTCTTGTGAAAATGAGAATCTTGATGATGCTGCATCGGCAGTCAACGGCTATTCTTTCACTGTCTCCTATAAATATGTTAATATATACTTTATTCGACCCAGATCTTCTTCAGGTAGGTTTGTTTCTGCATGAAATTTCTTTCTCTTTGTTTCACGTTTATGGTAACCGATTCTCCCCATTTATAATTTCTTAATACATAAGTGTTTCACCAAGAACTATTGTGGGTAGTTTGTTTCATGTGGTAACCTTGAATTTGATTTAGGATCTCTCAAGTTTTTGGCAGTCATTTTCATGTTGCTTCCTCTCACACAAACCACGAAGGGATCCGCAAGCTTCTCTATCAATAGGTTGACAAGAGTCACAACATCATATGTATCTAATTAGATTTCTTTTGCTGCCAATCTAAGCTTTGCATTCCACATCAAAAAAATATTCTCTTTAAACGTAAAATAAAAGGTAATTATATTGGAAGTTGAGATAGTATAAAAGGTTCTATATGGAACTATTGATGTCTATCAAAGAAAAGGTTTCCAGGACACACTGTCAGTTCTTTTTTTGTTGGTTGTTGTTGCTATTACATTCAAATTGAGAATCAAGCAGGAACTTGTTGGTGGACCTTAAACATTGTAGCTAGGCTTATTCAGTCCCACCTGTTTGTGTCCCCTCTATTTACATATTTAGATACTTTTATGACTGCAATACTACTGATGAAAATACTAATCTCTTTTGTCCTTATTTTGTAATAGGGTAGTACTAATTCTTTTCATCTATATTTGTTGCATGCTATGAATCCAGTTTGAACAAAACCAATTCATTGTTTTGAGTTTCATTTTTTGACCACGAGCAAAAACTAGCCGTAGTCAATGGGTCTGACTGATGCCACAAAACGATACAAACAATTTAATCAGCGGATTTATTAGACGTCGCAAAAGATAACAATATAAGAAATAATGGAAGTACCGTAGTCTCGTGGCTGGTAATCATCAAAGTAATGCACTCCCTTACTGCTTCGGTATAGAGTTACCAGTCAAACGAAAAATGATATAGATTGTTTCCTAATCATAAAGAATTTTTCTTTTCAATAAACTTAAGGCATAATGTATTAATTATGTCATGGAGATTTTTGTGTCTCTCTCCATACATATATAGTTATTTGAAGAAATGAAATGAGTCATATGTTTTGATCATAGCTATCATTATGGTACTGAACAATGCATTGTATGACCTAAACTTCATCCAATGGTCACGGTATATAAGTGGAAGCGAAAACATTCTATCTCGTTCCTGTAATGCACAATGGCAACTATTTTCAGATCATGATGATCCTTAATAGGTCCAACAGCATCACGTATATTTGCATCTCTTTTCTAGTATTGGCATACGAATTATGAAAAGTAATCCGAATTTTTGTCTTTTTAATAATTCATGTCTGTGCTCGAACTTATACCTAGGTGAGGGTATAAGTATAGAAATATGCATGAGTTTAATAAATAGAAATATGCATTTAATTTGGAGAGTTTCGTGGGTGAATCTTACATATGTGTTGTGATTGTTTTCGCATTGATATAACTACTGTTATGCATTCATTTGCATCTTAAAACCATTCTATTATTCAATCAAGATGTGATCTGAAAATTCAGACTAGAATAGAACAGCCAACATATATATAAAAAAAAAATCTATATGCAAGTATCTTGAAATTCTAACTAAATCAACAATACATTTTAGCCTTGCGGAATATAGGACATTTTGAATAGTTACAATCTTTTTTATAGGGCTACTATCTCATTCAGCTTTGTAAAACAGATTGACCATATGCTTGTGGTTCTCTAATTATGGTGATCAAATATTTACACTCCAATCCAAATTATGCAATAGTTCTATATATATATATATGTGCAAAGAATACAAACGTATTAAATCTCTAAAGATTTACATATCTAGATCCGACAAAAATGAGATGGTGCCTAATGGCTTGAGGGGATGAATATGTGTGGTCCATACACATTGAAATTTAAACGCAACGCTCAGTGTGTGAGGACCATTTCTTTATAGTTGTACATATTATTCGAAAATTTCTCAAACTTTAGGCATTTAATGTGTTTGCATCACCAAATTGGCCTTTTGTTTACTTTTGATGATATTTTCTTTCAAGTATTTTGAACGGCTAGCAATATTTTGGAAGTCATGTCTACGATTCTATCAAATTCAAACAGTATGTTTAACAAATAGCCATTTAGTGTCACAATGTTTGCCCCTATCAATCAATAAAATTGATTTGGCAGTTTAGAAAAGTATATTTCTCTGACTACACAAGATTTGACCGTGTGACAAAGATACCTTCTTATGCTGTCAAAGTCTTCCAAAATTTCTAAATATAATTATGTGATTGTTTATCTTTCTATTTCTAGCTCTCACGATTTTTAAGTATATATATTTGGACTAAGATTCGCATGGTGGAAACGATTACATGTAATGTATTTATATAATCAGTGAATAAATTTTGGAGAGAGTGGGGTGGCTCGTGGTTTCTAGGGTTTGTGAGGCGGCAGCGAGCGATCTTTTGCACTGTACAACGGCTAGAGTTTTAGAGCCGAGGTATCATCTGATTCTGGCGGCACGTGACGTCCCGTGAATGGTGCTATTTTTGACAGTTATAACAGCGGTGGATCTGTATTTAGGTATGGACACCCCGGATTTGTAAAGTCCCGGAGATTAGATTCACCAACGGTGTTCCTAGGGGTCTGGAAGCTTGCTTCCCTCGTCTCTTACCAACGACTTTCCCTTTTTGTGGTTCCGATCTGCTTGTAAAGATCTCTTAGTTTTTCTTGCCTACTTGTAACTTTAGGAGACACTATTTCTTTGGTAATAGAAGATGGACTGTACCGACACTGGGTTTAGGGTCGATTGAATCAATATTTTAATTATTAAAAAAGGGGTTTGATTTGCGTGAACCACAGTTAAGTTTGAGTTCTATGAATTAAAAGACCGGTAAGGCGGTAAACGTGGGTAAACATAGTCGCGACCATTTCACTTTGTTGTATCTTACAACACTTCGCTCTCTTAAACTCAGAAGTTGAGAATTTCATTAGTCGAGCCAAATGCTAGTCAACTTCAGATATATTGTATGAAAAAATAATAATAATTTAAAGAGATGGGTCGTTACAAAAAAAAAAAAAAAAAAAATCAAGAGATGGGCTGATCATCACAAACGTGCCGTTATCATATTAGAAAATCGAACATCGTGCTGCTTTTAACGTGCCTGTCCAAAACAACTCCGACGAACGGAGCAGAAAAGAGAGATCCAAAAGCCGACGAGACGATCTAAAAGAGAAGTGACGATGACTCTACAAAGCTTCCTAAAAACTCTAAAGACAACCAAACGAACATACCCATCTTCAATCTACAATCTCCTCATCTGCTCTTCCTCCACAACCCAAAGCCTCGGTTCACCGGAAAAGCCAGTCTCCGATCTCAGCCTCTCCACTCTCCGCCGTATCGTATCCGACCCAGACATCAAATCCAGGAAATGCGTCTCCTTTTTCCGATTCATCCTCGAAAACCCATCTCTTTTCTCTTTCCGACCCGATCTCGGAACACACCTGTCTCTCTCTCTCCGTGTTCTGTCGGAGAGGAAGTTCTCCGTCGCGCGGGAGCTGTTGAGACCCGTCGTTGTCAGGTACCCTTTTCGCGACATCGCCTCTGGAGTCCTCGACGAACGTGGTGGCTGCTTCGAGGCGAAAGTCGTCGCGAGGTTCTTTAACTCGATGATCATGGTGTATTCAGACAGCGGGAGGTACGATGAAGCTGTCGAGGTTTTTGAGTGTATGAAGAACAACGAGATTAAGATCGATGAAAAGACTTTGACTTTGCATCTGCTGAACCTCAGAAGAAGCGGTGAGACTGAGTTAGCTAACGGCTTCTTTCGTCTGATGGTCGCTTCGAAGTTAGATGTCGTGACTGTGTACTCTTTGACGGTTGTCGTCTCCGCGTTGTGTTGCGATGGGGAGATCAAGAGAGCGAGAGAGTTGGTGGAGGAGGTGGAGACTAAGCCTAACATCGTTACGTTTAAGTCGATGATAGACTGTTGTGTCAAGAGATGGAATTTCGAAGAGTTGGAATTGGTTCTTGAGTTGATGGAGAAGGAAAGCGTGGTTCTTGATCTCGATACTTACAAGATTTTGATCGACGGTTTCACTAGTTATGGTAAGATTGAAGAAGCGGAGAAGTTGGTTTCGGCGATGCATGATAAGCAGCTTAAGGTGGAGACTTATCTGTATAATTTGATCATTAACGGGTACTCTAGATTCGGATTGGTGGAGAAAGCGTTTGAGATACATAGCGAGATGAGTTCGCGGGGTGTTGTTTCGGATAAGGATACGTATTGGGGGTTGATGAATGGACTCTGCAAAGCAGGGAAAGCGTGTGAAGCGTTGAGACTGTTGGACGAGCTGCGGGTGAATGAGTTTGAGGTGGATGAAGCTATGTATACGACGTTGATTGAAGGGTGTTACGGAGCAGGAATGATAGATAACGCTATGGAGGTGGTGGCTGAGATGGTTAGGGAAGGATACATTCCTGATGGCACAGTATTTGAAAGATTAGCTGATGCGTTGTTTGAAGTAAACCGGGAAGAGGCAGGAATGATGATTACATTCGTTGTTAAGAGCGGCATCAAGCCAAGTTCTTGTAATGATGTTATAAAAGGAGAGGAGAACTTATCTACTGACCTCTTACCTACAGGCTGAGATTACACGCGTTTGGATATCTAGATAGATTCAGGTATTAGACAGCAGAGAGTCCATATACTGATTAAAGATGCAAACATATACGTTCGTGAGAAGATTGATGGCTTGGGATATAGAGAAACCATAAAACCATATTAGGCTAATACTGTCCCAGAGGATGATGTTCTTATTCTGCATTAGAGTTGGATAAAAAAAAGAAGTTAAGAAGATTGTTTCATGTTATGTTAATAATGATGAAGAAGATGGAGGGAATGATGAAACAAATACAGGTTAAAAAAGGTGGAGCAGTGGTAGATAAAGAGAATGAAAAGCATGAACATGAGTTTGATTAGGCATTTTTGTGTAAAATGTCCATTTGATTGTTGCTCAATTTTCTGTTTTATTTTCTTTGGCGATAAACTTCGCTCAGACAATCTTCAGCATTCTCAATAAAAAACTTTCCAAATTTTATTATGCAATCAGAACGATCCTTACTCAAAAAAAGATAATTATTTCTCGTTAAAAAAGTTACTCATTTCCCCTAGAGAAAATAACTTGAAACATTGCAGATAGATATGGGGACAAGAGATAAAGATGTGCAGCAACTTCATTACACCATGAGGCCCTCAGGTGCAGCAGCAGTAGGAGCCTTGGGTTTAGGTTTGTCAACAACGATTGCCTGAGTGGTCAGCACCATTCCTGCAACCGAAGCAGCGTTCTGAAGCGCACATCTAGTCACTTTAGCTGGATCAATCACTCCTGCTTCCAACAGGTTCTCATAGGTATCAGTCATGGCGTTGTACCCTAGCTCCCATTCACTGAACATAATCTTCTCCACCACAACTTCTCCTTCGATTCCAGCGTTCTGCGCAATAAGTGCTGCTGGTGCCACCAACGCCTGTTTGTATTGCAACACACAAACCCCTCATGAGATATGAATTTTAAACCCAATGTTAAAACTAAGGAATCTTACCTTCTGTACTATATCAGCTCCCAAACGCTCATCAGCGTCCTCAAACGTCTCCTTAATGGCAGGGATAACAGTGGAGAGATGTACCAGAGTCGCACCACCACCGGGAACTATTCCTTCTTCGATAGCCGCAAACGTTGCGTTCTTTGCGTCCTCGATACGAAGCTTACGGTCCTCAAGCTCGGTTTCAGTTGCTGCTCCGACTTTAATGACGGCAACACCACCAGAGAGTTTGGCTATTCTCTCAGCGAGCTTCTCTGAGTCGTACACAGAATCAGTCTCGAACAGTTCTTTCTTCAGCTGGGAAATACGAGCCTGCAACTCATCCTTGGAAGCTGCATCTGCGATAAGCGTAGTCGAGTCTTTGCTTATGGTCACTTTACGGGCAATGCCCAACTGATCTATGGTTGTGTTTTCGACCAGCAAGCCCATGTCAAGAGCTTGGTACTCAGCTCCTGAAGAACATCATTACAAAATGATACAAACGTTCAGACCACAAGATAGAGAAGAAAAACTAATATATGCATGTACCTGTCAAGATTGCGATATCTTGAAGCATAGCTTTTCTCCTTTCTCCAAATCCTGGAGCTTTAACGGCCACAACGTTGAGAACACCACGGAGTTTGTTGACGACGAGAGTTGCTAAGGCCTCGCCGGTAACATCCTCTGCGATGATCAGCAACGGAGCTCGAAGCTGAGTGGTCTTCTCCAAGATGGGGATGATGTCCTTGATTGCAGTGATCTTCTGATCAGTGATCAACACCCTTGCGTTCTCGAACTCTACTAGTAGCTTCTCAGGGTTGGTAACAAACTGAGGTGAGATGTAACCTCTGTCAATCTCCATTCCCTCTTCAACTTCGACGGTGGTCTCAAAAGAGGATGAAGATTCAATGGACAAAACACCATCAGGTCCAACTTTGTCAATGGCATCAGCAATCATTGCTCCCACAAGCTCATCATTTCCAGCTGAGATTGTAGCCACGGCTGAACAAAAAAACAAAAAAACAAAAGCACGATTATCATTATTCACAGATAACAACAAGGAAGGGTCACTGACTCACTGGATAGAGTTAGTACCTTTGATGTCACTACCACCTTTGACAGGTCTAGCCCTCTTTTCAAGCTCTTCAATCAAACCTTGAACAGTCTTGTCGATTCCCCTCTTGAGGGACACGGGATTCGCACCAGAAGTGACGCTCAACAATCCGTGTTTGATGATTTCCCGAGCCAGGACAGAGGCAGTGGTTGTCCCATCACCAGCAGAGTCATTAGTCTTACTCGCAACCTTTATCACACAAACAACAACAAATTAATCACCATTTCAGAAATAACAATAAAGATAAAGCTAATCATCACAAACTAACCTCACGGATAAGTGCTGCACCAGCATTCTCCATGGCGTCAGGTAACTCAATAGCCCTAGCGATGGTGACTCCATCGTTCACAACCTTGGGACTTCCAAACTCGTCCAGCACAACATTCCTCCCTTGAAAAACATCACATCACATCACATCACAACAAGATAAGACAAAAAAAGGAGATTGAGTTTGTAACAGAGAGAAAAAGTACCTCTAGGGCCAAGAGTGAGACCAACAGCATCAGCAAGCTTGTCGATACCGGCTTGAAGAGCAGCTCTGGAGCTCTGGTCGAAAGCAATCTCCTTTACATTAGCTCTAACACTGAAACGTCTGCTTGCTTTCCTGTAGCTTACTCTTTGACCTTTCTGCTGCTGACTTCCACCACTCAGCTTTCCCTGCACACACCCACAAGACATTGCCCAGATTCAATTTCTAATTAATCTCAATCGTTTCTTATATTCAACATACAAAGAACCAACTTTCACCAACCCAGAAACCACTAAAGCATACAGACAGAAGCCAAATTGATTGCAATAAAAAATGAAGTAATGGTTAAATTAGCCTTTCACCTGGCGAGAAGAGCAGAGGACAGAGGCGGAAGAGAGAGCGTTTGCAGTCGCCATATTTTCAGACCGGAGGAGCAAACGAGAATGTCTCTGGGGCTTGTGGATAAGGAAATGGTTTTTAACACTTAAAATGAAAGTGAGGGAGTGGGTTAGGGTTTAGATAGATATAGAGAGCAGGTGAGAGAGGGGAAGAGGATCCAGAAGATTCTTTGCATTTCGTAACGAACGACAACCGTTGATTTGATAAAAGGCTTTCACCAAAAGCCCTGTTTTGTTTTAACTGTTTATGGGCCCAAAATGCATAACAGGTACTTCGAATTGTTGCATACACATCCTCTCATCTTTTTTCTTTTACATTTCGAGTAAGCACTTTCTTCCCGGAATTATGGGAAAATCTGTCTACAGAGAACACTATTCCCTCCTTCTCTTGCTGCCACGTTAGTACTAACGAGTGATTCTGGGCGTGCCATGTGGCAAGTTATTAATCTTTTTCGTTATTTTCTGAGCTTTTATAGGTTTACTAGGCTTTCGTTTTAAATAAATCTGTGTTTTGCATCGTTAGCGTCGAATCGTCTTCAGTTCGTACCCTCCGAGATGTTACGGGATCTCTTGATTCATTGTCCTTAAGAACCATCTTTAAGTCGACACCAATCAAGGAATACCATTCATTCGATGATAAATATCACAGTTTTAAGCGATGTTTTTCATGTATAAATAGGTAATCCTGCATCCATTGAGCATCATCCTCGCATTTGGTGATAAACTGATAATCCAAAGAATCAAGATAAAATTGAAGATTTGGACAGTTAATGGCGCTTGGAATTGCTAAGAGTTGTTGAGGGATCAGTGTTATACAAAGACCATCAAATACAAATGTGTTTTCATTTTAGAGTGTTAACGTCATGATGCGTGTATTTTCTGTGTTTACTAATTTTGGTAGTAATTGTAATTGGATCCTTAACCCAGATATATAGTTGCGTCTTATGATATATATTATTTTCGAGAACCATAATGGTATCCACACACTATCAGATCCATAAAAAAAAAAAACAAAATTCAAGCCAACACAACCTCCACTGCAAACAAAAAAGATCAAAGCACTGTTTGTCAATATCACTGAATTTGCACCAACCGAATGAAAAATCTTGGTAAATAGACACTAATATAGAGAGATTAACACAACAATAAAATGTAAGCCCACATAAAATTATGAGAAAACCAAGGAAAAACAGCACATGGTAAACTGGTATGATAGGTAGCGAGAGACACGACACACACAAAGTTAAAACAAAAGCATATCAACGAAATACATATCAGCCCATATATCTAACTATTCATTTTCACATTTCCGTGTGGGAGTAACTTAAAAAACAATTCAGAAATTACAAAATAAATAAGACAAACATAACCCATCCATCACCAAATTTTTTTGTGTCAAACACACAATACGCCACCGATTCACACACAATTAAAAAAATCAGCATCCCACACGGTTTTTTTGTAATTAGTAGGTTTGTTTTCGACCAAATTTTTTGCACTCACCATTCTGACAACATATGTTAAACTTAGCAACAACTACATAATATAATTTAAAATACACAAATGTCAAAACTTCATAAAAACAAATTGAAAAATATAAAAAAATTCATGGTTCTTTATTTTTTTTTTCCTTTTTTGTAACTGATGGTTCATCAAATTCAAGGTAACAAAAAGGAAAAAAGAATCTTACAAAATTTTCTTCTTTTCTGTTACCTAATTTAACCTTAGAAAAATTACTAAAAAATTTCTTAAAAACCATAATCTTATTAATACATAATGAAATCAGAAATTTTAAAACAAAATTAATTAAAAATATAGTTAAAATAAAAATGGAAGTATAGTTAAAATAACGTGAATTTAACTAAAATTTTAATCATCAAATAAATTTGATGTAAATACATAAAATAATCCAAAATAAATAAAATGTAAATAATAGAAGAAGTGTTAGACAATCATAGATATATATATATATATATATATAACCTAGAATCGTATACAACACTAAAATAACTAGAGAGTTGATAAAAAAATAACTAGAGAAAAAGATAAATAAACCATGGAAATAACATTTTTTTTTTGTTAAATTAAGACATAATATTTTATGACACAAAGGCCAATGTCTTTTCCAGACGAGCTAATGACCTCTGGTGATATAACCTTACATACTTATTGAATCATAATTCTCGGTTGTTCGAATCTTGACTTGATGTCAGAGAGTTTTTGGGAAGAAAACCTTTCTTTTCCTTTCCAAAACAGCTTTAAAGTCATATTTTCCATGTACAAGAGGAACTCACACCCAGTCCAACACATGGGGGCTATCTTTTAGTAGACGGACACCTACCATGTATTCTTCAGCTACTCTATTCAAAGCACGCATTCCCAACCAACGGAAAAACCTTAAGAATGTAATATTTGTGTTACAAACACTCACTCATTGAACTTGTTCATTTGGTATTTTATATATACCAAATTCTACTAAGACCATTTTTGGACCAACTGAAAAATATCTCGTTAGTCCAAATCTCATTTGTTCGATGCGCATTTTCTCTATCCAAGTGTAGTATCTTAATCGAGCATTGAGAAATAATTATAGATCCTTCTATTATTTCAAGAAGCTACTTAGAGCACCAGCATCAACAAGTTCTACAGAGTATTCTCAACAAAATCAAAATACTAATATAAATTTATATTCGATTTTTATTTATTTTTTAAACAAAAAATCACTGGTTAGTGGACATGTATCTTGTGGTGTTCTCATAACATGATTAAGTGTTATCATATAAGAACATTTCTCCTTCTCTCCCCTATTTTTATTTAATTTTTCTTAATCTTTTTTCTTTTATGTTGAGAACACTTTCAAGAGCTTATTGACGTGGATGTCTCTTAGAGCATCCACAATTAGAATTTCTACCAAAAGATCTTATCAATTAATATATTAATTAATTGAAAAAATGAAGTAAAATTGGAAGATAGAGAAAGATCCTCACAAAAATTTTCCTATATATTTTTTTTTTTTGACATCAAATGACTATTCTATTACTCAAACAAGAGGTGGTCCGGGTAACCAGACCGGAATAGAAATTTTCCTATATTTCGAGAGATTCATATACTAATTATCATATTGTTAGAGCATCAGCCGTCGTGGATCTCTCCCCCTTAATCTCTCAATAATATAATATTAATATTTAAAATTAATTTAATTTTGAATTTAATTTAAACGCATAAAAATAAAATTTACCACTCAAATAGAGACATGTATCTTAATTTCTCAAACATTTTTAAAAGTCTCTGGGCACACGATGATTCTTCAGAATTTCACTATCTCTCTTACTTTTATTTTTTATTAATATTTTTTGGTTGAGAGATGATGAGAAGAGTCCTCCATTGCAGCTGTCCTTAGAGCACCCGCAATGGTGTTACTCTAACTGGAGCCCTTATATTTAAAAAAAAAAAACTTTTTCAGATTAAAAAAAATATATATCAACCAATCGTGGGCCGCCACGTCTCGTGGGGACCAGCAAATAGTGCAAGGATTCACTAAGAATGAATCCTTATTTAGAGATTTTAATGGTGAATCATTAGCTTTTGATGGGGACCACCGATTATTTAATTATTTTTTCCCTAAGGATTTCCCTTTAAGGACCTCTATTGCAGATGCTCTTATGGGCTAAATAATTTTTACAAATAAAATAGTAAATAATATTAATAATCTATCGTATTAAAAAGAAGTACAAAAATCTACTGTATAAAATTTATATATTAATCAAATATATATTATTTCTAGAAAATCTTAATAATTCATAAGGATATTAATAATACATCGATTTAACTATAAATTTAAATTTTATTTTAGCTATAACAAGATTTGGTGAGAAAAAAATCTAACTAAATGGAACTGAATATTTTAAATATCTTTTTATAAAATAATGCATTCATTAATTAGTAATAAAATATATTATATGCTATATTCTATTGTTATAGTCTATATTATATTTTAATAGAAGTAATATATGAAGAATATATAACAAAATTATATTAAATTGTTAAATTAATCTATTTTATTTTTAAAATTGTTTTCATTTAAATAGATAAATAACTATCATTCACTGTTAAAATGGACTTAAACTCATACACTATGTAATATTTATATGCAAAAAAAAACTTTTTTAACGTATGTTAAAATTTCATATTATATATTATTTTTCATCTTTTTCAAAATGGACAACAGTATATTATCTAATGATTATAACTAAAATTTACTTCATGTGTTATTTACAAAATATGCTATTAGAAAACTTTGAAATTTTAATAATTCATCAAAATGAAATTATAAAAAATCTGTTAAAACATAAAAGGTTTTATCAAAAAATAAAGAAAAATATTTATATAAAGTAAAGCATTAATTTAGTAGAATTTTTTTTTTCAAAAAAAATTAATCTAATCTTCCAAACTCAAAATAGTTGTGTAATTTTCTAAATTTTTCTTGACTATATATACAATTTTAATAATAATATTCCAAAGTTTACAAAGGATAAAACTATAGATGTCAAAGTATACTTTTTAAAAAAATTCAACACGAAAAATAAATTGTGTTGTAAAATTAAAAATATTATAATATTTTAAAATCTTAAGTGAATAACAAAAAAAAAATCAGAAAACTTAATACCATAACATCATAAACAATATCCTATATTGACAAAATTTACTAAAATAATATGATGCTACTATGTATAAAATTTACTAAAATAACCAGGCGAAATTACTTGAACAGAATAACATTCTTACTTATAAAATTTCGCAATATATTAAAATGATAGATCCTAAAGTATATTTTTAAACACAATATGTAAACATAAATTATACTACAAAAATATTATTTATATATTATAACTAAATAAGTTTTAAATGTATTGTATGCAAACTATAAACTTTTAAACATATTTTGAAGGGGATTCTCTATATATTATTTTTGATTAAGAATTTATTCTATAGAACTCAAAAATATATTAGTATATAAAAAACTAATAACAAGATTTAATGTATATAACTAGATTTTGACACTCATTTTAAAAGCGCGGGATATTATACATTGTAAAAATTTAATAAAAATTCATCAAATGCTTTGTTAAGAATGATTAAATGGTAGATTGACCTTATTTAAATCCGTCTCATTTTTGGCGAACATACTTACATTTCGACCGTTTGAACTCATTTACTTTTAAGTTCTCAATAATTTTATCTATTTAAATTCATGTAGTATTGGTCATCTATTTAGACCGGTTTAGGTTTATTTTGAGTGACTAAAATCATTTAATTTTAACAAAATTATATTTGTATTTTATTTTTCTTAAAAATGTTTAATTCATTTCTAAAAATTGAAAACAATGTTTAGATTTATTATTTTGAACAAAATGGAAAATTAAATCAATTTAATTCATGTATAAAAATTTTAGTTAAAAACCACAAAACAAAAATTAGTAAAAAAATTAATACACATGGAAATTTACATTGTGAAAGTGAACCGCACTCTACATAGATCAAACGAAATCAAATAACTGTACACAATAATTTCTAACTTATATTTGAGAATATTCAACACATTTAAAATTAGATATGATTGCAATCTTTTAAATTAGCTAAATATTAGGTAATTTAATATAATACCTACGATTTATAAGGAAACTCGTATTTATCATGTTTTGTAATTTCATTTATTAAAATTTGAGTGAAAAAATGACATTAGATATAATTAAAAGGTTATTCAAGTCTTAATTCATATTGATACCTCAACTTTAATAATATAGATAGGAAACATGTTTAGCTATTTTAGTATTTATGTTGTTAGTAGTTTTAGGGAATACCTTGAAACATTCTGAATTGTATAAGGGTTTTCAAAATTGAAATATACTTAATATTTTTAATATTGTGATTTTTTTAATGATGAGAAAAATTGGGTGACTATAAGTTGAAAATTCTTTTTAAATATATTTATAATTTCCCAAATCGTTTTAAATGATAATGATTGTTGTCAAAATTAATAATTCTAGGATTAACTAAAATCTTAAATAATGATCGATATGCCATATATATAGTTTTCCATATGTTGTATTAAATGATATTGATTGGTGACTACATTTAAAAATAAGAAGTAGTATTGTCTTGTAAATATGATAAAAACACAATGACAGAATTCTAAAATTTTAAAATAGGATTCTGCTTTCATACTATAGATAAATCGTTATATATTAATAATGTCGAATAAGAAACTTAAACAATATTATTATAGAGTTACATAATATATAATATTAAAATATAAATCATATATTTAAAATGTTTACAGTAATAGCAAAATTATATATTTATAAAAGAAAAAAATACCTGCACGGCTCTTTTTTGATAAAATGTTAAATATCACTAACAATTTTCGATATTTGACACACGATACAATAAATGACTAGTAGGGGGAATATGGACAACAAAACAACACAAGAAACAAAATACGGACATCAAACAAAGGCTCAGACTGATCAACAACGCAGCACAACCATTTAAAACGAAGTAATAGCGAGACGAGGTCAGACCATACAACCCCGAAACTAGATGAGAAGACCGATCAGTTGCCACGAGTACCTAATCCTGAGCAAAGCAGAGCGCATAATCCAACCACGGACACAGAGCAAGAAAGATCAAAGAGACCATCAGCGGTATGAGGAAAAGCTGAAGACCAATGGTGCCGTCGTTCTGAGGTTTACTCCAGAGATTACCACTTCCATTGCATTCCACGGGGACAGTATACACCTATTTAACCACAATCCGAAGAGAATATGGAACGGTAGACGGACAACTCCTCTGGAGGCAACTAAACCGAAGCCACACTCGAGCCCCGCTGACTAACTATCAAACCAACAAAAACACAGTCGAGCCGGAAGTCGCTGCAAATCCATGAACACGAACCTGCTGAGATTATTTGAGAAAAGCTAGTGACGGAGCAAGCCACAAACGTCATCACCACTGAGTGTGAGCAACAAAGAAACACATGGGAGCTAAACCAGAAAGCACACCATGTCAAACCACACACAACGCAACACCATAGGGAAACCGGACGGACGTTTCCATCCTCGACGAAATCCACGTGCAGCCACCACCTGCGAACACGAAGGTGGCTCTCAGATTCAGGAGAGAGATCTCAAGTTACCAAGAACCGTCGCCTCAACACCACTCGAGTTTCCAAATTCCAGTGAACCTAGACCCCTAACTTCACACACAAGCTGCAGCCACCACCAGAAGCCACCCCGGAGATAAATCGAGCAAACGGGGAGCTTAACGACACAACACATGCTACCAACTCGGCGGGACAAGACTGGGTCTGGGGAAAAATTTGGCGAACTCCAATTCAGATGAGGCAAAGCACAAAGGTGGAAGAAACCGTCCTCTAGAAACCTCCGCAGTTGTTAACCCTAGATATATGACCAGAGCAACCAGATCTGAGAAACAGTTAAGCACCACCCTCACTGCCGCAGAACAATGAAGGAGACAGTCGGGATAGAAACAGAGATGGACATAGACAGGAGACAAGAAACAGATGGAGGCCGGCCACCGCACGAGGCGGCGACGGCCGGACTAAGCTGAGAGAGAGGAGTTCAGGAGTTGAAAGAAAGGGGAGAATTTGTTTTTAGAGAGAGAAAGGGTCTTGTTTGAACCATAAACTCTATATTTAATTGAGAAACAAATGTGCCGCCGAAAAAAAATTGAGAAAAAAATGTTGATATCTACCATTAAGATGCTCTAATTATTTTGTAATTTCATGTCCACTCGTGTGTTCTAGGTTCAAATTAATTCCTCAATATTCACTCAACTAAAACCTGATTCACATCAGTTATCACAAAATTTAACTAACACCACTGTAACGCCCAGACCGCCCACGGCTAATGGGTCACCCACACCCGCTCACTCGGCCCGTGGACCCCATCCCATCCGACGGTCGGTCGTTAATAATTCCGAAAGGCTCTAAACATTGTTTACTGACCATGCAATCACCACCCGACCTTTTCCATGCTTTGGCCCCACTCGCGCGCTATCGCGAATCACTTTCCGATAGGTCACTCATCCTTCTACTACTTCAGCTCAAGCACGCTTAACTCTGGAGTTTTTTCTGGATGTGCTCCGAAAAAGATAACTCAATTTTGGTGACATAGGTAGCTAAATCAATTTTATTAAGTCTTTCTACATATCATAACTCAGAATGTTACAACCACAGTACTATTGCTTATATTACTAATCACTATTTCTGGAACATGCAAGTCTCCCGTGAATTACTTCGATATACCATAAAATTCGAATCTGAAATCCACATATAAAAGAGATGTTAAATGATGAACATGGGACTTTGTTATAAATCCATTCCTTTTCGGTCGCAATGTGATCACATTCTCATCATTAGCCCCACTACAACAACCCCTTAAACACCTATCCAGGCTCCACCACACACCTGTCTATATATGTTTCAAACGTAACAAGTAGTATATAGCAAGTATTTAATACTATTGGTCTCTCTTTCTTTTTGCCTTATTCTACAATTATTATTCTACTTCGAAGTCCGAACCTAGTATATGACATATACCGTTTTACGGTTGACCATCGAGCCAATCAGTTCAAGCCGCCATACTATATAGGCTTTTTCATGATTTTTCAAGGATTCAGTTTTATACATTTTATATTTTGTTTGTCGGGGATCATTATTATAAAACAAACAAATAAATAATGTACAGTATATCTGTTTGGCTCAATAAATATTTTTTATACTTGGTATTAGATAAAATTACAATCCATCCGTCAAGTCATGGGTAATTTATTTATTTTTATTTGAAATTACTATTACTAACTTCTAATCTAAAGTTATAATTTTCTTATAATGTTTAGTTCTTCCAGATAAACTATAATTGTGAATTTAGAAGTTTTAGATTTGTTATGATTATTCTTTGGATATAAATTGTTATACCGTACACATCTTGAAGGTTTGAAAGTGGATGAAGTTTTTTATTTTTTATTGTTGTTGTATTTTTTTATTTTTTATATCTATGTAATATTATCTGAGAAATCAATTTTTTATGTATCGCTTTCATATCTACTCTATTAAAACAGAAGTACAAATAGAACTTACCTTATTTTCAACAAATTTTTACATTAATTATCTTTCTATTTTTCACTCAGTGAAATAACTTCATTAATTATATTATCTACTTCGCATCATTAATTATATTACCATAGTAATAGTATTGTAGATTTTATTTGATTAATCAATCAACATTAACTTTATGTTAATTATAAAAGCCAAACATGTAAAATAATCGAGTTTTACACATGGTTAATAGTTCGATTTAGTTTATTTTACAAAAAAATATTACCTTTACTTCAATTGGTGAAAATTATGTAGCAAACACACATAATTCAAAATCATAGTTTATGTGAACAAGATAATAAATTAAATCAAAATAATTAAAATGTATTACATCTATTGTCGAGTACGGATAATTAAATAATTTTTTTAGGTTTTGAAATTAGGTTCCGCTTGGATACTATAAATTTATATGTGGAGTTCAAGTTGGATCCTTCCAATTCTAGATGAGTTCGGTTCTGATATATAGAAACATAAAAATATCCAATTAACCAATATATTTGAAACGATTCTGATATTGTACCAAAAATAACTTTATTACCTGATTCGATCTGGATCTTTTGTATACAATTATTAGATGACGATATATCTAAAATATATAACACTAATAATCATTTAAAAAACAAATATATAAAAACGTAAGAACTAATACCCACACGGGCGCGCGGATCAAACACTATTTAATTTTTAAAGTTAGATTGCCTAAGCGTTGGCAAAAATAATATGCTATTTATTACCCAATCGACTATTATTACAATAGCATTCAAAAAAGCAATCTGAAAATGCAAATGCTCTTTGTTCAACGCTTTCTCATGAAGCTTTTGGTAAGCATTTACAATTAAAATATATAAAATAATTTAAAATAATTTTATATAATTATATTTTATAACATCAAAAATTATGTTCATATTCAAATAAATTTATATTTTCATAACTAAAATTTAAATTAAAAATTAAAAATTAAAAAAACAAATAAAATTTTAATTTAATATATAAAATTAAATATGATACCTTATTATGGATTAAAAAAGTATAAACATAATGCCGTATTAAGTAATTATTTAACATGGGTAAAATTTTAAAATATATATTATCACTTAGATTAAATAAATTTATTTATGAAAAATAAAACAAACATCTGCACGGACATGGTTTAGATGAAAAATAAATGATACATTAGCTATAACATTTATAAGAAAATAAAATGATTGTTGAACTTCTATCAAATTTGGAACAAATAAAACATCAAATTTATATTTTCATTTTATTTAAAAAAATTTAAATCTTAATTTTTATTTGTTCCAAATTTGATAGAAGTTTAGCAATCATTTTATTTTCTTAGAAATGTTATAGCTAATGTATCATTTATAAATAGCATGATGATTCATAATTGTCTATTTTCGTACTTTTCATTTAAAAAATTCGTCCGCTATATATCTTAGATATGATCTGATTATATAAATGTTAGATTGTTTATAAGATATCCAATATTGGTAATACATTTTACGTTAAAACGCAAAAATATAAAATTAAGTGCAAATATAACATTTAGAAATACGATTATACTTACAAATATAACATTAAATACAAATACAAATTAAAATACAGAATTAAATATCCGCGGGTTCGCATGGATTAAGGTCTAGTTAGAGAAGAGATTGGAAGTACTGCCACAAAACCTTTATTACTTTTGCCCTTAAATTAAATATGAAGAATACTATAAATATGTATATATAATAAAGAAATAATCCCTAGATATCGGGGATTTCATGTACTTTATGTAATTGGAAATGAAGTCACATATATTGTAATTTATCAGATCGGCTACTTAATATTGTCTTATGGTGGTTGTATCAAAATTTCTGGATATTATAAGATAGTCAAATCGTGGATGATGTATGATAGCGACGATGGAAGATAGCACAGAAATTCACATGACACATACGCAAACCCACTCACACTATCTTATTTCCCACAATCGATGGGTTGGTGTTTTAGGCGGGTTTCGATTTCCGAAAGTTAAGTTATGCAATACATACTCTCTCTGTTGGTTTTTGTTTGATACCTAAACCAAATTTTTAATTTACATTTTTTGTACACCTGAAACTCACTAAATACTAACTATAAAGGTATACAAAGAAATAAGAATAAAAGTTAGGTGGGTATGGTCATAGTCAGAGACACACACTCGCGGGTGGGTATTAAAAAGGATTACCGCTTTTTTGTTTCGGTCATCAATTTTAGCGCTTTATTATTCCGCATTGTGGAAAACTATAATGTGGGTGATAAATCAAATTCTTGGATTTCAAGATTTATATAATTCTTACTTAAATTAAACATTGATTTGAACATTGGATATCAATTGAATCTATGATCAAATTAATTTTGGAAATATGCTGATCAATTCAGAACCCATAACCAAACATGAACCGAAACCAAAAATTTCAGTTTGGTTTGATTGGCACGTTCCAGTCAAAACCATGTGTCTCACCTATAGAATGGTTTATGCAGCATCGAGCTTTCTTTGATCATGCTAAGATTATTTCCAATGGTTCATCCTATTTTACACTCTAAAATAGAATAATTCTGTAATATAGTTGTGATTTATTCCAATGGTACTCTATTTTAAATGGAAAATAGAGTGATGAACAAAAAAACAATTTATTCTATATAGAGTAAACTCATTTTTTGTATATTATAGAGTTAAAAATAGAGTACCATTGAAACATTTTTACTTAAATTCTATTTTAGTGTGGAAAACAGAATGTGACTGGAAATATCCTAAAGGCCCCTGTAATAGCGCGTAATCATTTTTTTCCTTGCATAACAAAGATCCACAATGAAATTTTTTTTTTTGTTGAGAACATGAAATGTTTAATAAAGGAAAACCCAATGTTTATGAAATGTTTAATAAAGAAAAAAAATGTTGCGGTATTTGATTTGTGTTTTGAGTAACAAAAGTCAGAGTACTAAACAAGAAGATTAACAAATTGACTTGGACGATAGATGTGTTCGTAACTTCGTATACTATATATCCAGTTCTGAGTGGAAGAGTATAAGTAAATGAGTACAAGATAAGGTTTGAGTTTGGACTAACATATGTGCATAGTGATAAGTGTCGAGAAAATCCATCGCATCCTGTATGTTCTCTTATCTACTTTTATACTCTGAGCTGAGCGCTTTTTTACTTCCTTCCCTCCATCTAATTATGATTCAACTGATGGCATATTTGTAGAAAATATTAAGACAAATATGTCCTTCAAGTTTAACTTCATCAAGAAGATTTTTAATTTAAAATTTAGATATATTTTTTCTTTATCATTCGTTAAATTAACTATCTTAAAAGAAATATAACAAAAAAGTCACCAAAAATTGTAGAGGAAATGAGAAACTATCTATTCTAATATTACGTAATTTAAAATTATATATTTCTAATTTTTTTAAAACAATACTCAATTATATCTATCTAGCTTTAGTTACATAAAAAAAAACTCATTCATCACACTCGATTTATTCACCAAATTATATTAATTCCTTAGAGTTTATTCATTTATTGCATTCAAATTTCTTTTCATTTTATTATTTAAACAGTCACCAGTCAAAATAGTATTTATGTTTGCTATTAATTATGTTGATTCCCTTCTTAAATCTTATTATTAGATAAATATTTACTTCAAAATTATTTACATTCTAAAAAAGTATTTTGGACACAAATTAAATATTTTTTGAATAAATATATAGTAATTTTGTATAGTTAATAATATTTAAGCTATATTGATTTATAAATTTAAAGAGTTATCAGTTTATAATACATTTTTGAGATTTCTGTTTTTGAAATAATATGTATTATTTAAATTTTATAAATGTAATTATTTTTGTCTTTGTGTATTAATATCAGTAGAATGGAATTTTAATTATCTAGTGCTTCTACATATTAGAAAATACATATTTAGAGTGTGAATGATACTTTCAGATGTAAATTGACAAAATAAAATATTTTTAAGTTACAAAAATGAAGTTTATTTTGAAGAAAAAATAATAATTTTAGTGATTAGTTATGTTTAGAAAAACTTTATATAAGTTAGTTTATAATTATTGTATACAGTATATTAATATACATTTTTAAAAATAGATAATTTATTTTGAAAGTTTATTTTAATTTGACTTAATTATTATTAGTGTATCATGTTTATTATTTTATTAAATACTAGTTAAAAAGTTTATATAGGTTTTTTTAGAATTTAAGATTTTCAAAAGAAGATATATTTTTAGTTTATTGAAAAATAAATTGCTTGGAAAGTATGACAGATTTTTAACACCTATATCTGTAACAAAATTTGGAATTTCCTTTACCAAGCAACGCGTATAAAAATGTTCTGGAAGGAACCGCTTACCGCTTAGTCCTCCTCCTCCCAACTCCCAAGTATTGCGCTAAAATCTGTTTTGGAAGAAATCGATACTCAATGTTTTTTTTTTTGTTTTTTACTAAAAATACTTTGCTAAGTGTGTGAAATGGAACAAGCTCGAAAAGCAAATGGGACTTTGGCCCACAAAGAGGAATTTTTGAGAAAAAAACGCATTCCTTTCCGGTTTCCATGTGATCACACTCTCTCATCATTATCCCCACTCTCACCCTAAAAAAACAGTTCTAATTAGTGGGTCAGTGCAGTGATACATACCAACAAGTGTTTGCTTGCAATGCTTCAGTTCACATTTCAAAATTTAACACAGAAGGTTGATAACTATAATCATTGTCACATATTATTATAAATAATTTATTTTCTAATCATATTAATCAACACAGAGAACTCTTGTAATTTTTAAGATTATCAGCATATTTGTGAAATCTTAAGTTATTGAAATATATACTTAAATAAATATAAAAAATAATTAGTGTTTGTAATTTTCATCAGCTACCAGATATATTTTTCTTTGTTTTTTGTTGCAGTCACCAGATTAATCTTATTATCATATATAATTATGATAATTCCTTATTATCAAATATGGTGAAATTAAATTTAAATATTTAAAAATGTGTTTGTATTTTTTTATTAGCAATCAGATCTTCTTTTATTTTATTTTTGGCAATCTTTCTATAGAAATAGGGACTGGAAACGGAAGCTAACACAGAGTGTATATCTCTCTGTATATAAAACACGCTAACACACATGTCTCAAAAACATAACAACACAACTATAAAACCTCTTTCTCGTTTGACTCTCTCTCTCTCCCCCCCTTGAAATCTGGAACAGATCATTCACACCTCTCTGCCCTGCTCTCTCTCTGTTATATTTCTTCCACGCTGTTTTCATTCCTTCTTCTAATGATATTCTGAGAATCCTCACCAAACTCCTTCTCTTCGATTTCTCTGTGAAAGAAAAATCAAAATCAGAGAAAGGAAACCATGAATATTGTTCCATCTCTTATCCTTCTCCTCCTGGTAAGCTCTCTCTCTCTGTCTTTCGATTCATATGATTCTCTACTCTAATGGTTGATTTGTTTCTGTTACGGGATTGTAATTCAATGCATTAGCTACATTTGAATATCCTTAATTTTTTTTTTCATTTTCTCTGAATTGTTTTTCTTTAATTTCGAAATACACAAAATCTTTTAATTTATTTTGAAATTATCTGAGTTGTTTTTTTTTTGTTTGAATTTACCGATGCAGATTCTGTGTGGAGTAGAAGGAAGAAAATCAGCAGGATATTGTGCGATGTATGATATCTGCGGAGCACGAACGGACGGGAAAGTACTTAATTGCCCTTTTAACATCCCTGCTGTGAAGGTGCGTGTGACCATTCATTTAATTTTGTTTTTTTTTGACAGAGCAAAGGGCAAATGATTTTTTTTTGTTTGTACAGTAATAAATGATGTTGTTTGGTTTTATAAAAATGTTTCACAGCCCGATGATTTGTTGTCTTCAAAGATACAAAGCTTGTGCCCAACCATCACAGGCAACGTTTGTTGCACTGAGACTCAGTTCGATACGTTACGTTCACAAGTACAACAGGTTAACAACTACAACTACATCAAACCCCTCCCCCATTTACTTTTGATGTTAATGTTTTAACTTTCACCCAAGCTTTTAATGACTGACTCAAATGTTTCAGCTGCTTTTGTCTGAAAAACAATCAATGTGATAGCTATAGTTCAATAAGTATTAATTTTCTAAACCATGTTGTTGTTAGGGACTACAATACATTTTACTAGGAATGTCTATTTTAAAAATGTTTTATTGTTCAAGTGGTTGTGACTTTTAGTGGAGTTATTAATGTGATGACAAACCCTTTTATTTTAATTACAAATATATTTATATGAAAAAGAGTTTCTTTTTTTTTTGTCAGGCTATTCCCTTTATTGTAGGCTGTCCAGCATGCTTGAGGAATTTTCTGAATCTTTTCTGTGAACTTACTTGCTCTCCTGATCAAAGTCTATTTATCAACGTCACTTCCACCGCAAAGGTATATTAAACAGGCACACATTTTTTGAACTTTCAAACAATCAAACATCAGGTAGCTTATGTCCAAAGTGCTGCTCTGTGTTTTGGTGGCAGATCAAGGGTAACTCGACCGTGGATGGGATTGAGTACTACATAACCGATGCTTTCGGAGAAGGGATGTATGAATCTTGCAAGAATGTGAAGTTCGGTAGCTCGAATAGCCTAGCTGTAGATTTTCTCGGGGGCGGTGCAAAGAACTTTAAGGGTAACGCTAGCTTTCCTTTTTCTTAATTACTCATCATTGTTGTGTCAAGAATATAACTTACATATATGTTCTGTTCTGTCATGCAGAGTGGTTTGCATTTATCGGCCAGAAAGCTGCTCTTAATGTGCCAGGCTCGCCCTATGGGATCAAGTTTTTGCCGAACCCACCAGTGTCATCTGGAATGAAGCCTATGAACGTGTCTTCTTATTCATGCAGTGATGATACTCTTGGATGTTCTTGTGGTGATTGCCCTTCTGCAGCCGCTTGTTCCAGTACAGCAGCACCTCCTACTCTGAAAAAACGTTCTTGCTCAATCAAGATTGGATCACTTGAGGTGATGACTGTAGATTTTGTTTATTTTTTCTGCTAATGCTTATGAATAACAAGTTTCCTGGTTGTTGTTTTTTTTAAATCATGCAGGCTAAATGTGTTGATTTCGTGCTAGCCATTTTGTATATTGTCTTGGTTTCATTGTTTCTTGGAGGAGGTTTGCTTCACCGAGTGAAGAGTAAGAAAAAGAGCCCACCATCCTCAGAGCACAGAGGAGAACAAGGTTCTGTCAAACCAGACACTATTCATGCGCAGGTACTTTAATTTGTGTGCTTAGCCTTTGCAGCACTATAAGAGTTCTCATTGCGTTATTTGTGTTCTCTTAATTAGATGCTACAAAACACACCACAGAGAAACTGGGCTCAGCTGTCAACAGTACAAGGATACTTGGCCAGATTTTACAGGTTCATCATACACTCTGCTGCTTAGCTTCAAAATTAGGCGTTATTGACATTTTTGTCTTGTTATTTTCCAGCAAGTATGGGATCTGGGTAGCAAGACACCCAGCTCTCGTTTTGAACGTGTCAGTCTTCGCTGTTCTTCTACTTTGTGTGGGTCTGATCCGTTTCAAAGTTGAGACACGGCCTGATAAGGTAGCTACTGTAACCTTTTCTTCTTTCAAGCAATATGGAACCTGTATAACTTTTCTTGTAAGTGTTCATATAACTTGTTATCTTAACTGTATGTTGCAGCTATGGGTAGGTGCAGGGAGCAGAGCCGCTGAAGAGAAACGGTTCTTTGACACCCATCTTGCTCCTTTCTACAGAATTGAACAGGTTTCACATTTCTATCAACTTTTCTCTCTGTTACAAAAAGTTTTGAAGTCCTTAACTAAGTTATCAAACATTTTGTTTCATGGAAAATTTTCTGCAGCTAGTAATAGCAACAGTTCCAAAATCTTCTCGCGAAACGGCCCCAGAAATTTTGACAGATGATAATATTAAGTTACTTTTTGACATACAAAAGAAGGTATCTTATACTCATTTTCACTGTTTTTTTTTTTTAATTCCATCTGATCACCCACATAATGTTTCATGTAAAATTGTTGTTTTAATATGGTAGGTTGATGGACTCCGGGCAAATCACTCAGGTTCAATGGTTTCTCTGACAGACATTTGCATGAAACCACTTGGAGAAGACTGTGCCACACAAAGTCTTCTGCAGGTTAACCTTCCTTCCTCTTTTATAGTACCTGAGTTTAGCTTTACTTGACCTTAACATATCTTGTGGATTTTTATTTTCTTGGTTCTTGAGGCAGTATTTTAAGATGAAACCAAAAAATTATGATGAGTTTGGAGGCGTCGATCATGTTAAATATTGCTTTGAGGTACCTCATAAATCTATGTAGTATTCCATTTTAATAACTCTGTCTTAGTTGCGATTTAACCATTTTTGTTATATGGCCACCACACTTCTCTTCAGCATTTCACCTCGTCAGAGTCATGTCTGAGTGCATTTAAGGGTCCCCTTGATCCAACAACTGCACTAGGAGGTTTCTCAGGGAACAGTTATAGTGAGGTAATATTCTTGAGTTTGTTCTCATATAGAGTTATGTCAATTTGACATGAGTATCTAATACCCTTTTAATTGACATTTGCTTAAGACAGGCTTCTGCTTTTATTGTCACTTATCCTGTGGACAATGCTGTTGACAACAAAGGTAACAAAACTGAGAGAGCAGTGGCTTGGGAGAAAGCCTTTATCCAGCTCGCCAAGGTTTGGATTCTTCGAATACACAAACAAATGATATCCTTAATGCTATTTTTTTTATATCATTTGTTTCTGTTGACGTTCTTGTGACAGGATGAGTTGTTGCCAATGGTTAAATCAAAAGGTTTAACTCTTTCTTTCTCTTCGGAAAGCTCTATTGAAGAAGAGCTCAAAAGAGAAAGCACAGCAGATGTCATAACTATAGCCGTGAGTACCCTTGTTTTGTTCTCTTCTGTTCCTACTCTGTTTGGTTTCTAATATGTCTTGTACTTGTTCTGTTTCTTTGCTTCAGATAAGTTATCTTGTCATGTTTGCATATATATCACTGACACTTGGGGATACACCTCGTTTAAACTCCTTTTACATTACATCCAAGGTACGATAATGATTCTAATACTCTTAATAAAGTTACTTTTATCCTTATACATTATTATTCATTATAGGTTTTGCTTGGACTATCTGGTGTTCTTCTTGTCATGCTGTCTGTCCTCGGTTCCGTAGGATTTTTCAGTGCCATTGGAATGAAATCGACTCTAATCATAATGGAAGTTATACCTTTTCTTGTTTTGGCGGTAAGTTGTCTGGTTCAACTAAAATATCTAGCTCTGATGTTGTGGCCCATGTTCCTGAACTTGTTCTTAATATCTAACCTTACAGGTCGGTGTTGATAATATGTGCATACTGGTTCATGCCGTTAAGAGGCAAGAGCAAGAGCTGCCGCTGGAGAGACGAGTAAGCAATGCCCTTATGGAAGTTGGACCATCGATTACTCTTGCAAGTCTAGCGGAGATTCTAGCTTTTGCTGTTGGTGCTTATATTAAAATGCCAGCTGTTCGAGTGTTCTCCATGTTTGCTGGTCAGTAAAAAACTTTTCAGCATGTGAATGGTCCCTTGTGTCTTTCTTAACGATCCTATGCTTCATGTTTGCAGCATTGGCCGTCCTTTTGGACTTCATTCTCCAGGTTACTGCTTTTGTTGCCTTGATAGTATTTGACTTCCAACGTGCTGAGGATAAGCGAGTTGATTGCTTCCCATGTATTAAGAGACCACAATCATCAGATGGTGATGACAAAGGTTACTAATATATCATCGTCTCTTTTTTATTCATTGTAGACTTTTGTGAAATCAATTTTCATTGGAGTTGTCTTGTATCACTTCAGGGGTTGGTCAGAAAAAACCTGGCCTTTTGACTCGATATATGAAGGTATTTCATATATCAACTTGTGCCTTAGGAGATAGTTTATGTTCTACATAGATAGTGATAACTTGATTCTACACTTTCAGGAAGTCCATGCACCCATTCTCAGCCATTGGGCAGTCAAAATATTGGTTATTGCCTTCTTCTTTGGCCTAGCTATGGCTGGAATTGTGAGTTGATATATTTTTTGTAAACTATAAGAGAAACTCTATAGTTTTTTTTTTTTCATTAGCAGTTGCAATTGTCATCTCTAATATATTGTGTTTGTGAACCATGTAGGCATTGGCCACTCGGATTGAGCCTGGTTTGGAGCAACAGATTGTTCTTCCTCAAGACTCGTATCTTCAGGTTTGCATTGATATCACCAATCATAAAGTGTATCCAATCTAGGATATCTCTAACAAGTTCCTCTCGTTTTCCATTTAGGACTACTTCAACAATATTGCTACGTATCTCCGAATTGGTCCACCTCTTTACTTTGTTCTAAAGAATTATAACTACAGGTATATCACTTTCTGGTTTTAGATGTAAGAGTTTGGTTCCACATGTGTTATTAGAAATCTCAATTTTCCTTATGTTCTCAGCTCGGAATCAACACAGACAAATCAACTTTGTTCCATTAACAAGTGTGATTCTAATTCTCTTATGAATGAGGTATATATTTCGTCTGCATTTCTTTTTTTTTATCCATCCTCATCCTCATTTTTTTATCCATCCCATATTATGTTTTCATGCACATTGGAAGTAGTTTGACTATCTACATTTCACAACCGTATGTATTTGAAGATGTTTAGAATCTCATTTTAAAATGGTTCTAAAGTTGATTTCTTGTCCATAGATTGCAAAGGCTTCTTTGACCCCAGAAGTAAGTTACATTGCTAAGCCAGCTGCTTCATGGGTCGATGACTTTCTTGTGTGGTTATCTCCTGAGGCATTTGGCTGTTGCCGGAAGTTTACAAATGGTACCTTTTGTCCCCCTGATGACCAGGTATGCTAGCTTTAGAGTTCAGTTTTGGTGTTACGAAACATCATTAATTATGATAAAAATGTGCTAATTCCCTTATACTGATTGTGTTGCATTTGTAGCCTCCTTGTTGCCCTGCTGATCAAGGGAGTTGTGGCCTAAGTGAAGTTTGTAAAGACTGCACAACGGTAACTTTACTCATTATGATCTTTTCGTGCTATGTGTTCGTTTACTCTTTGCAACTTCTGTAATTTTTTATTTTATTTTATTGTGTGGTTGTGCAGTGCTTTCGTCATGCAGATTTAAGTAGTGACCGCCCATCCACAATCCAGTTCAAAGAGAAGCTTCCTTGGTTCCTCAGCGCACTTCCTTCTGCTGATTGTGCTAAAGGTGGCTATGGTGCTTATTCTACTAGTGTTGATTTGCAAGGTTGGTTTTCACGCTACTCCTGTCTTTCTTTCTTAATCTCATGGATTATGTTATTGTATTGATACCGAAATGCGTGCTCTCTTTTCTTATTATGCAGGATATGAAAAAGGTATCATCCAAGCTTCATCGTTCCGCACTTATCACACACCTCTTAACAAGCAGGTATTATCTTATCTCTATAAGATGTAGCCCACGTTTGATATAAGTCTCTGTTATTGTAACTAGAAGTTTTGTTTTTTTTCAGGCTGACTTTGTTAATTCAATGAGAGCTGCTCAAGAGTTTAGTTCCAAAGTTTCTCGTTCTTTAAAGGTACAATAATATACTGATTGATTCATGTTCAGCTTCTTGGTATCTTCCTCACATTTTCCCCAATGATTCATCAGTACCATGGTCTCTGCCATAGTGATGGCTAACTTGTGAATGATTTCTCTTTCAGATGGAGATATATCCATACTCAGTGTTCTATATGTTCTTTGAGCAATATCTTGACATATGGAAAACTGCATTAATCAACCTCTCCATAGCCATCGGTTTGTAACTCTTCCAATCCTAGATCTTAGTTTGTAGGTATTGATTTTACATCTTGAGTTCACATATGAAATGACTTTGAATGTTGTATTCATGTTACAGCTGCCGTCTTTGCGGTGTGTTTAATCATCACATGCAGGTATCACACTATTAAAGCTCATTTCCAATGCAGTTCCATTACAAGTCTAATTTAAACTTAGCTCTCCAAATCTTTTTCCTCTGTCTTCTAACTCAGTTTTTGGAGTTCTGCAATTATCCTGCTGGTGATTGCAATGCTCATCATTGATCTCCTGGTAAGTCACTCTAATTGTCAATTTACGAATAAAATCCATAAAACTGATTTTCATATACTCATGAGGTTACTGATGATTATATTCTTATGAACCCTTGATTTGAAACATGCCAGGGAGTAATGGCAGTCTTTCATATCCAACTAAACGCACTATCTGTTGTAAATCTAATCATGTCCGTGGGCATAGCGGTTGAGTTTTGTGTACACATAACACATGCTTTCTCGGTCAGCTTCCCCCTCTGTCTGTACATCACAGTATTCACAACATGCTTTTTAAAAAAAAAATCCTGACAAGAGTTTTCTAAATGCTCAGATAAGCTCTGGGAACAGAAACCAAAGGATGAAAGAGGCGCTTGGTGGGATGGGAGCTTCAGTTTTTAGGTATTCGTCTCTCTTCAATAAACTCATGAACTTAAAAGTATGCACCAAAGTCCTAAGTAACATATGTTCTGAATACCGTTTGCAGTGGAATTACATTGACAAAGCTAGTTGGAGTGATTGTGCTTGGCTTCTCAAAATCGGAAGTATTTGTGGTATGTGCTTGTGATCTCTTGAAGTCCTTTTGTTTCCTCGTTTAACCATTTTCGTATTTTGGCCACTGAACTTTTGGTTTTTGCTGACAGGTCTACTACTTCAAGATGTATTTGGCACTAGTCCTCCTCGGTTTCTTGCACGGCCTTGTATTCTTACCGGTATGTCATATGATCATTCAAACACTCCTTCAATAAATAGATTTGTTGTTATTGTTTTTGACATGAGAGATGATTGGTGGACTGTGAAGGTGTTCTTGAGCATGTTTGGTCCAGCTCCAAGACATGTAGAAGGGGATAAGAAAGATCATCCACCTTCGGCATCATCGCTGCCGTAGCTCAATTAGGGGTTTTAATTCTTTATTCTACAAAGGTTTTGTTTTGGATACATCTATTTGTAAATGATTAAAGATTGTTTCTCACCCATAGCCACATAGAAAAGCTAAGTTCAGTGCGTAGCAGAAAATTTTTAAAAGAAAGAATCACACCAAATGTGTGGAGAATCTGCAGGTAGAAACGTAAACGAAGCAAAGCAAAACTCAGACCCCAAATGAATTAAGGGAGAAGATGACGAATGTGTTGATTTGAGAATCGCAAAATTCATAATAGTTGAAGACCAACGAGCTGATCCATGGAGATTTGAGACTCGCAAAAGTCATGATAACACTCCGGTTAACTTAGACAAACCACAGTTCAATTAGAATATATTTCGGATTTTTTACTTTCTATTTTCTGAGTAATGTTATTTGGATCCTTCCCAAATGAAGAAAATAAACAAATTGGTAATTTCTGTCCCAAAATAAATGACTTCACCAACGATTCTGATTTCCCAAAATTAGAAAATCTGTATATAAAAGTAGCTTAGTTTGCTAATTAATTAATGACTAGATGATAATCTGCGCGAAGTGATTATTTTTTAAAAATATTATATTTAAATATTATAAAAATATATATTTTGTTACAAATAACATTTTTTACATTTGATTAGAGGTAGACATTTACGCACCATTTGATTTGATTCGGTTCGGATCATTGTGGTTTTGATTCGGTTCATATTTTCGTGGATTTGGTTCGGTTCTGGGTTCAGATAACCTATTTAAAAAAGTAAAGTTCATATATGTTTTAAATTTTTCAAAGTCAAAAAATCAAAATAATATATCATAGAAATTTGAATAATGTATGCCAAAATACTTAAACTTAACATAAAAATTGGTTTAGCTTAAATTTTTAGATAGGAAATCAAAAGATATTTTAAGTATTTTGGTATTTTAAGTATCAATTAGTTATTTTAAACATGTACTTATAACTATTTGTATATATTTCCAAGTATTTTAGACAAAAAACATCTTATATTTTGTGTATATTTTTTAGATACTAAATTTAAAAATAATTAATATATTAATTTGGTTTAAGTTAATATGTTATTAGATATTTAACTTAAGTTTATAAATCTGGTTCAGATATATTCGAATGCCCGGAATATTTTTGTTCGGATCGGATTCAGTTCCGGTTCTTTTGATACCAAAATTTTGAACCATTCAGATATCTAACCAGTTTTGGTTAAAGTTCAGTACTATTTTTTTACCAGACTTGGTTCGTTTTTTAGATTTAGATTTTTTGCCCAACCCTATGTAACAAAATTTTAAACGAAAATGATGATGTTTCATATTGATTTTGGGTATTCAACAATTTTTAAACTAAAACACATTTTACTATGCATGTGACCCATTTAGTTAATCACTAAAAACTATTCTATGTCAATTTGAGGAAAACAATGGACTGAACTTAAAAAAATTACCAGATTGTCAATCGACACTTCCAAATATTCCATTTTGGTGTTGTGATGAATAGAAAGGGGGTCAGGGTTAGGAAAACAAATTTGATACGCACTCCATGTCTCGTTAGGTGATTTCAATAGCTTACAAATAAATCTTCGTTGTATCGATCTCTTGTAAGATTTTTGAAAAATATTAATTAATAAAATCTTATACTTCTAGAGTAATCAATTGTTTCTCAATTAATATATAATAGATTAGAGTAATCACATAAATCAAAACAATACATCTTGCTTATTTACAATATTTTTATGGTAAATAGATCAAAATAATCATTTTGTTTATTTTATATGGTATATAATTAAATTTCAATGATGTTAACATAAATATATAGTATATTTGAATATAAACATTTATTATTGAGACTTACTATTCATATGGTTTTATTAACATTTGTATATTTTATGTAACAAAAAATTTAAACCATTGATCTCATAATTTTTGATGTGATATTTTTTCGATGAAAATTTCAAAATTAAATATTAAGGTCTCAATACTTTTTCAATGCAAATTCCAAAATTAACGTATTTATGTATTTTTGGTACATATAAACGGTATTAAAATTGATATATATATATATATATATATATTATTTAATGTGAATGTATATTACATAAAATTCATATTAATACGATTTTATGATCATTTGTATCTTGTTATAATAAAAACAATTAATACACTGATCACAAAATTTTCAAAGTAATTTATAGCTGTTTTAAAAATTCAAAATATAACATGTAAGAAAAAAAATGATTTTTTATTATATGGTTAATATGATTATTTAATTTCTTTTAATAATATAGAATTAAACAAAATTGAAAAATGATACACAAATTGTTATCAAATTTTTATTATATATAATCATTAATTGTCATAATTATGTAATCATATTTGGTAATTTTGTAGCTTTTATATAAGGAAAGTATATTTGCTTTTAATATTTGGGTTAATATAATGTTTCCTAACACATTATATTATATAGTTAATACTTTAATATATCTAGCAAGATATATTAATTGAATTGAACCTCTTTTTTTCAATTAACTACATAATTGATTGATACATAAGTATTGAACATTTTTTAATTATTACAAAAACTGAGGTTACATATTGTCAAATGTTCCTCTGTTAATATATAGGGGATATCCAACGAAAAATAATAAGTCATGGTCATGAAATCATGCCGAATTAAGCAACAATAACTCTCAGACAGACTCAGTGAATCCCAGCCACGTGCTTGTATATCAGAGAAGGTACTCCGTGAATCCAGCCACCTTCTTGTAAGTGAGAAAAGGTGGCAAGGTAATTGACAATACAATGCCATTTCACTTATATTTTAAGATACTCGCGTCTAACGTGTGAAATTAATATATATCACTTTGAAGTTTTAAACCGATCCAATAATTTAGCAAAATATTATAATCTATAGGCTATAAATAGTAGGCACGCATGAATGGAAGCAGTACATGTAATACAAACTTGTTTCTTAAAGAAAACAATAGTAGTTGAAGACCAGCGAGCTGATCCATGGAGATACTTAACGTCCGACATCTTCTTATTCTTCTCGCATCACTCTTCTTCTTACCTGCTTTGCGAGCTATCGATTTTGAATACTGCAACAGTAAGTTAACTAATACGTGTAATATATATATTGAACACCTATTGTTATTAGTTGATATATCAATTTAATAATATAAAATAGGTTTCAATTTCAAATTTCCTGTTTCTGTTTTTATTAACTTTCACTAATCAATCTATGTGACTGCTGTAGAAAGTGGATACGATTTCGGCAACGTCTCTCGTGTGGAAGTCTCTCGAAACCCCGTTGAGTTAGAAGAATACCCAACCATAAAGATATTCGGTTATGATAGTACGTAACCTTTGTAATGTTCTTCCCAACTTATAACTTTTTCCTCTATTTTATAGTTTGTAATATCTTCTTGATAGAAATATTTTTATGTTGCAGACAAAAGCATCGATGAAGGATCTGTAGAGGTGCATGTTACAGCTGGGGAAACTACACACATGATGGAACGTTACACTCTCTGTGTGGTGGGTTCTGAATGCGCAATTGCAGCTGGCACTAACTTTGTGTTAGTTCTGGCCGAAGTTCCTCTGAAATATATCGAGGTAACTATTATTTTCCTCTTTGCTTACTTATAAAATAAAAACAAAACTCGACAATATGTCTATTACAAGTATCTCAGCATATAAATATATAAAATAAAGAAAACAAAAAATAAAAGCAATATAATGAGTGGATAAAGTCTAGGGATGGGACGGATCGGACGATATCCAGAAAATTTTAGGTATCCGGATCTGGATCTTTATCTGATGGACCTATGTTTTTATTATTCTTATCCGGATTGAGAGTTCCTGATATCTAGGTGTCGAATATCCTTCTAAAAATTATAATATTTTCCAAATATCCGGATCCGGAATTGGATACTCAAAATGAATAAAAATAAGATTAAAATATATTAAAAATTAGCAATAACTTAAAAATAAAAAAGTATATAATGTTTTTAACTATTCCTATATATACTATTACAAAATTATATAAAGTTTATATATATATTACTATTTTTGAAATAATTATCAAACAATTACAGATCCGGATATCCGAACTAAAAAATCAAGATATCTGGATCTGATTTTGATGGATACAACAATTTACTATCCAAATCCGATTCTAGCCTTCTGGATATCCCGAATTTTGGAACGGATCCGGATCATATCTCAGATCAAATCTGAATCTCAGATCAAATCTGAATCTCAGATAATAATTCCAGTCTTAGATAAAACTCTCTCAAAATATTTCACAGAATTTCAAATGACATACTTTTGGGTGGGTTCCTCAACATTTGATATATCTACTCATTATAATACTATTTCTTTTGTTTTACTTTTAAATACTTATATTGGGAACACTTATATTGAAAACTCTTTAAGACATATCGGCTTTAAACAAAATTCGAAAAATTGTTGTAGGTGGCACCTAAGCGCCAACTCGGTCTTAACCAAAACAATTTTCTTAAAATCCAATTTATTCCAAAATATTCATTCAAATCGGTTTAAACTGATTTGAATCAGTTAAAATCGGTTAAAATCAATCTAAATCAGTCCAAATATGTTGAATTAATCAATAATGTTAGTACAAATCCACATATTTTCTAATTTCTTTTGTTTTGTATATTTAGTTTTGATAATACATAATAATATTTTTATAGTTAAACTCAAAAACTAAAATATCTCATATAAACATAATATATGTATATATATAATAAATCAATAATTCGTTAACACTTAGATTTTGTGTTGGCTCCGAATTATCCACCTAATCCTTAGTATTTTATAAAGCGCATAGTTACCGATTAATGATTTCTTGAATATTGGTTTTAAGTGATTACGCATTTACTTGGTTTACCTCTCTAACAGTCCTTTTTTCTTAAACATGTGAAGGAAGAGTCCAAGTATGTGTATTCCGTACGTTTGATGGATGAAGATGTGGGGGACTCTCAAGAGCCAGTACTAAGAATGTGTGTCGAGTTCGAGATACCTATTGTAGATCTCGCATTGGTTTCTGCTGAGTCAAGTTGATGATCGAAAATAGTATATGTTTTTTTTTTGAACACAATAGTATATGTTTCTAAGTCTTGATATGACTCTTTGTGTCTTTATCTTTCTACTTGCATCTTTTTTCCTTTTTCATGTGATGTGGAACGAATAAAACATTTTCCTCTACGATATTGCTTTTTCCTCTTTTGTAATTTGGGTTTTGGCTAGTTAGACCTGTGAGGCTTTGACCCGATATGATTTATTAACTAATTTTAGTGTTTTATATATGTTTATATTTTAAAAAAACTACATGGCTTGTCTAATTCAGTTGAAATAAGATACGTTCTCTGTCTTCAAACTCTGTTTTTCAGGTAAAACCATGTCTAATATCATTTCCATGCCAAAAATTTATTGTAAAAAATTATAAAGTTATATCATCGTTAAAAAGATCGTCATGTTATTGTTTTTCAGTTTTTCAATGCTTGTTATAGCCCTATTTATAATAGATAAATTGAAGTTATCTCTACTTCATTTTTTTTTTTTATAACTTTAGTTATCTCTACCTGCATCTCAAGTTATCTGTCTCAAACAAATTTTCAGCAGGTCAAAAAGCGTTCTAACAAGCTCTGAGTCTGACTCTTCCGTTGAGGCAACAAATTCCAAACAAGCAAGTACGCGATGACATTAAGAAATGACTTGATGAATGATATTAGTAGTTTAGTACTCGACTCTTGAGATTAATAGAATATGTGACATTACTACACCGTGTCTTCACGAGAAAAAGGCAATATTGGTAGCAAATAAGTCCTAAGATCAAGTATCATTCAAATGGAAAGGTCATTGTGTTCATATTTTTGTCACACACAATATATACGAACTCTTCTTCAAGATCGTTGGTACACAACATTGCACACTATACGTTATCTTAAATGGTGTCCCGGCCAAGGGTATATATGTGGATTCTGATATTTGCGTCATGGCTGATTATGATTCCGATTTGGAATGCTTGTATTATTATTTGCGTCATGGCTTAGTTACATTGTTTTTACTTGACAATTTTTCTCATCTCTTGGAAGACGGAGAAAAAACATGTTACTGTGTGGATGGATGCTGATATGGGTCAATGTCCTTTAAACTTAAGTGGATCAAGCAAAGCTACATGGCAACATATATTTAAATGAAAAAAAAAATTAAGCTTACATTTTGTTTGGTGATGATGTCCAAGACAAACTGATATATCTTCACAGAACACATCTATCTAATACTATAAAGAAGAGCGCTACTCTCTTCTCATCAATACACGTCATCAAATAAGGAAACCAGAGAATGACACGTGTCCACTAAAAGATACTGTACGTTTTATTTTGTTTAAACATGGGCTTTCTGTTTCACTCAGTAATTCGCGAGCCCAATGCCCAAAGGTCCCGTCTTCATCAACTCGTGCCAAGATTAGTCAAGTCGGTGCCAAGATTAGGGTTACTCACCTTCAATCATCTTTACAATTCCAATAGCTTTCAGTATTTCATTCTCAGTATAATTGGTTAAACCGTGTGTTCTACTTGCTGACTTGAAAACCGATGTTCTTGCTCAGATTCTTGGAAGCAAGCCACAAATATAGAGGTTTGAAAAATGTTTGCTTGATATATAGTTGTTTTCAAGTTGATTTGATTTGATTTTTTGTAGGATGTTTGAAAAGCTGTGTAGGAGAGCTATTCAAGAGGACTCATCATATTCTCTATGTAAACAAAACCATGAGAGGTATTGAATAAGTTATAGGGTTTTTACTATACTTCTACGTTTCTTCTTTCCTTATGTTTTCATCAGAATTTTTAAAAATGTCACATCCAGAATTACCTTATGTTTTCCTTATAATTTATTCAGTTTCTTTTGCTCTTCATAAGCCAGGGTTCATCCAGAAGGAATGAAACAATGATTCGAGTTTCTTTGCTCCTTGGATTCTTATTTTCTAGAGATCTCTCATGATCATAAAAACAACTATGCAACAGTAGATTCATTTGGCTTGGAGATTTCCCCTGTTGCAGCTGTTTGAAGCATTGCTGCTTGATGGACCTGAGGTTCTCCTGTCTTCCAAAAGCATCCATGGGTCAATCCCATCTGTGTTGACTGGTTCTTGCTCTTGACATGGTAACAACATCGTGTCCTTCAGCTTTCCTTACGCTGCTGCCGACACGGTTTTTGTTTCGCAGGGTATTTGATTGAGCCCAGCAGCAGATCGCAGAGGGTTGAAGTGTGAGTGAGGTCGTCTGGGAAGAATGTGGCGGAGGGTTGGCATCTGCTCGGATTCACCATGTAATGGTGTTCGGCAACTGCATCTGCGCAAGCTCACTCTACATTATTGTCAACGAAAAGCAAAAGCAAAACAACTTCAACAATTGTAAGTTTCAATCAAGACGGCTGACTATGGAGGTTTAATAATTTATTTTTACAAACCTATATGTTATATGCTGCATCATAATCAAACAGGATAACGTCTTTGGATGATTCATTATAAGAAGACATTGGCTTTAGCCAAAAAGTGGTCTAGAAGACATTGCTTAACATTCCATGAAGTACAAACAGTAAAGTGTCAAATTAGACATCAAGAATGGTCACAACAAGGAGGACAAGCAACATAATCTTCATAGACTACTTGGCTACCAAACAAACGATCTATTGTAGATGAAACTGTATGTCTTTTGTTACTAAGTGAAGGTTTTAGACAAAAAGACAACTCTGCCTTTAGAAACACGAGAATGACCATTCCGTAAATATCTGGTGAAACATAATGGAAAATAAATGGATAACACCATCAATTTCTGGTAAAAATAAACAAAATCCCTCTCAGTTGTAGTACTATAAGACGAACAAGTTGGTGGCCTCCCTAGGTTGTCAACTGCCACTAAGCACAACTTAAGACAAATCAAAACGGAAAATATTTATGAGATTTGGAGCTTTCTCTTAGACACCAATTTTAATTATATTTCCACTTGTTAATTTGAAATATTTTATATAAAACTACATAAACATTTTTAAAACTAAGAGATGTATCATGAACATTTTTTCCTTTTTTTGAACAAACATGAATATTTTTCCAAAAAATAAAGATCTTCAATCTGTTTGTTTTCACTAACAAACATATATATTTACAAACATATTTTAATGATTTGAAACACACATAATCTCAATCACGTAAATTATTTTTATTATTAACCTTGGTTACTTATGGAAAACCTAATCACTTACCGTAAATTTACACAAATACATAAAATAAATTAAGAAAAAAAATCATATAACGTACATATTAAAAATGGAGGTATATCAAAATAAAAATACAACAATGATATTTTAGTGAGATTTTTAATAGTAAAATAATTATATTTTTTGGAAATAGATGCAATACCCTGTTTTACTACCAGAAAAAAACCATTAACACATTAGTTTTTATGATATAAAATTATTGTATCCACATAAATATAAAAAATATATTAAATAAGTTACATACTTAATTAGAAAAAGAACTCAACCACTGCCCGAACCAAAAATATAATAAAATCACATTGGGAATAAAGATATAAGAGCAGAAATAAAACTATAATATTTAAAATAAAACACACAACAAAAAAATGATAAACACATTATATAAGATAAAATTTCTAAACTAAAAACAAATATTACACGAAAAACATAAAATAGAAACAAAAGGAAGTGTTGTTGCCAGAAAGATATAAACCAGTACAGCGTTTTCAGATTCTCCTCTATCTTTTTTTTTTCCTTTCTTCTGGTGAAAACTAGGGAACCCTAAAAATCGCCTCTTTCCTTTTCTTTTTTTTTCTTATGAATCCATCATCATCATCACTAAATCGAATCATCCCTTGTTAGGTTGTTTCGACATTGTAAATCTCAAAATCGATGGCGGCGAAAGTAGGCACAGCCACAGGGGACGAGATTATGGTTCGCACAGGTTGCAAAAGGGAATTGCAATTCATGTTGAAATCTCAGTCCGAGATCTGTGGAGGCCAGTCTCTAGGTCGGACCCGTGGAACCAAAACCCACTCCACGAGTACCGCCGATTCGAAGAGACCCCGTCGGGTTCTTCGATCTTCTGGGATAAAGAAGATGCGTCTCATTACAAAAGATGAGGAGGATGTTGTAATGTCTGACTCTGTAGAAGAAGAAAAGAGCGACGTTGTTGACGGTGTTGATGAAGGGAAGGGATCTTTCTGTGAATCTGCTCAGGTGATGGAGGAAGAAGATCAGTCAAGGGAGCGAGTTGAGAAAGGTACACATGCAGTTATTAAAGTGACTGTAAAGGAATGTTCGATTGTGATGGCATGTCCTTCTAGTTTTAATGAGTTTGCCAAACTGACTACAAGACCTTGCCGTGTTAAGTCGAAGAGTGGTCTGGATTATGAAAAGCCTCGTAGAAGGTTGACCCGATCCATGTTGAAGTCTGATGATGAAGATCATGTGAATGCGGAAAGGGAAGCTAAATATACTTGTGTTGCTCAAGGTAGCAAATCTGAGGCTAATGGTTCTGGTGAAGATCATATAAATTCAAAGAAAGATGCTAAAGTTAGTGAAGAAAGTTGTGCTGATGCGGCTACTTTAGTGGCATGTGGGAGGAGGAAGAGCCTCATGAGCAAAATAGTGTGGATCCAATTGGATTATCGCAGACGAGTGGTCTTACTCGATGTGGTGTTAAGAAGGCAGTGAATGACGCAGTAGATAATAAGCATTTGAGGAGGTTAACTAGGTCATTACTCAAATGCCAGAAATTGATTATGAGGAAACTTATTCTCCTCTATGGACGCAATCACATTTAGATTCCTGATGAGCCTAGCGGCCAATGAAAATTTAGAAATGCTGCCTCATGGATGTCGTTACAAAGATATTTATATGGATCATTAGATATTGATATCTATATGAGAATCCCGATGGATTTAAAATGCTAGAAACGTTAAATTCCAAACCTAAAGAGTTATGTGCAATAAAATTGCAAAGATCATTATATGGGTTAAAACAACTGACGAATGTGGTATAATCGCCTCAGCTTAACACTTAACAAAGAAGGATACACGAATGATCCTATATGCCCTTGTGTTTTCATAAAGAAAACAACATCCAGATTTGTGATAATCGCGTGTACGCTGATGATTTTAATATTATTGAAACTCAAAACGAAATCCAAAAGGCATCAAACTATCTCGAAAGGAGAATTTGAGATGAAAGATCTCGCGATAAAATATTGTCTAGGATTACAAATTGAGCATTCTCAAAAGGGTATATTTGTACACCAGTCTACATATACCAAACGAGTATTGAAATGCTTTAACATGGATAAAGCAACTCCTCTTAGCACTCGATGGTCGTTAGATCACTTAATGTTGAAAATGATCTGTTTCGACCATCCGTGGAAAATGAAGAAATACTTGGTCCCTAAACTCCATATTTAAGTGCAATTGGAACTCTTATGTATCTTGCAAATTGTACTAGACTGACATATCTTTTACATTGATCTTTTAGCGAGATTCAGTTCGCTCCTACGCAAAGACATTGGAATGGAATTAAACATGTCTTTCGCTACCTTCAAGGAACAACTGATTTAAGCTTGTTTTATCCTAAAAGTTCAAAAGGTCAAATGATTGGTTTTGCAGATGCAGGTTATTTGTCGATCCACACAAAGCTCGATCCCGCATGTGATATGTTTTACAATTGAGCACCGTGATCTTGGCGCTCTAAGGCATTAACTTGTCTACTTCTTCAAATCACGCTGAGATCATTGCACTCCATGAATCAAGTAGAGAATGTGTATGGCTAAGATCAATAAGTCGACACATCCGCTCAAGCATGGGATTGACGAAAATACGGAGCCAACTATTCTATATGAAGATAACGCGCATGTGTTGCTCAAACGAAGGAAGGATATATCAAAAGCGATAGAACCAAACATATACCTTCGAAGTTCTTCTCATACACTCAAGAGCTCGAGAAGAATAAAGAGATCGAAGTAAGATATGTTCGATCATGACAATGCACCGACCTCTTCACAAAATCACTACCTACCTCGGTATTCGTAAAACACATCCATAACATTGGAATGCGCCATCGAAGGATCTATGACTGCTTATTCGAGGGGAGCTTACGTGGTTGTACTCTTTTTACCTTACTATGGTTTTTCCCATTGGGTTTTACGAGAAAGGTTTTTAACGAGGCAACAAAGACGTTCAGCGAGAGCGGATAGTGACACCGCCCCCCAAGGAGGAGTGTTATGAAAGTCAAAAAATGAGGAGCCGATTATGTTGAAAATATAAAAGATATAGGGCCATTGTCACTATTTGCACAAGAATTTATGCTTATATATACGAGTGAAAACGCTCAATTGTAAACACACCAAAAACATCTTTTCTCTTCATTTATAAGTATTCTCTCTCTAGCATATTATCTCATATTAGAGTTATCCTTTTTCTCATGGATATAAAATTTCGCCTTATTTAAATTTCCGCAATACTATAAAATTCCAGTTATTTTGTAACAATTCTATCTTTTGCTTTATTTCATTTCTATCATATTAGTTTACTAGTTGGAGACATTTTAGATGTTCAATAATACTTTCTGACTTTATGTACATTGTGCTTTTTTCTAGCATCTTTCAAATTGTTGTGCTCGACGAGTTGTTGGACACAACACTTCACGCCACTTCATTTTTTTCATTTCAAGTCTATTGGCATTCCAGTACAAGTATTCAGGAAATGAATTTAATCAGTATTTGGATCTTTTTTTTTTGTTTGACCTGTGCGAGGCGAAATTTTCATATGCAGTCTAACAGCAAACCAGATCTTATTAGTCTTATTTGCAAACATTCTTTACCAATTGAATTATACAATCTTCATAGAAATCACAGAAACAAATTTTACACATATGCTGGAGAGAAAAGTAAACGAATTGTCGATGTTTTTATTAATTAGTCTTATTTGCAAACGACTTATTAGTATGTTACAAACTTTGCTAGTAATTGATCTTTTATGCGAAGATTGTGGTTGATTATTTTTTATGTGGAGACTTCTAGAGAAACTCTGTGGAATAGACAAAATGATATCAATCATTGCGTATCAGTGTCAATTGAATAAAGTAAACTATGACTTTGAGTATCGTAAACTTTTTTAGGGTGAGAACACCTCACTGAATAGTTCACACAATTGCCCTCCATGTTTGACTTTCCACAAGGTTATTCCCGGTTCCCAAATTTAACTCATGCAACTCCGTTATGAAGAAAAAACTTTTAACATAATTCTTTTTTTTGAAACACTATTTTCTAACGTGATCAAATTAAAGGAAGTAAATATTGGGAGGACTTGAAAACAATCTGTCCAAAGACATCTCACCTAAGTGAAAAAGACCAACAACACAGATGAAAGGTTTTATTGGATTTTGCTCCCAAGGTACGTATGTTTAACAGATCTCGTACAAAACGATAAGATCTGAACCAACTAAAACTCTCAAAATCGCCATTAAATCCGATCTTGATCTTCTCATACTAAACTACAGATCCAATAACTACTCTTGTTCTTTCTTAAAAAGAAATTACTCTTGTTTAAAAGATCTGTACAAAATCTTATAAAGAAATTTTACTTATTAGAAAAAAGGATCTGTACAAAACGATCAGATCGTCTCTTTTTGTGCCTAGAACGTCACTTGAATAGGTCATTAGACAAGGCCAAAATGGAAGTGTCACTCGTGTGGACATTCCAAGCTTCTCAAAAGTGGTGTTGTTTGAAACTAGCTAAAAGAAGAAAAAATGTTTCAGTTATATTGCCGTCTAAATTTTTTTTGGGTCTAAAGCAAATCGTAGTTGAGGTTGAAAAAAAAAGCAAACCGTAGTTGATAGTCAAGACAAAAAAAAAGACACCCAAAGTTTTTCAAAAAAACACACCATTGAACAATGTAGCGCAGAAAGGGTTGCAAGTTACAGAATATACTCTCCATGGAACTGAATCTCGAAAACAACTGGAAACGATGGTAAAATAAATAAATAATAATCAAATAAATACATTGGATTTCGACAAAAAAACATAAAAATAGAAACAAAAAAAGTCTTTAATCTCTCGAGAGTCTCTTTGCCAGAACGAAAACCACTCAATACACACAGCTTTCCACCTTCCTCTCTCTCTCTCTGCTGAACAACTACGAAACCCTAATTTCTAAATTGATCTCAAAATCGAGCCTCTTCTTATGAACCCACCACCACTAGATCCAACCCCTCTTTAGGCTTCCCTGCGATTTCCCACATTGAATCTCGCGAGCGACTCAAAAATCGATGGCGAAAGGCACATCCACGGGAGAGACCATGGTCCGCACAGGCTGCAAAAGGGAACTGCAATTCATGCTGAAATCTCAGTCCGAGATCTGCGGAGGCGAGTCTCTCGGCCGCACCCGCGGAAGCAAAACCGCCGCCAAGAGGCCGCCGCCCACCCGTTGCCTCCGCTCCGCGTCGCTGAAGAAGATTCGTCTGGAGGACGTTGATGATGCTGCTGCGATGTCTGATTCCGCGGAGGAGGATGAGGAGAAGAGCGACGTTGTTGATGACGAAGGGAAGGGGGTGTTTAGTGAGGAGACTGAGTCGGAGAAGAAGATTGAGAGTAATGGGTGTGGTGACGTGGCGATGAGTGAAGAAGACCACTCAAGGTTGAGAAGGGTATGACTGAAGTTGGAGAGGCTGAGAAGGAGTGTTCGAGCGTGGTTCGGAGAGATTGTTATGGCGTGTCCTGCTGGTTTTAGCGAGTTTGCGAAACTGACTTCGAGGTCTTGCAAATTGTACTAGACCTGACATATCTTTTACATTGATCTTTTAGCGAGATTCGGTTCGCTCTACGCAAAGACATTGGAATGGAATTAAACATGTCTTTCGCTACCTTCAAGGAACAACTGATTTAGCTTGTTTTATCCTAAAAGTTCAAAAGGTCAAATGATTGGTTTTGCAGATGCAGGTTATTTGTCGATCCACACAAAGCTCGATCCCGCATGGGATATGTTTTACAATTGAGGCACCGGCCAGATCTTGGCGCTCTCGAAGCGGACACTTGTTGCTACTCTTCAAATCACGCTGAGATCATTGCACTCCATGAATCAAGTAGAATGTGTATGGCTAAGATCAATAAGTCGACACATCCGTTCAAGCATGGGATTGACGAAAATACGAGCCAACTATTCTATATGAAGATAACGCATGTGTTGCTCAAACGAAGGAAGGATATATCAAAAGCGATAGAACCAAACATATACCTTCAAGTTCTTCTCATACACTCAAGAGCTCGAGAAGAATAAAGAGATCGGTAAGATATGTTCGATCATGCGACAATGCACCGACCTCTTCACAAAATCACTACCTACCTCGGTATTCAGAAAACACATCCATAACATTGGAATGCGCCATCGAAGGATCTATGACTGCTTATTCGAGGGGAGCTTACGTGGGTACTCTTTTACCTTACTATGGTTTTTCCCATTGGGTTTTACGAAAGGTTTTAACGAGGCAACAAAGACGCTAAGCGAGCGGATAGGATAACACCCCCTAAGGAGGAGTGTTATGAAAGTCAAAAAATGAGACGATTATGTTGAAAATAAAAGATATAAAATTACCATTTGCAATTAAATTTATGCTTATATATATGAGTGAAAACGCCAATTGTAAACACACCAAAACATCTTTTCTCTTCATTTATAAGTATTCTCTCTAGCATATTATCTCATATTAGAGTTATCCTTTTCTCGATATAAAATTTCGCTCTTATTTAAATTTCCGCAATACTATAAAATTCCAGTTATTTTGTAACAATTCTATCTTTTTGCTTTATTTCATTTCTATCATATTAGTTTACTAGTTGGAGACATTTTTAGATGTTCAATAATACTTTCTGACTTTATGTACATTGTGCTTTTTTTCTAGCATCTTTCAAATTGTTGTGCTCGACGAGTTGTTGGACACAACACTTCACACTTCATTTTTTTTTTTCATTTCAAGTCTATTGGCATTCCAGTACAAGTATTCAGGAAATGAATTTAATCAGTATTTGGATCTTTTTTTGTTTGACCTGTGCGAGGCGAAATTTTCATATGCAGTCTAACAGCAAACCAGATCTTATTAGTCTTATTTGCAAACATTCTTTACCAATTGAATTATACAATCTTCATAGAAATCACAGAAACAAATTTTTACACATATGCTGGAGAGAAAAGTAAACGAATTGTCGATGTTTTTATTAATTAGTCTTATTTGCAAACGACTTATTAGTATGTTACAAACTTTGCTAGTAATTGATCTTTTATGCGAAGATTGTGGTTGATTATTTTTTATGTGGAGACTTCTAGAGAAACTCTGTGGAATAGACAAAATGATATCAATCATTGCGTATCAGTGTCAATTGAATAAAGTAAACTATGACTTTGAGTATCGTAAACTTTTTTAGGGTGAGAACACCTCACTGAATAGTTCACACAATTGCCCTCCATGTTTGACTTTCCACAAGGTTATTCCCGGTTCCCAAATTTAACTCATGCAACTCCGTTATGAAGAAAAAAAACTTTTAACATAATTCTTTTTTTTTTGAAACACTATTTTCTAACGTGATCAAATTAAAGGAAGTAAATATTGGGAGGACTTGAAAACAATCTGTCCAAAGACATCTCACCTAAGTGAAAAAGACCAACAACACAGATGAAAGGTTTTATTGGATTTTGCTCCCAAGGTACGTATGTTTAACAGATCTCGTACAAAACGATAAGATCTGAACCAACTAAAACTCTCAAAATCGCCATTAAATCCGATCTTGATCTTCTCATACTAAACTACAGATCCAATAACTACTCTTGTTCTTTCTTAAAAAAGAAATTACTCTTGTTTAAAAGATCTGTACAAAATCTTATAAAGAAATTTTACTTATTAGAAAAAAAAGGATCTGTACAAAACGATCAGATCGTCTCTTTTTGTGCCTAGAACGTCACTTGAATAGGTCATTAGACAAGGCCAAAATGGAAGTGTCACTCGTGTGGACATTCCAAGCTTCTCAAAAGTGGTGTTGTTTGAAACTAGCTAAAAGAAGAAAAAATGTTTCAGTTATATTGCCGTCTAAATTTTTTTTGGGTCTAAAGCAAATCGTAGTTGAGGTTGAAAAAAAAAGCAAACCGTAGTTGATAGTCAAGACAAAAAAAAAAAGACACCCAAAGTTTTTTCAAAAAAAAAACACACCATTGAACAATGTAGCGCAGAAAGGGTTGCAAGTTACAGAATATACTCTCCATGGAACTGAATCTCGAAAACAACTGGAAACGATGGTAAAATAAATAAATAATAATCAAATAAATACATTGGATTTCGACAAAAACATAAAATAGAAACAAAAAGTCTTTAATCTCTCGAGAGTCTCTTTGCCAGAACGAAAACCACTCAATACACACAGCTTTCCACCTTCCTCTCTCTCTCTCTGCTGAACAACTACGAAACCCTAATTTCTAAATTGATCTCAAAATCGAGCCTCTTCTTATGAACCCACCACCACTAGATCCAACCCCTCTTTAGGCTTCCCTGCGATTTCCCACATTGAATCTCGCGAGCGACTCAAAATCGATGGCGAAAGGCACATCCACGGGAGAGACCATGGTCCGCACAGGCTGCAAAGGGAACTGCAATTCATGCTGAAATCTCAGTCCGAGATCTGCGGAGGCGAGTCTCTCGGCCGCACCCGCGGAAGCAAAACCCACTCCACGAGTACCGCCGATTCGAAGAGACCCCGTCGGGTTCTTCGATCTTCTGGGATAAAGAAGATGCGTCTCATTACAAAAGATGAGGAGGATGTTGTAATGTCTGACTCTGTAGAAGAAGAAAAGAGCGACGTTGTTGACGGTGTTGATGAAGGGAAGGGATCTTTCTGTGAATCTGCTCAGGTGATGGAGGAAGAAGATCAGTCAAGGGAGCGAGTTGAGAAAGGTACACATGCAGTTATTAAAGTGACTGTAAAGGAATGTTCGATTGTGATGGCATGTCCTTCTAGTTTTAATGAGTTTGCCAAACTGACTACAAGACCTTGCCGTGTTAAGTCGAAGAGTGGTCTGGATTATGAAAAGCCTCGTAGAAGGTTGACCCGATCCATGTTGAAGTCTGATGATGAAGATCATGTGAATGCGGAAAGGGAAGCTAAATATACTTGTGTTGCTCAAGGTAGCAAATCTGAGGCTAATGGTTCTGGTGAAGATCATATAAATTCAAAGAAAGATGCTAAAGTTAGTGAAGAAAGTTGTGCTGATGCGGCTACTTTAGTGGCATGTGGGAGGGAGGAAGAGCCTCATGAGCAAAATAGTGTGGATCCAATTGGATTATCGCAGACGAGTGGTCTTACTCGATGTGGTGTTAAGAAGGCAGTGAATGACGCAGTAGATAATAAGCATTTGAGGAGGTTAACTAGGTCATTACTCAAACAAGACACTCCTGATTTGGAAAATAACACCGAATCTTCAGAGTTGGGCAAGGTCGATGATGTGCATGGCAATGATGTCGACATGGATGGTTTTCAAAATCCTTCGTTTACAACTCCAAACAAACGTGGAAGGCCCAGAAAATTTATAAGGAATTTCCCAGCAAAGCTGAAAGAACTTTTCGATTCTAGAATACTTGAGGGGCTAACTGTGTACTATCTTCGATGTGCAAAGGTATGTATATTTATGGCTTTCTTTTTGTTTCTATTCTTGTAAATGAGTAATAAAAGGATCTGGCGTTCTGTGCTGATGTGGATATCACCATCGTAGATGAGAGAGGCAGGGGCTAGAGGGCTTAAAGGAGTAATAAAAGGATCTGGCGTTTTGTGCTTTTGTGGTGCTTGCAGAGGAACTCAAGTTAGTGATCACTTACTGTTCTTAAAGATCTTGTAATTGGTCCCGTTTGTTGTAACTTTTCAATTTTTATTTCCGCAGGTGGTAAGCCCCGCAGTGTACGAGCATCATGCTTCTAGCACAAATAAGCGCTCACCTGAATATATTTTACTGGAGTCTGGATTCACGCTTCGTGATGTCATGAATGCATGCAAGGAAACTCCCTTTGATACATTAGAAGAAAAACTTCGTGGGGTAGTTGGCCCAGATTTAAAGAAATCTAGCCTTTGTTTCAATTGCCAAGGTTGCTGATTGGTTCGTTGATTTATGTGCAACATTATAAAGACTGTTTTCACTTTCTTTTTTTTCTCTCTTGAACTAAAAGAATCCAGACTGTTTACATCTAACTGATTGCAGGTCCAATGGTTGAGCCTTGCGAAACAAAGTCATTATTTTTGTGCAAATCGTGTTTGGAGAGAAAGGAGCCAGAACTCCCTACCAGTCCTTCTGAAGCAACTGGTGCTCGTAAAGGGTATGTCTTATCTTCCTTTGTTTTCTTGCAACGACCTTTTCTTTGCAACTCAATCATATGAAAGTAAGATGAACATACAGTTATCTTGTGCTGAAGGTAAAATGAAAAAGTAGCAGATATTATTTCGGAAAAAGATTACGAGCGGTATGCATGTATATGCCTCTATTATATAGTTGCCTATGTAGAATTTTGTAAATAACTTCTTTTTTAGGTAAAACCATTAGTTATGCTGACATTTATCTATTTGATTGATTCCTAATCTGGCCTCGATTTCCTACAGATCGTCTAACCCAAGTATGGTTGTTAAAACTATCCTTGATAAGTCAATATCCAGTCCTCGCCAAAGTCACAGGCGTGAACAACGAACCCAAAAGTGAGTACTGTTTTTATATGTATGGAGCCAATTATGTGATGGTTCTGCTTTCTTGTAGAGTATTTATTGCATTTCGTTTTTCGACTGAGATACATACACCGATTACATCATATTTTTGAACTTTATTTTATTGGCTTAAAATTATCTTGGGTTTCTACAGGTCACCTGAGCCTTCAGGAACTACTGTGAATGAGTCAAAATCCAGCTCCATCAAAAGCAACAGCCACATGAAACTAACCAGAAAGTGAGTAGTGTGGTTATAAGTGTGACGGCACTTATCCGATCCGTCGATGGTCGAGTTCTAGATTGTCGTATTCCTAGCTGTCTGTCATACTTGTTTTAGTTCTCAGTCCATCTTTTGTCATTTTGAAAGGGATTTGCGTCTGCACAAACTTGTTTTTGAGGATGATGTACTACCAGATGGGACCGAAGTGGGTTATTTTGTTGCTGGGAAGGTTAGATCTGCATGACAAATGGCTTTTCTCCAGCCCGTTAGTGTAACTTTATATGCTCCAACTATTTCTTTCATTATGCAGAAAATGCTTGTTGGTTACAAGAAGGGTTTTGGGATACATTGTTCTTGTTGCAGCAAAGTGGTAAGCTCTCTTTAAAGTCGTCAAATTTTATTTCCTGGCATAAAGTATGGAGCTCTGAATCAGCCTTTATATATTTCATCGGACCAGGTCAGTCCGTCGGCGTTTGAGGCCCATGCTGGCTGTGCAAGTCGCCGGAAGCCGTAAGTTCCTTGCAACTATTTCCATGTTTATGCTCTTAGTAATGTGTTTGTGCCAGTTGCACCGCTTCTTGTTTTTTCCCCATTTTCCTGTTATAATCACACTATAGTAACTTTATATAACAATTTGCTGGAAATATAAGAGACTGACGATTGTTATAGTGAAACTACTACGGAAACCTGAAAACAGGAACCATTCTTCTTTCTCTCTGGTTGCATACCGTATAGACAAAGAACATACACATCTATACCATACGTTACAAAATATATATTAAACCTTGGTACTTTAACCTCCTAAGTTTAGACTTAGTAGTAAAATCCGTGGACCCCTGAGATCATTGATTATGTAATTTTACAGAAAAAGGTGTTGAAATTACTAGGTGGTCTTCTATTGATGTTCAGGTTTCAGCACATTTATACAACCAATGGCGTATCTCTTCATGAACTATCAGTAGCACTATCAATGGACCAGAAGTTTTCCATCCGTGAAAATGATGACATTTGCCGTATCTGTCAGGACGGTGGTGAACTCCTGTGTTGTGATACCTGTCCAAGATCATATCATATAGGTTCGTTTTTTGCAACTTTCCGTAGTTCTTTGGTGAGTTTCTGCTATTTTAAAAAGTTTTTGGAGCGTTAACTTGACGGAGCGTACTTTTCTGTTTTGATTTTATCTAGTATGTGCTGATTTACCAAGCCTTCCAAGTGAGAGGTGGTCCTGCAAATATTGTGTGAATATGATTGAGAGAGAGAAGTTCGTGGGGAGCAATCTTAACGCTGTTGCAGCTGGTAGAGTTAGTGGAGTTGATGCAATTGCTCAGATAGCCACAAGATGCATTCGAATTGTCAGCTCTCTTGTGAGTGAGCTCCCAAGTGTATGCGTGTTATGCAGGTGAATACCGAGATTTTATATTATGTCATGTATACTACCGTTGCCTTTCTTGTGTCCCATTAATGAGTTACCTAATTTCCTGACGACCTAATTGAAATTGTAATGCGGTAGTTTAATGAGGTCGTATTTGGATAGCGTTTTATCTCATGTTTCTTAATTTAAAGTAACTTGAATATGTGTGTTTCAGAGATGCGTATACAATGGCTGCTTTCTCCTAGTTGAAACCATTTCCTTCTGAGCTTGACCTTTCTTAATTTCTTTGCTCTTGCAGAGGCCATAGTTTTTGCAGGCTGGGCTTCAGTTCTCGTACTGTGATACTCTGTGATCAGGTGCTTTGTTGGTCATTGTTATATTGCGATCTCTGACTCTTAATTCTGCATTTGGTTTTCACCTTATTCCGTTTCTATGTTTTCTCGTCAGTGTGAAAAGGAGTTCCATGTTGGCTGTTTGAAAGACCATAACATTGCTGATCTCAAGGTGCGCAACTTCTTTGGCTCCTTTTTCCCTCTTATTATTTCCTCTTGGATGATACCTCATGACTAATCTCTTCGTTGTTTATGCTTTAACAGGAGCTACCTAAAGATAAATGGTTTTGTTCCCTTGGGTGCAAAAAGATCAACACTTCATTAGGCGATCTGATAGTTCAAGGAGAAGAGAAGCTTAGTAACAATTTCCTGAATTTTATACGGAAGAAGCAAAAACCTAATGAAGAAAGCTGCCCAGATGACAATACCACTCCAAACATAAGATGGAGGATCATTAGTGGAAAGTTGGCCTATTCGGATGATACAAAAGAGTTTCTTAAGAAGGCACTTTTGATTCTTCATGTAACTCCCCGGCCACAATTCAAACTCCTCCGTACTTTGTTCCCTTCTATTTTTGTATGAAAGGTTTAACTCTTTTTTGTCCATGGTCTGCTTCAGGAGCGGTTTGATCCTATCTGTGAATCTGGGACCAGGGGAGATCTCATTCCAGCCATGGTGTATGGGTAAGTGCAAATGATTGTATGTCATGTCTCTTTAGTGGATTATTATACATTAGCTGATGAAACCACTTTGAATGTGAAACAGAAAGAAAGCAAAAGGCCATGATTTCAGTGGCATGTACTGCACCATGTTAACTGTGGAGTTAAGATTCTCCTTCTTCTCAGTCTATATTATTCTGTGAAGCCTACCTAATTCATCTTGTTAATTTGTGTTGTTTGTTTTGTCTCGCTTGTGCAGTGAAGTGATTGTTTCCGTGGGAATCTTTAGGGTTTTGGGGTCTGAACTTGCGGAACTCCCTCTGGTTGCTACCACTAGAGATTATCAAGGGCAGGTAATTTAGCTTTGATGTTGATGAACCTTCATTTTTTGTGTTCTTTGAGAGAATTGCAAAGAACCGATCCGCTTTTAGTGTCACATTTCATACACGGCTAAGGGATATGTTGATGCATCCACCATGCCTATTATCGTGCGTACCTGTTTTTGTTTCTTTTCTTTTGGAGAGAGTTTTATGTTCTGTTATTTCTTTTTGGATATAGGGTTACTTTCAGTGCCTTTTTGATTGCATCGAGAGGCTGCTTGGATCCCTAAACGTGAAACAACTGGTGCTGCCAGCAGCAGATGAAGCCAAATCCATATGGACTGACAAATTTGGTTTCACCAAGATGACGGAAGAGGAGGTATATGAGTAAAACAGAAGTCAATAAACATATGTAAACCCTCACAATATCTCTGATACACAACTCTGTGTGTGTTTAGGTGAAAGAATGCAGAAAAGACTACTCGGTGATGGTCTTTCATGGAACATCTATGTTGAGAAAGAAGGTACCTGGAACGAGTGTTGCTGACGTGAGTAAACATGAGAAGGACGGTATGGAGGAGTAAAGCTCAAGGTTATATTTTTGGAAGTGGGTGAATCGATATAGGTTTCGATGATTCCTCTTTTTAATGCTTTGTATTTTTTGGGTAGTAGTAGCCGCGTATTAGTGTACAGTTTTTTCCCACCTAATGTGTTGTCTTTTTTTTGGCAACTGAAAGAGATGCACAAAGGGTTGGTCATGTGTAGAATAGTTAGAGAGGCAAGGAAAGCTATTTTCCTAACTCGTCTTCTTTTGGGGTCTTATTACAATTGTATTAAGTAGCTAATTTTTTGTAATGCCAAGAAGAAAATGAAAAATAATATTACTTTTTCGTTTTCAAGGAACTCTAAGTCTCTTCCACCGCTCAGTACTATATTTCCACCATTTTGTTGTGGGATGGAAGACAAAAATAAAATAAAAAACAAAACGAGTTTGTTGTACTCCTGAGGTTGCTAAGCTTCTACCCAAGAGTCGTCTTCTCTCCGAAGTAAAGTTCTCTCATCATTAGGGATTCCTCTATTCATGCATGTCTTTGAATTGTAACTCTGATCTAATCCGATGCTTAAGAAAAATCAAAGTCCGAAAGATTGCAGAGATAGCTTTCGGATTATGAATTTGAAGTTCATTGACAACTTTTACAATCTCCAAAAAGACTCTCTACTCTTCTTGTTTTTTGATCTCATTTTATGCATTTCTTATCATCATTAGTTAACATTGGCTTTATAAAAAATCAAAGACTTAGACTCCCAACACTAGAATTCTTGTTTTAAAGCATCTCACAGCTTGCCATCTATATTGCTTTGTTAAACGATCATCATGTCTTGAGAGATGTGGATCCATGTGTTTCTTTTTAGAAATTTTTACTAAAGTGAGATCTCAAACTTGTTTAGAAATTTAGAATTATGCAATGTTTTTGAGATTTTATAAAGTTTCTTCTTGTTCTACAGATTGAGTGGCGTGTCATAGGAGTACAGCAAAAGCCGTGGATGGGTCCATTACGCCATTCATCGTCCTGAACCACACATCATGCCCTTCAGGAGGACTCTCAACGACCAGCAGCAGCTGCAGAACCAAGCCATGTGCTAAGTAGGAATTATTATGCTCCATAGTTTTATGTCTCTCGTAAACAAAGCTTTTAAGAGACACTTTATGAACCACGTTATGCAAGTCTAAATGCTTTTGTTTGGATTCACGCAAACACTGTATCGTTTTTCTTGCTTCTGCTTGTTTACAAAACTTCTACGCATTTTTTGTTGTTTTGTATTCGCATCTTTCTTTTGAGGAAGCCATGTTTCCATTCAACTAGGCCTGCGAGTTCGGTTTTCCGAAACCGAACTGAACCGAACCGTCAGTTTTCGGTTAACCGAAATTTTGAAATCGATTCCGAAATTAACCGATTCAAATTTCGGTTCAGTTCGATTATCCGTTATTTTCGGTTTTCACTTTTGTTTCGGAAAATAATTGATTTTTTTTTTTGTTTTCGGTTAATTTCGGTATAGTTTTCCAAAATAAATCGGTTATTTTCGGTTAAATTCGGTTATTTCGGTTAATTTCAGATATTTTCGGGTTTTTCGGTTAAATTCGGTTTGGTTTCTCGGTTATTTTTGGGTATTTTCGATTTTCTTAAAATTTTCAAAAAAAAGTCAAAAACCGAACCGAACCGATAACCGAACCAATTTTCAAAACCATTCCGAGCTAAACCGAAATCAAAACCATAACCGAAATCGAAAATTTCGGTTCGGTTCGGTTCAGTTCGGCTTGATTGGTTCGGACAAAAACCGCAGGCCTACATTCAACCATGAAATATGTATTACACTAGTTTCTCTATCAATTCAAATTGTCTAATCTAGTTTTTGAAGATAGAACTTGAGTAAAGTAATGGTATCTTACTTTACAAAGAGTAAAACGCAAGTCAAATCAAATTTGAAAGAAACAGAACATTTTGTTCTCCGGTTATCTTTACGTGTATTTTGGTTTTGGTTTCTTTTTTCCAACATTATATTTTATTAATGATCAAAGTAATCAGCAGTAAAGGCATTGTGAATTACATTGGGTATAAAATCATAATAATTAAAATCTTGCTGAAACAAGCAATATCCGCACATTCATTTGAACCTCTGTTAGTCCACTTGCATTGGATGTCTTGAAACTTTTTACTCCATCTCCAGATATCTTTCAACCAATTTTATACTCCAATATCATTATACTCTTTGTTTTTGAGTTTAACCACATTCTGATTATCTCCTTCGAAGATGATCTTTGAATAGCCTTTACTCCAACAATTCATCATGGCTACTAGAAGAGCTTGAAGTTCACCCTCTATCGCATTCTTGGTTGTCTAATAGAAACTTGTCCTGCTCCTAAGTACCTAGCTAGCATTGGTCTAGTCCAATTTTTTTTTTTTTTTGCCTTTCACGGTTTCTGGTCTTAAGTGTTGTACGTTTGTCTCGTTTTATGTAGTTCGTTGCGTCAATCCATTCCTTCGCATCGAAATAGGCTGCATTGAGTGTTACTCTCCAATGAGTACCCTATTATTTAGTTTTATCTTGGTTTTCTTTAGCTGATAAACAATACTTCTAGATAAGTGAGGATCTTAGATTTACTGTGCTTTATAAGCGGTGCTTCGTTATACAAATCACATTATTATTGAATTACACAGAGATTTGAAGTTCTATCTTCTTGCTTGCTTTCGGCCATTCATATGAATCAGCGAAACCAATTACCAAATCGATGTTCGGGTATTTTTTGAATCAACGAACTTCTTTTTGAGGGCTTACGTTGCGCCAGACATGTGTTCCAAATCTATGCTAATGCTAAGGATAAGAGAAAAATGGCAGAATGTAAGGCGAAAGTGGGAGGAAGGATATGGTGAAGTCCACGTAGCTCTTTTAAATAGTTTTTTTTTTTTTTGAGAAAGATCTCTTTTAAATAGTTTTCAGTTGTTTTTAGGTGGATTAGGTTTAGATTAACTCCCAAGTTCAAACCATATGAAGTCGGACCCTTAATGTTACCACATATATTACCATGGCATTTGTTTGATACATAAATGATCTTTAACCATTTGGGATGAACTTATAATCTTACTCCAAATTTTGTTATGCAGGGGTTAAAGTCATTTAGTAAACAAACTTCCTTTTTAGTCAAACTAAAACAAACTTCTAAAATTAGTTATTTAGTGCATATATTCTAATCAAAAAGCAACAAAAAGAAAGACCAAACCAATCTATTATAGATTTGATTTTAGGTTTTATTAAGTTCTTACTTTTCTAAATATGAAAACCCATAAAACAAAATTCCTAACTGAGATCTAGATTGAACCTCAAACCAATGTTCTAATTGGAGGAGAGTAACAGAAAATGAAATCAAATCGACTGAGGAGGCAGATAAGATGCTTTATTTTGCCCTACAAAAAGTAAGATAGTGTGTTCAAACACATGGAGAATAAGAAAAGTGCATGTAACGAAAGATGACAAATCAAAGTTATATGACAAACCTTTACTTGATGTTCTTATTCATTTGACGCTTATTTTTGCTCTTTGATGTGATAAGACTCAAAAAGACCACACCAAACATAGACAACTCAGTGTCTCCTCAAGGCCTTACACCTAACACATGCATCTTTCTTCCTTGTTTTGTTGTAAACATGTTCTTTTCTATTCGTTTGTTTTATATTCTTTTGTAATACTAGTATTATTGTGCCTATCTTTTCTCTCCAGGTTTTTGATATCACCCATTTTTTAATCTAAAAGTTACTTGTATTTCTGAAAGTAATTCTCTACGAGTCTATGAATTAGGACTTTTAAGACCATAAATAATGCTTTGGGAATGTAACCTCACAATTAAAAAAGCTTTTAAAGGAGAATAAATAAGAGGGAGATTATTAAAAAAATTAGAGACAATTATTGCTAGTACTCCCTCCGTTCCACTAAATGAATTTTTGAAAAAAAATTGTTTTTCAAAAATATATATACTTTTTAGATTTTCTATTCATATTTAATGAGTTAAAAGAAATAAATTGTTAACTTCAAGAATATTGATTAAAATTATTGGTTTAAAGTTATACTCCATCCGTTCATTTTAATTGTCGTTCTAGGTTTATTCACACAGATTAACAAAACATATAATTTTGTATATTTCCAAAATAAAAACACAATTACCTATATACCTAACCAATTTCAACCAACAGAAAAATAAAATGGAGAATCTTATTAATAAATTTTGCATTGAAACTCTAAAACGACATTTATTCTGAAATGAAAAATTTTCCCTACAACGACCATTAAATCAAAACAGAGGGAGTAGTAAATAGTTTTTATACACAAACAATATATTTATTGCTATATATTAATTATTTTTTAATATATAAGAAAATTCTAAAAATTTATTCTAGAGTTTGTTTTTGAAACTTCCAATCTAGAAGTTTCATTTAAGTGCTTAACTTTAATTGGTTGAGATATTAGAGTGGCTGGATCTTGCAATATGTGGATCAATCTATAATTTAGAGTTCAAATGGTTTAATTGTAACGGTTGTGGTCTTGAGGATATAACTGCGAGACTTTACAGATACGAGTGACTACAATTTCAAGTGTTATTTGAAAGATTTCTACAATTAATGCAATAGTTAAAAATGATTGGGTTTCTGGAATACTGACAACTGATTTGCTAGCAAATGCAACTACAACTTAATAATAAATTAATAATATTTAAATATTATAAATTTATAATAATAGCAAAAAATATTAAACAATATATAAATATTAATTTAATATAATAATAGTAATATTATGTTAATTTTGAAATTAGATTTTAAAATAAGTTTTTATTTGATTTGTGTATATATATGTATATATATTAGTGGTTAAAGAAAAGTTTTGTAATACTCTGACCATTCACGGTTAATGGACCTTTCACGCCCTTGCATTCAGTTTGTGGGCTCCATTTAGTGTGAGTGGTGTATTAATTTTTCGGAGGTTCGAAAGTCATGTTTACTGATTTTGCAATCACTACATGACATTTCTTTGTATTTTGACTTCACTCATACGATATCACAAATCACTTTTCGACAAGTCATCCAGCATTCTATTTCTTCAGCCCAATCATGTTTAACTCTGATGTTATAAATGGATGGTTGACTCACTTTAATGATATTGGTAGCCAAGTCAATTCTCCTAAGCTATTGAACATATACTATAAGCTCTAACTACTCTGCACATCTAGGGTGCATGTGTCATGTCTCGCTTCGACGATCTTGATATGTTATGTAACCGTTTGATCGCGACGTGACCGGATCTTTGTTATTATCCGCTGAGTTTGCTATCTTCAGCTACGAGTGAAACCTTTGTTAATTGAGTTTATCTCGATAAAGACTTTATCGGACCAGATTTATATGACAAATCATACTCCAACAAATGCCCCCAGCCCATTAAGTGACATGTGGGTCATCTTTAATGGGCGGAGACCTCTAATGACGCGATCTAACACATTTTTCTCCCATTGATTTGATAATTATTACTGTTAATCCAGTGGGTGTAAATTAGTGGTTTTTTCTCGAGACTCACTCTCTACTGTTGATTTTGAATTATTAATCTTTGATAAAATGGTTTAGAATGATCAATGTTGATTTTCTTCTTCACGCAGTACTCAATTACAAAACCATCATAACTTAAACAAGATTTATGGTTCGGATAGAGGGAATCTGCATATCTTAATATCCTGTAGATTCGGTGGTTACATGCTTTACGGGGGACAAACCTATCAAGAGTGACGAATGCCTATAAATGCAACTCTTGATCTTTTTCCGACCATTGAGTTTCCCCCAAAAGTGTACCTCTTTTTCTTTTATTTAAGTTGGATAGGTTGTTTGTTTCTTGCATCACCTTCTTTGGTTTTATGAAAGGAAAAAATTGACACTTCCTTCTACCATGTTTTTGTTGGTCAATCCTTCTCTGAAAATATCACCTGAGATACCAGATGTTCGCAGTCTGCAACCTTGTTCTTAACTGATGGGGGAGAATATTTTTATCTTTTAGCCAGAGACATCCAATACCGGATGAGGTAACTCTGAGTTTGCCAAACCGTCGGAGTCTTCTGGAATCGCTTCGATCTGAATTCTAATGCGCATATATTACATATTTTGAAGCAGTGGCGGATCTAGAAATAATATTCATCTGGGACAAAACTAAAAATCACGATTATTATATTTACAAATTTAAATTTTTATCAGGAGCATTTTAAAAATTTGGTGCAAAATTACACTAATTATTTTTTTCATGGTGGGCAACTGCCCCACCCACTCATAAGGTACATCCGCCACTGGTCTTTCCTTTCCCATCCCTCGATTCTTACTCAAGGTTTTGGGCTATCTTCGGCTCGCTCCCCACTCCCCCCCCCCACCAAACTTTGTTTAACGGTCATATGGGTGATTGTAAGGGGTGACCTTTGACATTCGAGAGTTTCTAGCTCTTTTGCTAATGGATAATGCTGCGTAAGGAGTACGCGGAAGAAGGTAGGCGAGTCTAATGACAGAGCTAGTTGCAGATCATGGATCGTGGTACATTAGATGGTTCCCGATTCCCGAACCAATATAGTACGTGTGGGATTCTCCACCTTAATTTTAAATATATAAATGTTTGAAAATCGGCTTGTGTTGTTTTTATTTGCTTGTAAAACCATGTATTGGCCTATTTGGGCTTTTAAGATTTGTTAAGTTAATAAATAGTAGTAAAAGAAAAAGATGGTTTTCGTTTGAAAAATATATAAATATTTTTAATGATATAATAATACTTTTTATATAATATTATTATTTAAATATATACTATTTAAGTGATATATTTTATTAATATATCTTTTCAAAAACATAATTTCAATATTTTAAAATGATATATTTTGCTATATAAATACAATACTAAAATAGAAATTAAAAATGGAAGTAAAACCTATTAAAAAGGGTTTAAGTAAAAAAGTAAGTAAGAAAGAAGGATTAAACCCACTTTAGAAATTGGTCGTGGATAAAAGAAAACAAATAGAAAAAAATAAAAAGACAACTAGAATCCACTTTTAAGAAAATATTCACTGATATGCGATTCTGGTTATGGTTATAGTTATGGGCGATTTTGAAGCGAAACAAAAACTGCTAAGATTCTGGTTTTTTCTCGCCACTTTTTGGGTAGTTGATGATGAAGATTTGAGTTATGTACACGTACTCAATCCACTTTTCCCTGTTATTCCATGTTGGAAGTTATTTCCCAAGATTTTCGGTCGGTTACACCACGTTTTCTGAGGCGTTTATATAAAGAGTGTATGGAAATACTTCGCTCTTTACAGAGTTACATTGATTTTCTATCACAAACACTAAATTTCCCTCTAAGAATCTATAAGTTTCTCATAGAAATGGCTGACAATATTCGTCGTGAGATTCAATATATTACTCTGGGAAGTGAAGATGCACCAGTTGCTCTGCCCTTTGATGTGGTTCAACAAGCAGCAGAAGAGAATCGGTTTATTCTGGTGGGGAGACCGGCAATCCCGAGACGTCAAAATGTCCGTAATATCATTACGACGATGCCTCGTAAGTGGAGTCTTAAGTATTGGTTCGGGGCAGGACGATGGAAGGGAGATGCTGTTTAAACGGGAAACGGTGAAATCAAGAATGAAAGGTGGGCTTTAGCAAAGACGTTTTATTGATGGTCGGAGAACCGTTTATGTCGATTACAAAGAGGGAAGTCAAATAAGGAAAAATACGGCGAGACAGAGCCAAAGATATTAAACCCTAACCTAGCCGTCCAGTCAGTGTAATGGTGTTCGGATCGTCTTGATGTTGCTGTGCGCTTTCCTTTTATATACTTTCCTCCGTTCTTCCGTGACCTAATTATCTCTGCGTTCGTGGGCTTTCGGCTCGTTGGGCCGGGACATGCATCCTACCACGAGTAGCCGTTGAGCCGGCCTCGTTCAGCCGCTGACGAGCGACTGAAGACACTCAGGCGACGCGCTGCCCACTTCTCGACCGGGAGTTTACCGTGGGCCAGGAAGTCGATGAACTCTTGTCGCCAGTCGGGTGATCCCTCTTCCATTTGCTGCTCGCCTTCTTCGTTGGTGAATGTTGTGATCGAGGTCACTGGGGCAATGTTACCGCATGGGTCGACAGGGAGAGTGATGCTAGGGGCATCAATCTTGTGGATTGGGATTGTCCGCTCGACCTGGTCGTGCAGTTTGCTTCCTAGAGCGGCCAATGCGTCAGCACAGGCGTTCTCGCCACGGGGGACTTTTATTAGTTCGAAGAATTCAAACTCTCGTGACAAGTCTTGGACGACTTTGAGGTAGGCGTCCATGCGTTCGTTTCTGACATCGTAATCTTCTGAATATTGGCTGACGACGAGTTGCGAGTCACAGTAGGCGCTCAGTCACTTGGCTTTGACAGCTTTAGCGAGACGCAGCCCGGCGATCAGTGATTCGTATTCGGCTTCGTTGTTGGAGGCAGGAAAGTCGAAACTGAATGACTGCTGATGAGCTCGCCTGTGGGGGATTGAAGTTGGACTCCTGCACCTGAACCTTTGTTCTTGGACGATCCGTCGACGTGTAATATCCAGTTAAGGCTGGGTAGAGTGAGATCTTGTTAGAGCTCAGGTGTTAACTCGATGATGAAGTCGGCGAGGACTTGGGATTTGGCGGCCGTTCGGTTTTTGTAATAAATGTCGTGCTCGCTGAGTTCCATTGCCCATTTGGTCAGGCGCCCGGACTGGTTTGTGTTTTGCATCACCGTTCGAAGTGGTTGGTTGGATAATACTTCGACGGTGTGCGACTGAAAGTACGGTCGAAGTTTCCGGGCTGAAGTCACTACTGCGAGGGCCATCTTCTCTAGGGTCGGTTATCATGTTTCCGGTGCCGTCATTCGTTTGCTAGTGTAAAAGATTGGCTTTTGCTCGCCGCGGTCTTCTCGGATCAGGACGCTGCTGACGGCGGTGGATGTAACCGCGATGTATAGGGTCAGGGTATCACCCGCTTCTGGCTTTGAGAGAACCGGAGGCGTTGTAAGATAGTGCTTCAGTTGATTGAATGCTTCTTCGCACTTATCGTCCCAGATGAATCGCTTGTTTCCTCGCAGAAGTTCGTAGAACAGGATGCACCTATCCGTGGAGCGCGAAATGAATCTGTTGAGGGCGGCGATTCGGCCGGTGAGTCGTTGGACCTCTCTGCTGTTCTTCGGGCTTGGTAGATCAAGGATTGCTGTGATTTGTTTGGGGTTTGTTTCGATACCTCGCTGGGTGACGATGTAGCCTAAGAATTCGCCCGAAGTAACTCCGAAGGTACACTTGGCAGGATTGAGCTTCATGCCAAATTTGTTAAGGATCTGAAAACAATCACGTAAGTGGAGGAGATGATCCTCAGCACGGAGTGACTTGACAAGCATGTCATCGATATATACCTCCATTGTATCACCCAGTTTGTCCACGAACATTCGGTTTACGAGTCGCTGGTACGTGGCACCCGCGTTCTTGAGTCCGAAGGGCATTACTTTGTAGCAGTAAGTTCCGCGGTCGGTGATGAAGGCCGTTTTCTCGCTATCATCGGGATGCATGAGAATCTGGTTGTATCCCGAGAATGCGCCCATGAAGGTGAGGAGCTCGTTTCCGGCCGTTGACTCCACCAATCGGTCGATATGAGGGAGCGGGTAGCTGTCTTTCGGACACGCTTTGTTCAAATCCGTGAAGTCGACACAGATTCACCATTTGCCATTCTTCTTCTTGACCACTACAGGGTTGGCGAGCCATTCTGGGTATCGAACCTCAGTGATGAAGCCCGCGTCGAGCAGGCGGTCGACTTCTTCGTTGACTGCTTTCGATCTCTCGAGGCCGAGCTTCCGCCGCTTTTGCTGGATAGGTTTGAACGTCGTCTCGACGTTTAGCTCGTGTGAGGTTATCGCTGGATCAATCCGTTTCATATCTGACGTGGTCCAAGCGAAAACCGATGTGTTTTCCTTAAGAAAAGTCACGAGCTTCTGCTGCATTTCTTCGGAGAGATACGCGCCGATTCGTGCGATCTTTGTCGGATCGTTGCCATCGATGGGGACTTCGCGGATCTCCTCCTTCTGTGGGTAGATCTTCTGTATATGCTTGGCCACCGAGTTTATGAGGGAGAGGGATTGCTGTTGCTTAACTGTTGCGACTAGCAGCTCCCTCGCGGCTTTTTGATCACCGCGAATTGTTTTAATTGAACCGTCACGCCCGGGGAATTTGATGCATTGGTGGTAAGTAGACGGGATGGCTTTCATGGAGTGTAGCCACGGGGTTCCCAGGATGGCGTTGTTTGGCGCTTTGGCTCGCACAACCGAGAATTTTACGGATCTCGTTACATCTCCGGCGTGAACCGGGAGTCTTATTGTGCCGATCATTTGCTCCGAGGCGCCATTGAAACCGGTTAAGGTACGAGAGGAAGGCTTCATATCGCGTAGGTCGACACCCATCTTGTCGAGCGTATCTCGGAAGATGAGATCGACTGAGCTGCCGGTATCGATCAGCACCTTGGTGACCTGACACCCGCCTATACCGATATCGAAAAGGAGAGGGTCATTGTGCGGTGTTTGGACCCCACGAGTGTCGGTAGGTGAGAAAGTGATCTGGGGAACGTCATTTACTGGCGAGGGCCACTTCTGCTCCGTAATCGCTTGACGACGATACTTCTTGACAGACCTAACCGAGTCACCGCCTGGCGGGAATCCTCCCATGACAACGTTAATGCGTTTGATCCGCTTGCTTCTTTCGGAATTGAGATGCTCTCGGAGGTCGCTGCTTCTGGTGGGGTCCGAATCGTCGTTAAGTGAGGAATCCTGGGGTGAGCGTTGCGTTGTTCTTTCGAGATGCCGTCTGAGATCGGATTTCTTGGACTTGTTGAGGGCGATTCTCAGATCTTCGTTCTTTGAGTTGAGGTGATCACGCAGGTCGGTTGTCTGCGATGGGCGGACGGTGATCTTGTCAGTCGTTGGCGAGGTGATCGCCTTTGCCTTCGACTGATTGATGAATGTGCGAAGATCCGAAGGGGCGTGTGCGCAGGGGATGTCCGTCTTTCGATTGAGTTTGTGACGCAAGTCGTCTGAGTTTATCGAGAGGTAGTTGCGCGGGATCGTTGGGTCGCGTTCTTGCGTGGGGTTTTCGTCGTCCGAGGAATCGACAGAAGAGCTGTCCTTAGGGTGAGAGAGTATCACCTTGACCCGTCGTCTATTCTTAGGTTGCTCATCTTCGGACGAGTCGTCGCATGCTTCCATTTGATTAACTGGCGCAGGGCGTTCGAGACGTTCAGGGGCCTTTTCAGGGCCCTGTGGTATCACCTTCGGTTGTTTTTGTCCCGAAGCGGCAGCGACGGCTTTCTGAGACTGTTTGTCTTTGTTACGGCTCCAACTTTTGCTATTTCGCTGCTTTGGAGGCGGAGGTTCGATGACGATTTTTCCGCTGTTGAGCGACTCAAGGAAATGCCCGTAGATTACTTTGCAGTCTTTCGTGTAGTGCGATTTAGCTTTATGGTATGAGCACCACTTGTCCGGTTCTTGGGAATTAGGATCCGCTGATTCGGAAGGCTTCGGCGAGCGCTGCGGAGCGTCGCGATCCCAGTGACCGGCCTCTTTGGCGTAGTTGATGGATGCGGGGTCTGCGGGCTCGTCTTTGTCGATGCTGCTCACGTATCCCTTGGAGGGACCGGGCTTCGGCCCAGACGAATGTTGGCGGGGTTCCGGTCTTGCGTCGTTGGTTCGGTTGTGTCCCTGCCTTATCGCGGCCTCCTTTGCCAGCTTGACTCGAGTATCTTCCTCCATACGGATGAAGTTGTGTGAGCGCGCGATAGCATCCGGAAGGGACTTTGTCGGATTCTCGTAGAGAGCATCTCGAAACTTCGACTTTGCGTGTAGGGTGCTCATCAGTGCTTCGACCGCGATGTTGTTCGGGACGTCGACCTTTGATACGACGGCCTTGAATTTCTCCATGAAATCACGCAGGCTTTGGCCGTTCGCGTGCGTGAGATTCCATAGGTCGGAAGCTGTAGTCTTTTTCTGAGAAAACATGATAAATTGTTTGAGGAAGACTGTCGAGAGGTCGCGGAAGCAGGCGACAGTGTTCTCTTTGAGGCCAGTGAACCAAGTGAGGGCTGGTCCTTCTAGGAATTCCACGAAGTACTGACAGTAGCCAGCGTCTTTTTCTTCGTCTGAGAAATTCGCACGACGCATCGCGATGTTAAAGGATGTGATGTGGATTGACGGGTCCGAAACTCCGTCGAACTTTGGAAGGCGAAGTTTCTCTGTCTTCTGGAGCTGAACCCTAGTTATTTTGTCGGTGAACGGCGTACAGAGTGAGTCGGCGAGGACACGCTCGATTTGGGGCGCGGAAGTCGTCACATGGTGGATTCTGGAGTTGATGTCGAGGACTGACTGCTTCAGCGCCGCTAATTCGTTCGCCGTTTGTTCGTCAAGGTGGCCATGGGTAGTCGAGCTACGACCGGTTAGGGTTTGCAAATGGCCGTCGGCCGGGGCTTGTGCCGCGACGTCGTTTGCTGCGCCGCGCGCGTTTGATGATTCAGGGGCATTTGGTAGGGTTCTGTCCGTATTGAACAGCTGTCGACGGATCTGCGCCGTCGAGGCTTCCATGTTTGCGGCGATGGGAGCGAGGATCTTCGCGAGAGCGGCTATTTGCTCGGTTGCCGCTCTCTGGGCCGCGTCTTGTCGTTCAAGCCGCGCCATAATCGTGTCCATGGAAGCTTGGGGTAGCGGCGCGGGGGTCGCAGTTACAGAGGCTGGGTGCGGCGCCGGGGCTGCCGCTACGGGAGTTGGTGTGTCGTTGCGAGTGTCTCGTTCGTCACCCGAAGAACCACCGTTTAGGTTCGTCGCCATCTTGTCGACGTTACTTTGCTAATTGCCCCACGGTGGGCGCCAACTGTTTAAACGGGAAACGGTGAAATCAAGAATGAAAGGTGGGCTTTAGCAAAGACGTTTTATTGATGGTCGGAGAACCGTTTATGTCGATTACAAAGAGGGAAGTCAAATAAGGAAAAATACGGCGAGACAGAGCCAAAGATATTAAACCCTAATCTAGCCGTCCAGTCAGTGTAATGGTGTTCGGATCGTCTTGACGTTGCTGTGCGCTTTCCTTTTATATCCCCTCCTCCGTTCTTCCGTGACCTAATTATCTCTGCGTTCGTGGGCTTTCGGCTCGTTGGGCCGGGACATGCATCCTACCACGAGTAGCCATTGAGCCGGCCTCGTTCAGCCGCTGACGAGCGACTGAAGACACTCAGGAGCCGCGCCGAGACTTCATCATCTCGAGCCACTAGAGCCGAGGCGATGCTACGTTCTACCGGGCCGGGCCGTTATTCTTCGGGCCTTAAGAGGATGGGCAAATCCACCCTCTACAGACGCTTTCAGTTTGTTTTCCCTTCCGAAGAGGCCATGGAGACAGTGATACGAAGGGGTCCATGGGCATATGCGGAACGTATGTTGGTCCTCCAGAGATGGACACCATTGATGGATATGAATCTTCTTAATTTCATTCCATTTTGGGTTCAAGTTCGAGGCATCCCATTCCAATACATGAACCGATCAGTGATACTGCACACTGCAAGGGAGATGGGGCAGTATATTCAAATGGATTACAACGAAGAGGTGGGAGGAAGAATGGACTTTGTCAGGTTCCGCTTGAACTGGAATATCAATCAACCATTACGTTTTCAACGTTACTTCCAGTTTACGCAAGGAGTCAACACGCTGTTACATTTTCAGTATGAATGGCTTCGGGGATTTTGTGAAGAATGTGGAATGATTACTCATGATACAGGCCGTTGCTTGATTCAAAATGGTGCCCCAGATGAGGTGATGATGGAGATGATGACCCGATTAACCGGCATGATCAAAACATTCCCCATGGAGTCATAATTGAAGAAATTCATGAGGAGCCTAACCAAGCAGAGGATCACAATGGTCAAAATGATCAAGCTATGGAGAATGCAGGGGAGAATGTAGAGGAGGCTGATGAGGAGAATGCGGAAGAGATTATCAGTCAATCTGACAATGAGGCAGAAGATGATGAACTATGGCATATGGGAGCTAGCCCTGGGCATTCGGGTATTCGGTTCGGTTCCGGGTAAGAACCATTCGGTTCCGGATATATCGGTTAAATCATTCTTATACCCAGTAGGTACTTATGAGATTTCGGTTCGGTTTCGGTTCGGTTTCGGTTTGATTTCGGTTTGGTTCCGGATACCCGTTTAATATGTGAATCAAATATATATATACAAAATATTTTAGTTAACATGTTAATTCAAGTGGTCTAGCGGTTACATACTTGCATATTCGTTAATTAAACAAGAATTTGAGTCACTAAGATGTTAATTTTATAAGTTTTCATTGTATTTTAATATAGAATTACTATATCTATGTATAATATAAGAGAGTAGGTAAAAGATAATGTGGTATGGTGGTAACAATGTTCTCACTGATCCTATCGAACATGGATTCGAATGTGCTTGATAACATTTTACCTTATATTAGAAAGTTGAAACTTTATTTTTCGGATATTCGGATACCCATTCGGTTTTCGGTTCGGTTCGGTTCGGTTCGGTTTGGATATAGAAATATAGGAACCATTCGGGTATTTGAGGATTTCGGTCCGGTTCCGGTTTCGGATATTTTGCTTCGGTTCCGGTTCGGTTTTTCGGATCCGGTTTTTTTGCCCAGGGCTAATGGGAGCAATGCCAACAATGTTCTCTGAAGATTTCAACATGTCAGAGATGTACAGCCCCGTATGGAATTAATGGTGATCGATTGAGTGGCCGTGAGATACTCAAACGTAAAAGCTGGATGAGTGAAGCGGACGGGAACAAACTCAGGTTCGCAAAGATGGAAAAAGGCGATTCAAGCAAGCAAGGAGTCAAGCGAAAGAAAAACGAAACTGATTCAGTTCAACAAGCTGCAGATACATCTTTACCTGAGATGAGCGAACCAACCAATGAGGTGGAGGCGCGGTGGGCCTAGAACCACCTCTTCCACCATGAGGACAACATGCTGGAACTGTCGAGGGCTAGGCCCAGACTCGATGGTTCGACGCGTAAAAAAGATAGATAAAAAATATCTCTTGGACATAATCAGCCTATCAGAAACAAAACAACAAGACGATGCAATCAGGGACGTGGGTTGTGAATTAGGTTTTCTCAATTCTGTTACAGTCCCACCTCATGGTTTAAGTGGTGGTTTAGTTATCTTTTGGAAGCAAACAGTTACTTTTCCGTGTTGTACCAATCTCCAAACCTTATTGATGCTTATGTTCAGTGTAATGGTTTAAGTTGTTGGAGTTAGCTTGAAGACTTAATGAATAAGTTATTTGAATTCTAGTTGGATAATGATCTTGAAGAGATAAAGATCATATCATATATTGTGTGTTTATCAACTAGGATAAGGATATTGTCTATGTGATATAAATAGACATATCATGTGATGAAAACAAATAACGTGACTTGTGAACTCCAGAGCTTAAGGTATTTCCAAAAGGCTATTGATTGATTGAATAAGAGAAGGACATCTTATTAACTTTGTGAGTCTATATTTGGTATCAGAGCTTCCAGAGCTTCTTGTTGAAAATCAGCAACGATGGGCGATGTCAAAGAAGAAAGCACAATGCAAAAGGATGCAGGACCTACCACCATCAAGTTTCCGATGTTAACTTCTACAAATTATACCGTATGGTCTATGAAGATGAAGATAGCTTTGAAAGTCAGTGAGGTGTGGCAAACTATAGACCCTGGAATCAAAGATGAAAAGAAGAATAACATGGCTATTGCACTATTATTTCAATCTATACCTGAGGCATTGGTCTTACAAGTAGGAGAGATAGACACTGCAAAGGCAATGTGGGACGCAATTAAGACCAGGCATATTGGTGCAGAACGAGTGAAAGAAGCCAGATTGCAGACTCTTATGGCAGAATTTGATAGACTTAAGATGAAGGATGATGATACAATAGATATGTTTGTTGGAAAGCTATCCGAGATCACGTCAAAATCAGCATCCCTAGGAGAGCTGATAGACGAACCTAAAATTGTGAAGAAATTTCTCAAGAGCCTACCATGGAAGAAATACATCCACATTGTTGCCTCGCTCGAGCAAGTATTGGACTTAAACACAACTAGCTTCGAAGACATTGTCGGAAGATTGAAAGCGTACGAAGAGAGAGTCTCTTTAGGAGAAGAAGATGCGCACGATGAACAAGAGAAGCTAATGTACTCTAATACTGATACAAGTCAAGAAAACTATGGAGGACGAGGTAGAGGTCACGGCGGTCGTGCTGGATCGTTTTATGCTCAAAGGGATGCATATAAACAACGTCAAAGTGGAGATTTATCGCACATCACATGTTGCAAGTGTGATAAACAAGGTCATTACGCTAGTGAATGTCCGGATAAACAGCTCAAGCTACCAGAAACAGTCGAAAAGAAAGATGATGACACTCATGAGGCTGATGAATTAATGGTGCATGAATTGGTTTATCTCAATGAGAAGAAAGTAAACCCAGACGTCTTTGAGGCTGATAAGGATACAGAGAAGGTGTGGTACCTTGATAATGGTGCATCAAACCATATGTGTGGTAACCGGATGTTCTTTTGTAGCCTTGATGAATCTGTGACAGGCAAGGTACGATTTGGTGACGACTCTAGAATCAACATAAGGGGAAAAGGCTCCATTCGGTTCATCTTTGAAGGAGGTGAGAAGAAGGTCTTGACTAACGTCTATTTTATTCCGGGATTAAAGTCAAATATCATCAGTCTAGGACAAGCTACCGAAATGGGATGTGAAATTCGTATGAAAGGCACAACACTGCAACTGTTTGACAAGTATGGTGGGCTAATGGTTCGAAGCACGCGGTCAGCAAATAGACTATATAAGGTCGTCTTGAGCGTCGATCGTACACTCTGCCTGCAACTAACTGCAGTAACTGAATCCTCTATGTGGCACGCTCGACTCGGGCATGTTAACATCGAGACTTTGAAACTGATGGTGAAGAAAGATCTTGTCATTGGTATACCAGATGTTGAGATCAGAAGAGAAACCTGTGTGTCTTGTTTACTTGGAAAACAAGCAAGAAAGCCCTTCCCGCAAGCAACATCGTTTCGAGCAACTATACCACTTGAGCTAGTGCACGGAGACTTGTGTGGGCCAATCTCACCACCAACACCTGCGAAGAATCGATATATTTTGGTACTCATAGATGATCATACAAGGTATATGTGGACAGCACTGCTGAGAGAGAAGAGTGAAGCATTTGAGAAATTTAAACAATTTAAAATGCTATTCGAACAAGAAACGAAGAACAAGATCAAGATGCTTCGAACTGATAGAGGAGGCGAATTTACATCAATTGAATTTCAAGCCTACTGTGACAAGAATGGTATCAACCGACACTTGACGGCACCTTACTCTCCTCAGAAAAATGGAGTTGTTGAACGACGCAACCGTACTCTCTTGGAGATGACGAGGAGCTTGCTGAAGCATATGCACGTGCCCAATGACCTGTGGGGCGAGGCTGTAAGGCACTCAACCTATCTAATCAACCGACTTGCAACTAGATCATTAGATGGAAGAACACCATATGAGATGTTGCGATCAAAGAAACCGAACATCACTCATCTAAAGGTGTTTGGTTGTGTGTGTTACGCAAGAACAGAGACACCGGGGAGAAAGAAACTTGATGACAGATCACGTGTGTTAGCTCACTTGGGAACGGAACCAGGATCAAAGGCGTACCGGTTATATGATCCTAAAACAAAACGGGTCGTTGTGAGTCGTGATGTGTTCTTCAGTGAAGAACAGAAATGGAACTGGAGTGGTACGGCAAAAACAGAGCATTCTATCCCGGGATAGTTAACTGTTTGTCTAAGGCAGTCAAATGATGATTCCGAAGTTGAAGAAGTCGCACAGGAAGAGAATGATGAGAATGAAACCACCATTGATGAGGAGGAGCACGATATCGAAGAAGAAGATGCTCAACCTCTGAGACGATCGCAACGCATTGGTACAAAGCCATCTCATCTTAAGGATTATATTTTGTTGGCTGAGGTGGAAAGTGAGAGACTTTTGATGATAATAAATGAAGAACCGTGGAACTTTGATGAAGCTAGGAGGTTGAAAGTATGGATAGATGCCTGCAAAGACGAGATTGCATCTATAGAGAAGAATCATACCTGGGTTCTCGTGGATTTGCCTACAGGAGTGAAACCTATTGGCCTCAAGTTGATCTTTAAGATTAAGCGTAATGCCAATGGAAGCATCAGTAAGTTCAAAGCTCGGCTAGTGGCAAAGGGTTACATTCAAAAACATGGCGTCGATTATGATGAAGTCTTCGCGCCTGTGGCTCGCATTGAAACAATACGCCTTATTATCGGATTGGCTGCTTCTAAAGGTTGGGAAATTCACCACCTTGATGTTAAAACAGAGTTCCTCCATGGAGACTTGAGAGAAGAGGTCTTTGTCGAGCAACCGGAAGGATTTGTAGTGAAAGGACAAGAGAGCAAAGTTTACAGACTCAAGAAGGCGCTCTATGGTTTACGTCAAGCACCAAGGGCTTGGAACATAAAACTAAACCAGATTCTGCGAAGTATAAACTTTCTCAGGTGCTCGAAAGAACCTTCAGTGTATCGCAAAGAAGAAAACCATAAGCTTCTGGTCGTGGTCGTCTATGTAGACGACTTGCTCGTTACTGGATCATCTCTGCAGCTAATACAAGACTTTAAGCGAGAGATGTCCACGAAATTTGAAATGAGTGACCTCGGCAGATTGACTTATTACTTGGGAATTGAGGTTCATCAAGGAGAGGATGGTATTGTTCTGTCGCAAGATAGATATGCACGGAAAATCCTTGAGGAAGCAGGAATGGCCTCGTGTAATGCAACACATATACCGATGGAAATGAATGCAAAGTTCTGCAAGTCTCCTAAAGAGGGAAGTATCGATGAGAAGGATTACCGTCGAAGCATTGGCTGCTTACGTTATTTGTTGCACACACGACCTGACTTATCGTTTAGTGTTGGAGTGTTGAGTAGGTACATGCAAGAGCCAAAGGAATCTCATGGAGCGGCATTAAAGCAAGTGATGAGGTATCTGCGTGGAACGTGTTCTCTTGGCTTACGCTTCATGCGTGGAAAAGAAATGAAGCTAGAAGGCTATAGTGACAGTTCGCATAATGTATACGAAGATGATGGAAAGAGTACGACAGGTCATATATTTTACTTCGGAGACAGTCCTATAACCTGGTGTTCAACCAAGCAAGAAATAGTAGCATTGTCGAGTTGTGAAGCAGAGTTTATGGTGGCTACTGAGGCTGCCAAACAAGCCATTTGGCTTCAAGATTTGCTGAATGAGGTCGTTAATAAAGCCTGCGAACGAGTGGTCATAAGAGTCGACAATAAGTCAGCTATACAACTTGCAAAAAATCCCGTCTTCCATGGCCGGAGCAAACATATCCATAGACGGTTTCACTTTATAAGGGAATGTGTTGAGAATGAGCAGATAGAAGTTGAGCATGTGCCTGGAAGCGAACAGAGAGCCGACATTCTGACCAAACCACTTGGAAGAATCAAGTTCAAAGAAATGAGGAACCTGATTGGTGTTGAAGATGTGAGTGAGTTCAAGCTTAAGGGGGAGATTGTTGGAGTTAGCTTGAAGACTTAATGAATAAGTTATTTGAATTCTAGTTGGATAATGATCTTGAAGAGATAAAGATCATATCATATATTGTGTGTTTATCAACTAGGATAAGGATATTGTCTATGTGATATAAATAGACATATCATGTGATGAAAACAAATAACGTGACTTGTGAACTCCAGAGCTTAAGGTATTTCCAAAAGCTATTGATTGATTGAATAAGAGAAGGACATCTTATTAACTTTGTGAGTCTATATAAGTTTCTATTTGTTTTTCGTTTATGGGCACCCAGAAAGACAAAACAGAAATAATCTTTGGGAAAGATTACAGAGACTGGCCACAAATAGAAGAGATAAATGGCTTATCATGAGGGACTTTAATGAGATCCTGAATAATACAGAGAAAACAGGGGGAAGAGAATGATCAGAGACTAGTTTCCAAGATTTTAGACAAATGGTGCAAGTGTGTAACTTCACGGATCTACAGACAGTTGGAAACAGATTTTCTTGGGCGGGTCAACGTGGAACACACTATGTCTCATGTTGTTTAGACAGAACAATGGCAAATGAGTCGTGGCATGCTAGCTTCCCTACATCTGAAATCCACGTTTTGTAGCTGGGAGAATCAGATCACAGGCCATTAGTTACTTTCAAAAATGAGAAAGAAGAACTCAGAGCAGGAAATTTCGTCTATGATGATCGACTTAAACATAGAGATGGTTTCATGGAGATGGTAAACAGGAACTGGCCAAAGCCTTCAAATATTGGAAGAGGATCCCTATCAAAGAGTTTGAAGCAAAGTAGAAAACATATTTCACGTTGGAAAAGGAAAAATCAGACCAATGCTCGGGAAAGAATCCAAATATTACGTTTCCAGTTGGACAGATCATGCACAGAAGGGTATCCATTGGCTGAAAGACAACGTTTACGCAGAGAATTACAACAAGCCTACATAGATGAAGAACATTACTGGAAAAGGAAAAGTCGCAACTCCTGGCTAAAAGAAGGAGATAGATATACTAAGTATTTCCATTCAGTCACAAAGGCAAGAAAAATTCGGAACAGACTTCTCTCAATCAAAGATGCGCATGGGAATATTTTTCGAGAAGATATAGAAATTGCTCGACTGGCTGAAGAATATTTTAAGACTCAGTTTAGTTCCCAACATCGAAGAAATGGAGAACTTGAAGACGTTTTTAGAGGGTTTGAGAAACGGGTTACACATGAGGTTAACAAAGATCTCACAAAGTCAGTAACAGATGAAGAAATACAGAAAGCTATTTTCTCAATAGGAGCTTATAAAGCCCCAGGCCCTGATGGTTTTGCTGCATCATTCTACCATACATTTTGGGATGAGATCAGTTCTACGGTTATTAAAGAGATCAGACAATTCTTTGATGGAGATTTCCTGGAGCAAGAACATAACCACACAAATATATGTCTAATACCTAAGGTGATGCCAGCAACTACAATGGCTGAGTTCCGGCCAATAGCGCTATGCAATGTGAGCTATAAAATCATATCTAATATTTTGGTCAACAGATTAAAGAAGCATCTTGCTGGTATTATATCTGAACATCAACAAGCATTTATCACTGGAAGAATAATCACAGACAAATGTGATAATCGCTCAGGAAGTATATCACGCCCGTAGGGTTCAGAAACGACAATCAAAATAATAGATGGCTTTGAAAACAGGCATTACCAAAGTCTATGATCGCCTTGAATGGGTCTTTTTGGAAGAAACAATGAGACGTATGGGCTTTGCAGAGAAATGGATCAGATGGATTATGATATGTGTCTCAACTGTAAGTTTCTCGGTTCTCATTAACAGTACTCCTAGAGGTTTTATTAAACCTGAGAAAGGAATAAGACAAGGTGATCCACTGTCACCTTACTTATTTATCCTTTGTGCTGAAGTGTTGTCTCATATGATGAGTAAAGCTGCTACTGAAAGAAGGGTGCAAGGCATTAAAACTGGAAATGGTAGTCCAGCTGTGAATCATTTATTGTTCGCAGATGATTCTCTCTTCTTCTCTCTGGCTAATCCCAAATCAGGCCGAGCAATAAAGAAAATCTTACAGCAATACGAAGATATCTCTGACCAAGCAGTCAATCTAAATAAATCGGCTATCACCTTCTGAAGCAGAGTCACAGACAGAGTAAAGACTCAGATGAGACGCATTCTGGGTATTCATAATGATGGAGGAGGAGGAAAATATCTAGGTGTTCCAGAGCAATCTGGAAGCAAAAAAAAAAGAAACTTTCCAATATGTGGTTGGCAAAGTAAGAGAAAAAACACAAGGATGGCAAAAGAGATTTTTATCGCAAGGTGGGAAAGAAGTTCTGATCAAATCCGTAGCCAAAGCCATGCCGGTATACCCTACGAATGTTTTCAAATTTCCAAAAACTGTCTGTGAGGAAATAAACTCAATACTTGCAAAATTTTGGTGGGGACAACAAGATGGAAAGAGAGGAATGCATTGCTTTGCTTGGGACAGACTATGTGTCCCAAAGAAAGAAGGTGGAATGGGATTTAGAGATATTGAAAGTTTCAACTTGGCTTCACTTGGGAAACAAGCATGGCAAATTTTTGAAAATCCAAACAGTTTACTGACAAGAGTGTTGAAAGGGAAATATTTAGTAGAAAGTAACATATTGACTGCTACAGACAAAAAGAAGAGTTCATATGTTTGGAAATCAATCCTCCAAAGCCGTGATTTATTGAGGAAAGGACTACGATTTAATGTTGGAGATGGAAAGATGAACAGTGCGTGGATAGATCCGTGGTTGCATACGACTCCACCATGCCCTCCAAGACCACAGAACAATGTAGAGCACTGTTTTGTATCAAGTCTAATTAAATCAGATTTATCAGGATGGGATGAGGAAGCAATCATCCAAAGTAGTTCCCGAGGATGTGGAGGAAATTCTGAAAATCAAACTATGTTTGCCGGGCGAACATGACTCAGTAGGGTGGCACTATAATAGAAATGGAATCTATTCAGTTAAATCTGGATACTGGTGAAAACTCACCTCCCAGATGGTACACTGACAGAGCCTACACCGGCTAACAATGCGTTTAAACACCTTATATGGACTTTGAAGACTGCTCCAAAAGTCGAACATTTTCTATGGAAAATGGTTACAAGTTCCCTACCTACTGGGGAAAATCTCGGACGTACACAATCCTTAACTTCTCCTCATTGCCATCAGGAAGAGACTGCTAAACATCTTTTCTTTGACTGTCAATATGCACAAAACGCATGGAGGGCCTCGGGATTTTCAAATCCTAGATACTCAGGAAAGTCTAGATTCAAAACTTTCAGCTATTTTGATCTCACACGCGACAATTTCAGAGCATATACAACAAGTGGCATGGTGGACCCTGTGGTGTATCTGGAAATGCAGGAATCGACTTATATTCGAAAAGAAGTTAACCCGGTGGAGATTCACAGTACAGAATGCCAACTATGATGCAAAAGAATGGCTAGATACGTTACAGTATGTGGACTCTGTAACGAATTCAAGGGGAACACTATCACAAAGGTCAGCAACTGTACACACTGTAAATGTTCAGTCCCAATGGAATATTTCACCGATAAATGTTATCAAATGCAACTATGATGGCTCCTTTCTTGGCCCTTCTCTGCCTTCCACATCAGGATGTTATGCGAAATGATGAAGGCAGATACCTTGGAGCAGGACAAGCAAGACACTCTCTTCCGAATACTGTTTTAGAATGTGAAATACAAGCTCTTATTATAGCCATGCAAAATTGCTGGTGCAGAGGTTATAAACGAGTCATTTTGGAAGGAGACAACGAGAAACTATATAATATTTTGTCCAAGAATGTAAAGGATTTTGCGACAACCAATTGGATCTGAGAAGTTAGGAAATGGGAGGCAAAGTTTGATCTTGTCACTTCACCTGGATTCAAAGAAATTCAAATACGGCTGCGGATTTACTTGCGAAAGAAACATTACCGGAACATATGGATTTTTCTTTTCATAATTTAGTTCCAAACATTATTAAACATGTTGTATTTGTAGATTTTCTCAATCATAAATAAACACCTTAGAGGAAAAGATAGAAAATAAAATAATCACTGAAAAAATAGAAAAAAAAACAGAACCATCCTAAAAATGATACGAAAATGATTTAAATATGTTTACAATGAAATGAAAAGAAATAAATAAAAAACAAAGGTAAAAAGTAAGATTGGTAGAATAATGGTAGTGTAAGTAAAATAGTGTTTATGTTAAGAGAGTATAATAGAATAAGGGTAATAGAATAACTAGATCTTGATCCGCGCAACCGCGCAGAGGTTTGTTTTCATTTTTATATATATAGATATTTATTTTAGATCATAAGTGATATATATTTTTAACGTTAATCATATACTTAAATGTTTATATAACTATTTCAAATACAACAATTTTATAATTTATATGTTATAATTAATCAATTGTTTAAAATCGTCACATGTATTTTTACTTCCTATTATATATTTATCTTATAGTATTTGTATTTAATTATCAAAACAATTAACACATTCAAGAAAAAACAAATTTGAAAATTATTTTATATTTAATTTATGCTAAATTCTGACCCGCCTTTTAAAGCTGAATTTCATTTTACCAATATCTTTTATGTTTATTCATTTAAATAATATATTATTCTATATACAAAAGTCTAAAATATGTTTACTTTCGACATATATTACATAGTTTGCTAATTTTAAACCGTTTTGTCATCGTATATAATTCAACATAAATAGTTTATATTTATCAAAATAAAATTGTTAAATTTATCAGTTTAAAATATCTTTATCATATTTAGTTTAATATAATATTATATTTTAACATGATGATTATGATTATAAAGTATATAATTATAATTTTTTATTTTATAAGCGATATTTTTATAAATTAATTTATAAAAATAATTCATTGATAATTATGAAATTAGTGAAAATATTTACATAAACTGTTTGAAAACTAAGATATTGTTAAAATATTTTTCAACAGATTTATAAGAATTTGTAAAACTATATATATGTATATATATATTCATTTATTTTTAAATTGAAAATATGATTAAATTAGTTATAAAGATTTTATATTATTAGCTTTAATGAGATACATGTTAATTTTATACATTTATTATATAGCCTGCTAATGTTAATCCATCTTACCAACATATTATATTTTTATTTTGAACATAAATATTTTTATGCTTAAGAAAATAAAATATATAAATTTATCAATTTAATAAAATTTTATCATATTTAGCTGAATATAATAATTTTCTTTTAATATGAATGATTATTATATAATAGATAAAATAGGATATAATTTTTTTATTTTCCATTTTATTAACGATAACTGAATATATTAATGTATAGTAATATTTTAAAAATAACTTTGAAATCAGTGAAAATATTTAAATATAATTCTTGAAAATGAAGATCCTGTAAAAATATTTTTAAACATTAAATAAATATATTTATATATAAAATGAAAAGATATCAAAAGATATTATAGTCAAAGTAGTTCAAAGATTCTATATATTATTAGTCTTAATAAAATATCTTTAATAAGATTTCTAATTGATGGTCCAAACTAAAAAAAATCACACATGAAATAAGTCATGACTTATATTTTAATATATAAGATATTTAAATATAATTCTTGAAAATGAAGATCTTGTAAAAATATTTTTAAACATTAAATAAATATATTTATATATAAAATGAAAAGATATCAAAAGATATTGTAGTCAAAGTAGTTCAAAGATTCTATATATTATTAGTCTTAATAAAATATCTTTAATAAGATTTCTAATTGATGGTCCAAACTAAAAAAAATCACACATGAAATAAGTCATGACTTCTATTTTAATATATAAGATATTTAAATATAATTCTTGAAAATGAAGATCTTGTAAAAATATTTTTAAACATTAAATAAATATATTTATATATAAAATGAAAAGATATCAAAAGATATTATAGTCAAAGTAATTCAAAGATTCTATATATTATTAGTCTTAATAAAATATCTTTAATAAGATTTCTAATTGATGGTTCAAACTAAAAAAAATCACACATGAAATAAGTCATAACTTCTATTTTAATATATAAGATATATACTACTAGAACAACCAACAAAAAAACCAAATCTTTATCAAATAATCTTTATCTTTATATAATTAACCTTTATATAATTAACCGCTGCCTACTTTGCATTTGAGCATTGGTTCTAATAGATTTATAAAAACTGGTTACACTGAGTGAGACCTATTGGATTAAGGATTTGAGAGAATTTCATTTGTTTTTCAAATATTATGTTATTAGATTTGACATTTAACAAATTCATTAAAATCTCAGTTTATTGAATTAATCATTTGTATGAATTCTATAAAATTCCAGCTTATTGTAGTTGGGGATTTCATCAATAAATCTCAGTATTTGAAGGTATTTTAAAAATATAATACAAAATTTCTCTATTAAAAATGTTTCAATATTAAAATATCAAAAAATTTGAAATGTAAAAAAAAACTATTAGGAATTTTTTTTAAAAAAAAATAGTATCATTTTCTTATTTCAATAAACAAATTATGGAAAAAAATATTAAATATTATATATAATTATTTTTAAAAAATAGAAATTAAATTATCCTTGAAATTCCTACCCAAATCCTAAGAAAGCCACCATCAAAATCCGCAAAAGCATTTAAATTCCACCAAATCCAAAATCCCTCAAGTTCTAAAATTTTTTAATCCAATAAGTCTCCCTAAGATTATATTAGTTCAGTTCAGTTAGAGATGACAAATGTTGTCTGGAACTTACCTCTTTTTCTTTCGAATAAAGGCCATTTAGACACGTTTTACATCTCTAGTGGTTTTGATTAAAAAAAAAATTGTGTTTGGGCTTCGCAAAAAGAAAAGCTTACCACAACCTTTGGCCCAATGGAATTAAATTTATAATACACACAAATTCTACATTACACCAACAAGACAGAAAAAAAAATGGCGGAAGAAGAGATTAACCCTAATCCGGTCCACCTAATTCCCGAGCTACTAGAAGAGATCTTCCTTCGACTGCCATTGAAATCCATCCTCACATTCAAAACCGTCTCAAAACAATGGAGATCAATACTAGAGTCGAGGAGGTTTGCGGAGAGGAGGCGTACGATGAACGCTCAAGCGAAGAAGCCGAAAATCATGGCGGCAGGAGGAGACCGAGACGGAATCCGACGGAGGAGGTTCCGAGGTGACGAAGAGGTCGACGTGCTCTATCTACACTCTGATGTCGCCTCACGACCGTCGCTACCATGTGACAGTCTGGTTTGCGTCCCCGTACCAGGTTGGGTCAACGTTTTCAACCCCTCCACCGGCGAGTTTATCAGATTCCCTTCCGGCCCAGATCCAGTGAAACCCAAATATGCTATTCCTAGCTTAGGTATATAAATATATTTTTATTAATAATATTCATTTAGATCTCTGAAAATATCTTGAACAATCCCAGATACTTTATTCGATGTATTCCCTGGATATTGGAGGATGGGATTTGGTCGGGACGATATCAGTGGATGCTATAAAATAGTGAGGATGTGCTGTAAGGCTAATTGGGAGATTCTCCGTTGCGAGATTCTCGATGTCAACATCGGTAGATGGCGGAAACTGAATCCGCCTCATTATAAAATAGGATACAGAAGGAGGTCCACCTGTGTGAACGGGTCCATCTATTGGGTGGAAGTAACTCCTAGATACAAACTCTTGGCTTTGGATCTTCACACGGAAGCATGGCGTGACATTAGGTTGCCGTCGGAAGCAATTCAATTAGAAACTTCTTGTCAGGTAACAAACCTCGAGAACCGTTTGGTCTTGGCGTCGAGTTATCCTAAGGATAAGTATTGGAACGTGAAGATTTGGGGAATGAATGCGCCAGGAGAAACGTGGAGTTTGATTTACTCCATACGCTTAGTGGAAAACCTTGATGGCGATTTTTTCCATTTGTGGTTTTGGACTCGGCCAGTGGCTGTTTCTAAGCAAGGAAATCTTTTCATCCATGACAATTACAAAAGGTTGTTCAAATATTGTCCAGAGACGGATGAAGTTTGTTGCGTCGACGAAAATATTTGTGTAATATCTCCTTTTGTTGAAGATTTGGTCCCAGTTACACATTTGGAAACCAAAACGTATGGACTCAAACATCTGGATCATGTGTCGTCTGGTGGGATATCCAATTTTTTTAGACGAATTGATTTCATGAGACCCAACAGCATTTTGGTTACCACCAGTATTGTCGCTCTTATAGCTTTTTGCTATCGTTCCCGTTAGTCTAGATCTTTGTATTAGCATTTATCATTATATTGTCTCTTTGTTTGGTTAACATTTTAGTTAATGTGATTTCAATGTTTATTTATTTGTAATAAACAATGCTTCGCTCGTAGAAGTGAAAGAACCTTCTTGAATCTTTAATAAACACCAAATGCATATCACCTCAGAAACGTTATCCTATCTAATGAATGTGGTGAACTTAAAGATCGTAGCTAAAGAAAAATATAAGAAAATGTTTATAATCAAGTCTCTCTCTCTCTTCGCAAAGACATTAAGAGCTTCTTTTTTTTTAGCCAAATAATGTGTCTGTTTAGCACAGCATCATCATAGGGTATTAATGGTGATCAGGGAATGATGGGGAATAATGCATTCCTCAATATTTCTAAAAAAATTTACCATTCACAATGAATAAATTTTTCTTCTCAATTCCTTTCATTCCTTTTTTTGTAGAGAAATAAAGAAGAAAAATATTCCTTGTTAAATTTGAGGAGGAACAACCATTCCTTTTTATTTCTGCCATTTTATTCTTTTACTATTCTTTTACGTTCATTTTCTATTCGTTCCTTTTGTTACCAAAATGGTCACCAGTCGGACCCATAGTTAACAATTTACATAAGGAAACATGGACAAGAATACATCGCTGATCAAAAGTGTTATCACGTTTTAGGCTAGAGTAGGCACAAAAATTTGAAATTCTATTCGAACAAGAGAACTTGATGTAAGTCTATCTAATTAGAGATAGTGGTGATGTAGTAGCTTTATGTTTTTGAGATTTAAATGTTTTTAATGACATTAAAATTGTTTCCCTCGAACTATATTTAGTGATATACTAATAACAAATCACTTTGAATTGTCCATAGAATGGACCCGCCATTGGCCCATCTAGTGAGTGTAAGGGCTTGATCCCGGAATCAGAAATTTAATGTGATAAGAGTAAAATTTAAGACAATGAATATGATCAATACAAAAACAACGTCTAAGATAATACAACTATGCATATCTAGAACGTGTTATCGTGTGTGTCGATTCCTAGTACTCGGCCTATTGTATAACTGTCTGACCGCAAGGTGACCTGATCTTAGTTATTATTAACTGACTTGGATCCTGCTATCTCTAGCTACAAGAAAATTCTTTGGATCGAAATAGTTGGGCTTTTTCCGATGGGCCAAATGAATATTGTCACTCCATCTTGATTGAGGTTTTATCGTGATAAATCATACTTCAACAAATGCCCCCAACCCATGAAATGGCGTGTGGATCATCTTTAATGGGCGGAGACCTCTGAAAGTGTGACCTAACACATTTGTTTCGTCCGTTGGATTTGATAATGAGTACTTTTAGGATCCGACTGGTTTAAATACAGTGGTTGCGGTTGCGGGTGCGAGATTTTGCGGTTGCGGGTGCGGGATTTTGCGGATGCAGGTGGTTACGGTTTCAAGCGTTATTAACGTTTTGTATGACTGACACAACGTTTGAAAATTGTTGCATTTAAGGGGTATTTGTGATTGGTTGATTATAAGATATTGCAGCGATTTAATAATAAATGACCAATATTAACATATTATAACATTATGAAAATATAAACAAAACTATTGTAATAAAATATAATAATTATCAATATAAATTGATTAATAAAAATATTATGCTTATTTATTTAATTTTTTAATTAGTCGAAAGTTATAATTTTAATAAAATTTGTTTTGAAGATTTATATTAAAACTTTTAAAATAATATTTTTTTTTTTATATAAGTGTATATCTTTATATATGTATGTATATTTAATTATAAAAATTCTAATGAATAGTTAGTTTAAAGTTTTTATAAAACAAATTATGATAATTCTTGTGAATTTAAATTAATATATAAAATATGTATATATTTTTTTATAATATTTCGATTTAAAATCTTAATTTAAAAAAATTGAAAATAATTTTATATTTATTTATCCACTCGCAACCGCAAATACTAGCTGGAACTAGCTTTTGATTTTAAGAGGTTCGGAGCGGTTTGTATGATTGTTTCGAAACGTTGTCAACCGTTAGTAACCGCAAAAGCTGCGTTTGCGGGTGGTAGCGGGGAAACCACTACAAGAAATAGTTCCATTTCTGACCGTCAATTTGGTTAGAAAATGGTGAGAAACAATGTATTCTGACCATTTTGTGACCACATAAAATCGTCAAAAAAGCTCCGTCAGAAATTGGTACTGGTTAGAAAGTGGTCAGAAATTTTTGACTATATTAATGGTTACAAATGTCGTCAAAAAACCAACGTCACAGAGTGGTCAAAAATAACTATGGAGTTTTTGATAAATTTCTATAACTATGGAGTTTTTGATAAATTTCTGACCACTTTTTTCTTAATTTTTAACTACTATTTAATAATTGATCTGATTATTAATTTAACTAGAAATAATTATACTAATATTGCAGATTTTTTAAATGAAAATTGAATATATTATAATTAAAAGTTATTTGATTGAAACAACACAATTGATGTTTAGCAACACAGGAACACATTGAAATAGAACTCAAAATGAAATAAAGGGCCCTCGTCATGTCCTCCATTTCGTAATTCCCTTGTTCCTCTTTTTCTTGTCTCTCTTCATCTCAACAGATCCGTTCCTAATTTTGTTTTGACTAAAATAATAAGATAAATTAAGATTAGTTTAAAATGTCACACTTAAAATCTATTCTTTTGTTGACAAAAAAAAACTATTCTTTTTCTTTTTCTGTAAAGCTTACTAAACACTTTAAACAAATCTTCATGCCCGAACTTCTCCAATAAAAAATCCAAAATAATTAACGTGAAGTTAGAAGAAAAGCATGGATCTAACTTTGCTAGGAGCAGAGGGACAATGACAGGAGTAAGGCTGAGATGGATACTGATAGCAGCAACATTGAAGCTTCTCATACGTGACCTGCAATGAAGTAAAGAGTGGTCATATGATGGAATAGCAGGGAAGAAGAAAGTAAAAAGTAAGACTAATAGAGAAGGGATGCAAAGGAGGTCTGTCAAAATTAGGAGAAAAGCTAGAACAAAAAAATGAAAAAGATGCTAAATGGTGCCGCTTGAGGAGGACTAAAATCATGAGAACGACAAAAGATAATTTGAGATCTAGGTTAAGTGAAGGATATAGTCAGAAAATGGTATGAATGTGGTCAAAATTTTCTGACTACTTTTTGACTATATTTACAAAATATGAAGATTCAATACTTCTTTTAATTTTTATCTTTTATATCATGCAAAAAATATTTTTACAAAACAAATTTGTATCAAATTTTTAAGATTATTTGTATTAATCAAAACAAATGAGATATCCGTAAGTATCCGCGAATATCCGAAAATATCTATTTATTTTCCGGATATCCGTTTTTCCGAATATCCGTATTTTTCCGAAGCAAAGCAAATCAGAAAATTAGATATTCGTAGCATTCGAAGCAAATCACAAATACCTTTAAAAAACCGGATATTCGATCTGTGCCCAGGCGTAATCATGACATGATCAAATTAAGGTCATAAATTTTTTTGACAATATATGTTGGTCAGAAATATGGTTAAAATGTAATATGATTTCTGACCATTTTTTGACTACATATTTTGGTTAAGAAAAACTAACCATTTTCTGACCATTTTTCTTAGTCATTACAAAGTAATCAGAATAAGGTTATAATAATTTTGACAATTTTTGTTGATCAGAAATGTGGTAAAAAAGTGATGTGTTTTCTTGTAGTGAACCAGTCAGGCCATTAATCCAATGAGTTTGTGTTTCAAAAAAAAAAATCCAATGAGTTTAAATTAGTGGTTTTTTCCTCTAGATTCACTCTCTACTGTTGATTTCAACTTATTAATCTTTGATGAAACGGTCCGGAGTAAGCAATGCTGAATTGTTTCATCCCACGGTATCTCAATTGCAAAACAATGATAACCTAAACAAGATTTATGGGTTGGATAGAGAGAATCGACATATCGTAATATCATGTAGATTCTACTGTTACAAGCATTACAGGGAACAAACCTATCAAGAGTGGTGAGTGCCTATTAATGGAACTCTTGATCTTCTGTCAATGGTTGAGTTTCCCCCAAAAATATACCTCTTGTGCTTTTATCTAAGTTGGATTGCTTATCTCTTTCTTGCATCACCTTCTTTAGTTTTATTAAAGAAATAAATTGAAATGTCTTTTATCATGTTTTTGTTGCTCGATCCTTCTCTGAAAAATATCACCTAAGATACCAGAGGTTCATGAAATCGTATGAGATTGTTATGAAGTAGTAATTTGTGTTATTGATAATGAAGGCAAGAGCCTCCTTATTTATACAACGATCAAGTCCTAAGTAGATAAGGACTATGAAATAAGTATATCATTATCTAGATAAATATAGGAGTTATCTCCAATACTCCCCCTCAAGTTGGAAGTGTGAGATTGTGAACAGCCAACTTGGACAGGATATTCTCGAACAGTGGACGCGGTAGAGGTTTAGTAAGAATGTCAGCCAGCTGATTCTTGGAAGAGACATGTTCCATGGTGATGAGTTTGGACTTAATAGCATCTCGAACATGATGGCAATCCCTTGCGACGTGTTTAGTCCGTTCATGGAAAACATGATTCGCAACAATGTATAGAGCTGACTTACTGTCGAAGTAGGGTTTCATTGGCCGAGATGGGGAAAGACCAAACGAGTCGAAGAGTTCTTTGAACCATTTTAGTTCCTTAACAGTGACGGACATGGCACGATATTCTGATTCGGCTGAGGAAAGGGACATTGTGTCTTGCTTCTTGGTTTGCCAAGTCACTGGAGTAGTACCAAGAAAAGTGATATAGGCATTGAGAGACCGGCGACTGACTGGACAGGCGCCCCAATCAGCGTCGCAGTAGATACTTATATCAAGGGAGTCATCCGCTTTGAGAAATATTCCTTGACCAGCAGTGCCTTTGAGATAGTGAACTACTTTTAAAGCAGCTTCCCAATGCGGTAGAAGTGGTTTCTTCATGAATTGAGCAAGAATATGAATGGAGTTGCCAAGGTCCGGTCACGTATTGGTGAGATATATCAAGCGACCAATGAGACGTCGGTATTGAGGAGCATTCGCCAAAGGACCTTCTGCATGAGCAAGTTGGTGATTAAGTTTCATAGGAACTGGAGAAGGTTTAGCTCCAAGTAATCCAGTTTCAGAGATAATATCAAGAGCATATTTTCGTTGCGATAAATAGAAGCCTGATTCATTGCGAGCAACCTCAAATCCAAGGAAGTACTTCAACTTCCCAAGGTCCTTCATTCGGAAACATCTCTGAAGATAATCCTTGAACTCCTGCATTGCCGTGGCATCATTACAAGCAATGATAAAGTTGTCTACGTAGACTAGAATGTGAAGATAGATAGACCCACGAACTTTCGAGAATAGAGAGTGATCAGCATAGTCATGAGAGAAGCCAAACTCTTCTAGTGTTGTCGTCAGTTTGGAGTACCAGCACCGCGGGGCTTGACGCAAACCATAGAGAGATTTCTTTAGCCGGCAAACCATGCTAGGATCAGATGCCTTGAAACCTTGAGGAAGCCTCATATAAATCTCTTCATCCAGATAACCATCAAGAAACGCATTACTAACATCCATTTGATCTACAAGCCAGTTCTTGGTTGCCGCAATTTTGAGTATGATTCGGACAGTTGACATCTTTGCTACTGGCGCGAATGTGTCTGTAAAGTCTTCTCCTTCAACTTGGTTATTCCCACATACGACTAGACGAGATTTAGGTCTTTCAATGGTTCCGTCTGCCTTGTTTTTGTACGAGTAAAGCCATTGATTACGAAGTGCAGTCTTTCCCGGTGGAAGTTGTGTAACGTCCCATGTATCATTGGCTTCAAATGCATCCACCTCTGTATGCATTGCATCGGTCCAGATTTTATGGTTTACAGCTTCTTTGAAATTCTTTGGGACTTCATCATTGATAAGAGCAGCCATAAACACCTTATGTGAATCTGAAAATAAGTGATAAGAGACATAACCTGAAATAGGGTAAGGTGTGTTACCTATGACCGTTAGTGGAGACCCATGATCAGACGCTAAGTGAGAGTGAGGGGGGTGTAGAGTTGCAGAGTGAGTCACATATTCTTTCAACAAAATCGACGGTGTCTTAAGGCGCTGGCCTCAGCCTAGTATTTCAGGGATCCCGGGAGACATAGATTGTATTTGCTCAGTCGGTACTGCAGGTACAGACGGTGGGGAACTAGGCGTATCATCCGCAGCCTGGTTCGAGTTAGTGAGTTCCATCACAGAAGGAACAGAAGGAGTAGAGGACGCAGGTACTGGTAGTGATGGTGAAGTAGTTGCAGGTCCAGTAAGAGGGGTAGCAGAGCTTGGTGACTGTGGGAACCGAAATTCGCACTGTCGAGTTTTCGTTTGATTTGGAGGAAAGCCAAGTAAACTTAACCTTCCCTGAAGGTCCCGGATATCTGCTGGGCCACACACGACACAATCAATGCGAATTTAAGTTGTAAAATAAAAATCGTAAAAATAGAGCGAAAGAGATCTTATTTCCGAATTCGCGTTTGAGCATGAACAACAGGTAAAGAAATCGGCTACAAGAGCTGTCGAAAGGTTCGCTAGACCGGCCGCCTAAATCTAACCTAGTTGAGTCGCAGCTCGCTAGTGAAAACAGAAAAGAAATGCTAAATTTGCTCTAAGTGCTAAAGTGCTCTGGAAATTTTGTGATGATTTGCTCCTCGCCCAAAGCTCTCCTTATATACTCCTCTTAAGACGGTCTATCTTCCTTCGGGCTGAATCGGGCTTTTTCCATTTTCGTCCGTTTTCGTGTTTATTGGGAAACTTGACATTTATCTTCGGAAAACTTGACATTTATCTTTTGGAAACTTGATATTTATCTCTTATGTTAGGATAAGGATAAACCGTCATAGTTATCCTTCCTTTTCGGAAAATCGTAAGTGGGCCGTTTTGGTCATGTCGGGCTTTTTAGGCGTTTTTACGGTTCTTCGAGAAAATAGTCTTCGAAGGTTTCGGTATTTCCGAAGGAATCTCAATTCCTCGTATAGTTGAGATGATTGGTGTCTAGAATAACCGTGATCGTTTAATACGATGAATCGAGATTCATTCATCATTCGAACCTTTTATGGTCTTCCGAGATTTCTCGAGTATCGGGATCGAGATGGACTTGGATTCGTAGACTTCCCGTCTTCGAGGGTTTGAGTAATGAGGCTTTGAACTTAGATTTTAGAATATGAACTTTGTTAATCAATCGAGAAGGCTTTGCGGAAGAATCGTCTTGCTTCTCGAACAATCCGAACATGGGTTTAAGGGACCAAGATGTTGCCGTTGCCCGAGATCACGAGACGACTGCATGGACGGGAGCCAGGACCCTTGCCGCCGGCGCCAGACGGGAGACGACGGGCCTGCCGCCGGTGCCAGACGGAGACGACGGGCCTGCCGCCGGTGCCAGACGGAGACGACGGGCCTGCCGCCGGTGCCAGACGGAGACGACGGGCCTGCCGCCGGTGCCAGACGGAGACGACGGGCCTGCCGCCGTGCCGTGTCCTGCGCCCATCTATGCTGCTGCTGCTTGCCTTCGTCGATCCCCGGGTCTCACGATCCGTTCGTGTCTTCCCGTAAGTTCGTCGAGTGACGACCCGTTTCTCGGTTTCAATCGTCACTTAGTCTTCTTCCGAGGACTTTCGGGTGATGATTTCGTCGTTGACCGATTTTGACCCCAACAGTGACAAAGCACTCCCCCTTAAAGCCATAGTGGGTAGTAGCCAATCATCAATAGTAGGATCCAACGCATTTAACGGAGGTGTAACATACTCCTCAGTGTCAACGCCAGGAAATTTAGTTTCTAAGAAAACAACATCTCTACTCTCAAAAAACTCATTTGTATTAAGATCATAGAGTCTCCAAGCTTTCTTGCCAAATGGATATCCAACAAATAGACATTTCCTGCTACGATCTCCAAACTTATCCTTGTCTCTTGATTTGCGATGAGAATAGCACATGCATCCAAATACTCAAAGTTTATCATAGTCTGGTTTCTTTCCGAAGAGAAGCTCATAAGGTGTTCGTCCTTGTAAGAATTGAGATGGTGTGTGATTTATAAGATGTGCTGCTATGAGAATACTCTCTCCCCAAAATGAAACTGGTAACCGAGTTTGAAAAAGAGACGCACGCGCAACGTTTAAAAAATGTCTATGTTTACGCTCAACTCGGCCATTCTGTTGAGGAGTATCCACACATGAAGTTTGATGCTCAATCCCATGTTGCTTGAAGAATGGCGTGAGAACCATAAACTCAGGCCCATTTTCAGTACGTATAGCTTTGACTGATTTTCCAAACTGCCTCTCAGAGAGAGCAGTAAACTCACGAAGTAGATTAGCAACTTCAGATTTTTCCAACATCAAGTAGGTCCACACAGCTCTAGAATAATCATCAACTATAGTTAGAAAGTATCTTGAACCAGAGGAGGAGGGGATCCGATACGGACCCCAAACATCGCATTGTAGTAAAGAAAACGGCGCAAATGCTTTATTAGAACTTTCTTGAAAAACTTGTCTTGTTTGTTTAGCACGAAAACAGATTTCACAAGACGCAGCTTTTTCAGAATCTAAAACCAATCTATCTAAAATAGGTAACGCTGACAAAATCTGATAAGAAGGATGTCCTAGCCGTCGATGCCACAGTTCTGAAGTTGAAGAATTCTTAGCCTCAGTATGATGAACTCGTGCAGCCGTGACCCCCGTGAAGTAATACACCCCCTCACGTTCTTCACCCGTTCCAATCAGGGTCTTCGTAAAACGGTCCTGCAAAACACATAGGGTATCAGTAAAGATAGCAATGCAACCGGTTTGTTTAAGTAATCGTGACACTGAGATTAGTGTGCAGTTAAAATCCGGCACATATAGAACATCTGATAAGTAGCAATCTTTGCTCAGAACAAGCCTGTCCTTCTTTCTTGCTTGTGAGAATCGTCAATTTGGAAATTTTACAGAGGAGGGCAGAATGTCGGTAACATCACTAAGAAGAGCTATATTGCCCGTCATGTGATGCGAGGCACCAGTATCTATAATAACATCTGCAATAGTTGTTTTACCAGAGAGTTTCTCGGTTGAGATTGTTGACTTGGTGCTCTGAAGTTGTTGAAGAAGCTGAGTGATCTGTGCAATGGGATCAGCACCCATGGAGGAGGACACAGTGGTGTTGTTAGAAGCAACTCTGGTGGAGTTAGAGCGTCCACGACCATGATTGCCATAGTTAGAAGCACGGCCTCTCTCCCTCGCTGAGACGAGCCAAGACCAGTAGTTGTGTTCCGTTGTTCAAGCCACCAATCTGGGTATCCATGGAGAAGAAAGCACTATGTGTTGTCATGACCCGTGCGAGAACAGTGGGTGCAAGAACGATTAGGATCACGAGGTCGGAACGAAGTAGTCAGTGCTTGTTGTGAGTCGGTTTTAGAAGGTTCAGTTTGCACAGTAAATCCGATAGCATCTTGTTTCAGTTCCTTCGACCGGCAGTATTGTTATGTTGCTCTTCTCGTATGATTTTGGAGTAGACATTGTTGATATCTGATAGGGGATCTTCATCAATAATTTGAGACCATATGTTTCTAAACCGAGATTCATCAAGCCCAAACAGAAATTTATGAACTCGGATCTCATCGCGTTCTTTTTCAGTGTCTGCAAAGGCGTCACAAGTACACGCCCGAGTAGTCTTGATGTTGTCGAGTTCTTCCCATAGCTTTGTAAGACGTCCATAGTACTCAATTACTGTCTGTCCTTGCTGCTGACATGTATTTATTTCATCCCGTAGTTGATGAATTCGGACACTGTTTCTGACCGAGAATCGCCTTTGCAAAATTTCCCAAAGCTTGTGTGCCTTAGGTACAAACGAAACTGTCGATCGTATCTTGGGATCTATACACATCCGAATCCAGCCGATAAGCATAGAATTAGTAGCAAGCCATCGAGAGAGGTCTGGTCTTTTCGATGGTTTCGGTATTGTGCCGTCTAAAAAGCCAAGATTTCGCTTTGCTTGTACGGAGTTTAAAAGTTCGATAGCGCATTCTGAGTAATTGTCGCCTCAAAGCAAAACTGAAGTAATTAGTGCTCCTGGATTGTCCGAGGGGTGTAGGTAGTATAAGCTGTTAGGATCGATAGGAGAAGTGATAGGTAGAGACGCCATAGGCGTAGAAGTTAGGGATGCTGAAGTATCAGCCATGTTTCTTGTAGAATAAGAAACACAATTTAAAAAATAGGGTTTCAGATTGTTTTCTCTGATACCATGAAATCGTATGAGATTGTTATGAAGTAGTAATTTGTGTTATTGATGATGAAGGCAAGAGCCTCTGTATTTATACAACGATCAAGTCCTAAGTAGATAAGGATTATGAAATAAGTACATCATTATCTAGATAAATATAGGAGTTATCTCCAATAGTTCACGGTCTGCAACCTTGGTCGTTGCTGATGGTGGACAATCTCTTATCTTTTCGTCAGAGACATCCTAATCGTTGGAGTCGGTCGCACTCCGACCGGAATTCTGATGTGCATATTTTACCTATTTTGATGTATGCTGTCTCTCCTTTCCCATCACTCGGTTCTTACTCGATGTTGTGAGCTATCTTCGGCTTGTTTTCTCCAAATGTCCACAAACTTTGTTTAACGGTCATAGGGGTGATTGTAAGAGCTCGAGAGAAGGAGGTAACCTTTGACATCTGAGAGCTCCTAGCTCTTTTGCTAAGGGATGAAGCTGCATAAGGAGTAGGCGAGTCTGGTGACAAAGCTAGTTGCAGATCAAGGGTCGGTCAGTGTGTCACGTGAAAGAGTTCTCTATCTCTCACACATCGGTACATGGAAATGCATGTTCTCTTTTTAGAAGCGTGGCAAACTTGATGTAGGCTTTTTTTTATATTAATTTAAAATAAATTGTAAATATTAAAGAATACGCTTTATATTTTTCCATTTGCTTGTAAACTCTTGTATTGGCCTATTTAAGTTTTTAATATGGCCGACAATAAAAAAAACATCTCAATAACCTAATTTTAATTTGTGTTTATTTATATCCCAATAAAAAAACATCTCAATAACCTAATTTTAATTTGTGTTGTGTAGTTTACTATGTTCAATTTTCTTAACTAAACTTGTTATGAATCATTTAACCATTGCTTCTTAATCATTTGTTGATATGCAGATGGCATCAGAAGACATGAATAGGAATTCAAAGGATAATAAAAGAAAAATAAAGTAGATTGATGAAACTTTAGATGATGGGGCAACTGGAAATAAAAGGACAACCAGCAGCTGCTACCTCTGCTCCAGTTAAACCACAAAAGAAGGCAACTTGTACAAGGTCTCCTGTGTGGGAACACTATACAAGATTGGCAAAGAATCCCAACAAATTAATGCAAGTTTCACTACTGTGGGAAGATAATGAGTTGTGCAACAACTTCAGGGACTTCTAATTTGTTGAAGCATCTAACACTTTGCAAGCAGCATAATGCGTGGCTATAAACTCAAGTTCAAACTCAACAGATCATGACATCTGAAGGTGATGATGGTGTGATTACTTTGGTAAAGGTATCTGATGAATTTTTCAGGAAAGCAAGCAATGAGGATGATAGGAGAGCTACCTCGCATTCATAGATAGTTTGGCCTTTAAACATTTTCGCAAAAGCTGTAAGTTGCCAGTCCCACATTCAAGAAAAAAGCTACTAGAAACATCATGAAGATGTATATGGTGCGAAAAGAGGCTAGGAGGGAGATTATTCATGCTAATAAGTGTCGAGTTTCTTTGACAACTTGCTCCAACAACATCATCTAGCTATATGGTCATCACATCACACTTCATTAATACTAGTTGGCAGCTAAGGAAGATAATTACTAGTTTCAAAAATGTTCCAGATCACAAAGGAAGTACAATTGCTTTGGTTTCCTTTATTATTTAGCTAAATGGAGCATTGAGAGGGTCTTCAGAGTGACAGTTGATAATGCAACAGCTAACACTTCTACTCTGAAGAAGGTTAAGATCAGATTGGAAGCCAAAGGTATTGATGCTTTAGTGTTAGGTGGGGAGTTCATGCATATGTTATGTTCTGCTCATATCCTGAACTTAGTTGTAAAAATGGTCTCTATGATGTGATAGATATTGTTACAGCCATTAGAAATGCGTTCCAGTATGTTAGATGGTCTACTCTTACGGGGAAATCATTTGTTCGTCGATTTGATACATGGAAGATGACAAGAGGCAGCTTGACGTTGGACTGTAAAACAAGGTGGAATTCAACCTACTTAATGTTGACTAGAGCTATCAAGTTCAGATTAGCTTTTAATAAAATGGAAGCTTAAGATAAATTGTATAACGTCTACTTTCTAGAGAAAGAGAATGGAAAAAAGCGGATTGGACCACCATTCTACTATAGCCCTTTCAGCATCCAAGTAATTGTGTGCACATAAGTGTTACAAAGAGGTTATACTTGTTGAAAGAAACCTTATTTTGCTGAGCAACAACTCTGATCCAGAAATGAGGAATAAGGCTTCTGCTATGAGGGAAAAAATTGATAAGTATTGGGAAGGACTGGAAAAATTCAACCCTCTTCTGATCATAGCTAGTATCTTAGACCCTAGGAACAAAATAAAGTTTCCAATGCTTTGCTTTGAGAGGCTATACGGTAAAGATACTGTAGAGACAAACATGCTTCATGATAAAGTCATGGATGTGTTGAACCGATTATTTGATGAGTACAACCTGATCAGATCAAGTGTTGCAAATGGAACAGCTTCTTAGTTAACCGGGGCAGAAAATAGTAGTGGACAAGGGTCTCAAGATTTTGGTGGTGACGATGACAAACTGGACTTAGATGATGATTTAGGATACGAAAGAATGGATTGTATCCATAAAGAGTTGGTCAATGAAATCGGATTTCAAGATTCCAATAATGGAGTGGAGCTATATCTGAAAGAGAAGGTTGAAAATCCAATTTTTTGAAGGAACAGAATATGATATTTTGGGATGGTGGAGAATGAATAGTTCTAAGTTTCCTGTTTTGTCAGAGATAGCAAGGGATGTAGTTGCAATGGAAGTGTCTTATGTAGTTTCTGAATCTGCATTTAGCACAAGTGGGCGCATCTTACAACCTAGTAGAAGTTGTTTGACACACTACATGATCGAGGTATTGATGTGCACCGAACAGTGCCTTTTTGATTGCATCGAGAAGCTGCTTGGATCCCTAAACGTGAAACAACTGGTGCTACCAGCAGCAGATGAAGCCAAATCTATATGGACTGACAAATTTGGTTTCACCAAGATGACGAAAGAGGAGGTATATGAGTAAAATAAAAGTCAATAAACATATATAAACCCTCTCAATATCTCTGATACACAACTCTGTGTGTGTTTAGGTGAAAGAATGCAGAAAAGACTACTGGGTGATGGTGTTTCAAAAAAAAAAAAACAGACTACTCGGTGATGGTCTTTCATGGAACATCTATGTTGAGAAAGAAGGTACCTGGAACGAGTGTTGCTGACGTGAGTAAACCTGAGAAGGACGGTATGGAGGAGTAAAGCTCAAGGTTATATGTTTGGAAGTGGGTGACTCACTATAGGTTTCGATGATGCCTCTTTTTTATGCCTTGTATTTTTTGGGTAGTAGTAGCCTACGTATAACGTATTAGTGTACAGGTTTTTCCCACCTAACGTGTGTCTTTTTTTTTGGCAACTGAAAGAGATATGCACAAAGGGTTGGTCATATGTAGAATAGCTAGAGAGACAAGGAAAGCTATTTTCCTAACTAGTCTTTTGGGGTCTTATTACGATTGTATAAGTAGCTAATTTTTTGTAATGCCAAGACGAAAATGAAAAATAATATTACTTTTTTGTTTTCAAGGAACTTTCAGTCTCTTGTACTATATTTCCACCATTTGTTGTAGGATGGAAGAAAAAATTCTAAAAACCAAACCGAGTTTGTTGTGCTCCTGAGATTGCTAAGCTTCTACCCAAGAATCGTATTCTCTCCGAAGTAAAGCTCTGTCATCATTAGGAATTCCTCTATTCATTCATGTCATTGAATTGTAACTCTGATCTAATCCGATGCTTAAGAAAAATCAAAGTCCTAAAGATTACAGAGATAGTTCTCGGATTATGAATTTGAAGTTCGCTCACAACTTTTACAAACTCCAAAAAGACTCTACTCTTCTTGTTTCTTGATATCATTAGATGCATTTCTTATCATCATTAGTAAACAATGTCTTTATAAAAATCAAATACTTGACCCCCAACACTAGAATTCTTGTTTTAAAGCATCTCACAGCTTGCCATCTATATTGCTTTGTTAAACGATCATCATGTCTTGAGAGATGTGGATCCATGTGTTTCTTTTTATAAATTTTTACTAAAGTGAGATCTCAAACTTGTTTAGAAATTTAGAATTATGCAATGTTTTTGAGATATTATAAAGTTTCTTCTTGTTCTACAGAATGAGTGGCGTGTCATAGGAGTACAGAAAAGCCGTGGATGGGTCCATTACGCCATTCATCGTCCTGAACCACACATTCGGTTCTTCAGGAGGACTCTCAACGACCAGCAGCAGCTGCAGAATCTATTAGGGACAAAGGTCCCACATCGGATGTTGGAAAGGATCCTAAACAAATATAAGATAGATGAGCCACTCCTCTTATTACCAATTGGTTTTAGGAGGACTCTCAACGACCAGCAGCAGATGCAGAACCAAGCCATGGCTATAAGTAGGAATTATTATGCTCCATAGTTTTATGTTTCTCGTAAACAAAGCTTTTAAGAAACACTCTGTGAACCACGTTATGTAAGTCTAAATGCTCTTTGTTTGGATTCACGTAAACACCGTATCGTTTCTCTTGCTTCTGCTTGTTTACAAAACTTCTACGCATTTTTGTGGTTTTGTATTCGAATCTTACTTTTAAGGAAGCCATGTTTCCATTCAACCATGAAATGAGTATTACACTAGTTTCTCTATCGATTCAAATTGTCTAATCTAGTTTTTGAAGTTAGAACTTGAGTAAAGTAATGGTATCTTGCTTTACAAAGAGTAAAACGCAAGTTTATATCCCAATTAAAAGGACAAATCAAATTTGAATGAAACAAAACATTTTGTTCTACGGTTATCTTCACGTGTATTTTGGTTTTGGTTTCTTTTTTTCCAACATCATATTTTATTAATGATCAAAGTAATCAGCAGTAAAAGCATTTTGAATTACATTGGGTATAAAATCATAATAATTAAAATCTTGCTGATTCGGTATTGCTTGTTTCGCAAGCATGTCCGCACATTCATTTGAACCTCTGTTAGTCCACTTGAATTGGATGCCTTGAAATTTTTTACCCCATCTCCAGATATCTTTCAACCAGTTTTGCACTCCAATATCATTATACTCTTTGTTTGTGAGTTTAACCACATTCTGACTATCTCCTTGGAAGATGATCTTTGAATAGCCTTTACTCCAACAATTCATCATGGCTACTGGAAGAGCTTGAAGTTCACCCTCTATCGCATTCTTGGTGTGTCTCGTTTTATGTAGTTCGTTGTGTCAATCCATTCCTTCGCATCAAAATAGGCTGCACTGAGTGTTACTCTCCAATGAGTACCTTTTATTTAGTTTTATCTTGGTTTTCTTTAGTTGATAAACAAAAGCTTATAGATAAGTTAGGATCTTAGATTTAGTGTGCTTTATAACCGGTGCTTTGTTATGTAAACAATCACATTATTATTGAATTACACACAGCTTCAAAGTTCATCTTCTTGCCTGCTTTCAGCCATTCATATGAATCAGCGAAACCAAATACCAAATCGATGTTCGGGTATTTTTTGAATCAACGAACTTCTTTTTGAAGGCTTACGTCAGACATGTTCCAAGTCTATGCTAATGCTAAAGATAAGAGAAAAATGGCGGAATGTAAGGCGAAAGCGGAAGGAAGGATGTGGTGAAGTTCATGTAGCTCTTTTAAATAGTTTTTTTTTTTGAGAAAGATTTCTTTTAGATAGTTTGCATGGGTCGTGAGAATTGAAAGGGGAGTGGTGCTACTCCATAGCAGGAGATCCTTCGGAGGAATTAATTGTAAGGAGGAAGCTAGGTTTCAAGTTCTTTTGTGGGCAGCTGAAAGTATGAAAAGCCTGAGACAAACAAGAATCATCTTTGCTGGAGAATTTGATGATCTTTTTGGAGCTGTGCAAAGACCGGAAGCCTGGCCCTCTTTTTTATTCCAAGGAACTGAGATTCGGAGGGGGTTAATGGGGGTGAAAGAGTATGAAGTGATGGTGGTTAATAGAAGAGCAAACAGAGGGGCTTTTTTCATCGCTCAAAGTGCAACACAATTGGGATTGGAGAGCTCGTATGTGGCAGCGGGTCATCCATCTTGGTTTTTTGAATTCTTTGTGAATGAAAGTCGTTCCCTCTAAGTGCAAGGTTTAGGAATTTTCTGGGTCTTGATCCCTTTTTTTCAGGTGGGTGGAAGTATGGCGTTGTGGTGGGTAGCAGAGTTTGTTCTTAGTCTCTGTTTTTTGTTTGGTGCCTCTGGTTATATTTTGTATGTTGAGGCTGCTCTGTGTTTTGGTGACATTACCCTGGTGGTAACGATTGGAATGAATCATCCTTGACGGAAAAAAAAAGATAGTTTTCAGTTGTTTTTTGGTGGATTAGGTTTGGATTAACTCCCAAGTTCAAACTATATGAAGTCAGGGCCGGTCCTGATAATTCGGGGGCTAGAGACGGTTCAAGAAGGATTTTATAAATTTGGGGGCTGAAATTTTTTTTTGTATAAATTTGGGGGCTTATTTATATATAAATTTTTCTAAAAATTTTGGGGGCTTGAGGCGAATGTTTCATCCGGCTTGGCTCAGGGCCTGCCCTGTATGAAATCGGACCCTGAATGTTACCACATAATACCATGGCATTTGTTTGATACATAAATGATCTTTAACCATTTGGGATGAACTTATAATCTTACTCCATGATTTGTTATGGTTAAAGTCATTTTGTAAAGAAACTTCTTTTTCAGTCAAACTAATACAAACTTCTAAAATTAGTTATTTAGTGCATATATTCTAATCAAAAAGCAACAAAAAGAAAGACCAAACCAATCTATTATAGATTTGATTTTAGGTTTTATTAAGTTCTTATTTTTCTACATTTGAAAACACATAAAAGAAAAATCCTAACTGAAATCTAGATTGAACCTCAAACCAATATTCTAATTGGAGGAGAGTAACAAAAAATGATATCAAATCGACTGAAGATGCTGATAAGATGCTTTATTTTGCCCTACAAAAAGTAAGATGAGTGTTCAAACACATGGAGAATAAGAAAAGTGCATGTAACGAAAGATGACAAATCAAAGTTATATGACAAACCTTTACTTGATGTTCTTATTCATTTGACGCTTATTTTTGCTCTTTGATGTGATAAGACTCAAAAAGACCACACCAAACATAGACAACTCAGTGTCTCCTCAAGGCCTTACACCTAACACATGCATCTTTCTTCCTTGTTTTGTGGTAAACATGTTCTTTTCTATTCGTTTGTTTTATATTCTTTTGTAATACCAGTATTATTGTGCCTATCTTTTCTCTCCAGGTTTTTGATATCACCCATTTTTTAATCTAAAAGTTACTTGTATTTCTGAAAGTAATTCTTTAGGAGTTTATGAATTAGGACTTTTAGGACCATAAATAATGCTTTGGGTTTGTAAACTCACAATTAAAAAAAGCTTTTAAAGGAGAATAAATAAGAGGGAGATTATTAAAAAAATTAGAGACAATCATTGCTTATACTCCCTCGGTTCCACTAAATGAATTTTTGAGAAAAAAATATTTTACAAAAATATATTCCCTCCGTTTCAGAATAATCCGTGTTTTAGAAAAAAAATTCATTTCTGAAAGATCTATATTTTAGTTTTTCAATTTATATAATAATGACAAATTGTAAATTTCAAAAATATTAATTGTGTTTACTGAATTTTAATTGATTAAAATCATTGGAAATAGCTAAATACAGAAATTAATGTATTTATTATCAAACATTTACTCCCTCCGTTCCACAATATAAGATGTTTGGGGAAAATTTTGATGTTTTAAAATATAAGATGTTTTGATACTTTTAAGGTACTTTAACTTTTTTAAAAACTGGTTAACCAATAGCAGTTACATTGTTTATAATTGGTTAATATATATTTAATTTATATTATTTAATTATATTGGTTTTTAAAAAGTAAGTTTCTTAATTCTTATGCATTCAAGCAAAAAATCTTTTATTATGGAACGGATGGTAGAATATACATTATTTTAAAACGGAGGGAGTATATATATTTTAGATTTTCTATGCATATTTAATGAGTTAAAAGAAATAAATTGTTGACTTCAAGAAGTATTGGTTAAAACTATTGGTTTAAAGTTAGCTGTTTTTGTCTTAGCAAATAAAAAGTTAATTGTTTTTATACACAACCAAGATATTTATTGCTATATATTAATTATTTTTAATATATATGAAAATTCTAAAAATTTAATTCTAGAAGTTTGTTTTTCAAACTTCCAGTCTAGAAGTTTCATTTAAGTACTTAACTTTAATTGGTTGAGATATTAGAGTGGCTAGATCTTGCAATATGTGGATCAATGCGATAATTTAGAGTTCAAACGGTTTAAATGTAACGGTTGTGGATATAACTGCGAGACTTTACAGATATGGGTGACTACCATTTCAAGTGTTATTGAAAGATTTCTACAATTAACGTAATAGTTAAAAATGATTGGGTTTCTGGGATACTTACAGCTGATTTGCTAGCAAATGCAACGACAACCTAATAACAAATTAATCATATTAAAATATTATATATTTATAATAATAGCAAAAAATATTAAACAACATATAAAATATTAATTTAATATAATAATAATAATATTGTGTTAATTTTGAAATTAGATTTTAAAACAACTTTTTATTTGATTTGTATATATATATTAGTGGCTAAAGCAAATTTTTGTAATGGTCCGACCGTTCACGGTTAATGGTTCTCTCACGCTTGTTCATTCGGTCTGTGGACTCCATTCCGTGTGACGGGTGGTGTATTAATTTTTCGGAGGCTCGAAATCCATGTTTACTGGTTTTGCAATCACCACATGACAATTTTTTCGTATTTTGACTTCATTCGTACGATATCACAAATCACTTATCGATAGGTCATCCATCATTCCACTTTTTCAGCCCAATCACACGTAGCTCTGATGATATAAATGAATGGTTGACACACTTTGATGACATTGGTAACCAAATTAATCTTCTTAAGCTTTCCAACATATACTATAAATTGGGATATAACAATTTTATAATAATGTTTATTGTATACAAATTAGAAAATATTATTATATTATTATATTTTATTTATTTATAAAATCAAAATTTTGAACTTAAACTTATTTTTTAAATGATTTGTTTTTAAAAGAAATTCATCTGCAATCTCAAACAATAATTGGAACCAAATTTTGTTTTTGAGAGGTAAACACTACAACCGTTACCACGCAAACGCTGCATTTACAGATGATAAGAGGCAAAACAAGTCAATCCCTCGGTATATTAAAAGCGAATTATGCTTCTTCCAAATTAGTTGGAACTGTGAACTGATACTAATTTTAACTTTTAATATTACATACACATAGTCCATAATTATTAAATATACTCCCTCCATTAGTGTCCCCCAGTGTGTATAGGTGGTGCTACCATGATTAACACGCTCATCTAAAATGTGACTTTTAAAAGGCTTCATAGAAAATGAAAACATAAGATCCTTATGATTATCATCAATCTACAATTAACATAATTACCAAAAATTATGAACATGGACGGCGATTAGGTGGGAGAAATTACTATTCAGTTAAATTTCTAAATTTAAAACATCGCCATGAAAATTTTAGTTATAGTTATATGACTTCAGACTTTGAATATCGATACTTGAGTATAAATATATTCAGAAATTTCAAATTTATAGATGTAATGTAAAATGTTTTGTTTCATATTGTAATTAGTTGAGCTTTTTATAAATATTTAAAAAATCTTCTTTTTTTTTACTTTTTGTTTTCTGCAAGTAAATTAAACAATACTATTAGTTCACACCAACATTATTAGAAAAAAGCTATCAACTAATAAAGTTCAATAGATGCTTTTAAAAAGGTGGAAATAGTATTATCTTTGAGGGAAAATAAAATAAAATTCGAAAGCATGGCCCCATATGATTTAGCCAATGGCCTAATGATATCTAAGGTTCCATTAACATTTGCCATATTAGCGAATGGTCGGGCTGTGAAGCAACATTATACTTTATCTTACGAATAATATGATTGAGTTTCTTTTTTTTTTTTTTTTTTTTGTCGGCTGCCCATTTATGCTAGATCAAGTGGTGATAGACGTGCCAATCCTCCGAAGAGCCTCTCCGTCTATCCGGGTCTGATCTATATGGGAAAAAATATGTCCTCTGATTCGTGCTTCCTTTGCTAACGCGTCCGCTCGACCATTCCGCTGTCTGGGAATATGAGACAGACTCACAATCTCAAAGTTTTCCTGTAGTCTCCGGAGTTCTTCTATCTCTGTCGTGAAAGACGGCCAGTCCATTGGATTCAAAGTCATGTCGACTAGGTCCGAACAGTCCGTCTCAAATCGTATTGAGGTTACCCTCCGATCTCTCAAGCAAGAGGTTGCCCAAAGTAGACCTTCCATCTCGGCATGCAGAGCCGAGAGGCTCCTGTTGCACGCCCGTAAGCCAAAGACTTCCGAGCCCATCCGATCCTTTAGACTCCACCCTAAGCCACTAACACTGCCATTATCGATCCATGACGCATCAATTTGACAGGTAGGGATTCGGGATATCCACGAGGATCCTATCTCATCCTCTGTAGTAGAGGGGTTGTCGAGCTCCTCGATCTCTTCCTCTTTTTCATTTGCCTTTCTCCAACACTCCGCCTCAAGGGACGCATGTTGTAAAGTATCCATGGGGGAAACGTTTTTCCCATTAAAGAGTTTGTCGTTCCTTGCCTTCCAGATGAACCAGCAGATCCATGGGAAGGTATCGAATTGTGGTCTCAGTGGAGCCACCTCTTTTCTCTTCCAGAACAGGAAGTTCATGTTTTGGTATATAGATGTACTCGGGAAGTAACCCGGAAGGGACGGATAATCCGATAGAGTCCAGGCCTGTACAGCAGGGGGGCACTCAAAAAGGAGATGATTAATCGACTCCACTGGAGCAGCACATCTAGGACAGCTCCTATCGGTGCCCAGGTGTCTATAAGTGAGTCTCTCTGCCGTTGCCACACATCCCGTAATAGTCTGCCACAAGAAATGCTTCATCTTGCTCGGGGCCTTTAGCTTCCACACATGACTCTGTAGCCTCGTAAAGCTTGGTTCTGTGACCTCATTTTGTGTAAGCCTAAGCTTGGTCGTTTGGAGTAGATCATAGCCGGTTTTAACTGAGTACAGTCCGGACTTTGTGTGGTTCCAAGCATAACCATCCGGGATATGTGACCTAGATGGTTTTATCCCTAGTATCAAGGGGATATCCTCTGGGTGGAAGAATTCTCGTAGAAGCTGTATATCCCATTCCTTGGTATGATTGAGTTTCTATTCAACCACTATTGAATGGTTCATGAAAATATACGTAACCCCAGGGGCGAAGCTAGGTTGTGTATTATGTGGGCCTGTGCACCCATAAAAATTATTTATATACGAAAATTCATGAGAGAAAACAACTAAAATTTGTTAGATCAGGTTGAAATGTTATGTTGTGCACCCGCATCAACCACGGTTCGAGTACCTTCTCCTGTTATTTTCCTATTTTATCAATAATGGTGCACCCACTAGATTAATGGCCTAGATTCGCCCTGAACCCTAACTTGACTATTAGACTGCCAAAAAATATAGAAGACTATATAATACCATGATTAAGGCCACTAACAAATTCCGGCGGTAGATCAAAAAGCCATTCAAATTAATCACAACTTCGAATATAGTTTATAGAACTTTCCGGGAATTTGAGACTAAGCTTTAGTCATGTTTGGTTTTAATAGTGCGTACCAATTAAAAAACACGCCATTAGTTTATTTCTGAATCTTTAGTGGCATTTCCTTTTCTATTGTAATCATTGTTTTGAATCTCTCATTCTATGTGGTCACGCTATATCTCATCTTCTCAGTTTGTCGTTCGTCTTCTTTTCTTTATTAGATGAATATCAACTCATTTTGAACTTTTGATTAGTGGTTAGAGCGAGATGCATGCACTGCTTATTCTTTCTCCTAACCCTCCACCATGTAAGATGCATGTTTTTAGTTGCTTTTACAAACTCAGTGTCTAAGCAAATTAAAAGAATTTAAAGACTAAAAGTAATTGTCAAATTATATCAAGAAAAGAAAACTAGAACAATAATGATGGATACAACACATTTGCATAAAAATCTAAATGCATCACTTTCGGTACGAAGTTAAAGAGAAGAAAAGTCTGAAGAAAGGCAACTATATTAAAATAATATGTTTTATGAAATGGATTAAATAAAACTTGAACCAGTTTTAATGATTAAAATTTAGGTTTACAAAGCCCTTTTCAAAAAAGAAAGGTTTATATTACTACTTTTTTACTGCAATCATGATATTCATTTATTTTTAATTGTGACAAGAAAATCTATTCCTACAAATCCCCCAGAACAACTTAGATGTTGATGCTTTTGTCCTTTATACTCAAGATAATTAATCAATAGGGTGTAAAAAGAGTTACGTTAGATACTTACCAACAACGGAGACTTTAATGAAATGAATAACTTATGAGCAATTACTGGAGTGTAATTTATGCTTAGAAATTTAAACTTGATAAAATGTAAAGTGGATGTAAAAAAAACACTGTAAAGGCGTTATCAAGTTGGAAATGGCAATGATCATATATCAACTTAAGATTCATACGGAATGAACAAAACAATCAAATCCAGCAGTGAGAATATATGTCGACTTAAAAGTAACTAAAAAACTATCCTTATAAAAAGTTACAAATCATCAATACCAAAACCCATTTGTTAATATTTATTTATTGTTCTAATTTTCTTCCGGCTTTCGCTTTAAGGTAGAAATTGTTGTATATTTGTCCCAAAAACCATTATATTTTTTTTTGTTCTTGTACCCCTAAATGAATGTCATCCTTAATTATTTATATTCACAAATTTTAAATGCTATAGTTTATTCTATATAACATCAATATTAACCATCTAATACAACAGAAATTTATAAGTAGTTTAACTTAGATGATCTAGAGTGTAATGTAATAGTCTAGTTATTTTAGGTTTTTAGACATCATTATTCAAGATTTTGCAAGTTAGGCATATCAAAATAATTTTTTTAATATCTTAAAATATAAATATAATTATACTAATATCAATTTAAAATCTTCTTAAAGCTTGAGAGATCTATATGATAAAATCAAAAACACTTAAGAGAGTGTATTCAAACAATATTTTGGAGTGAATTGTATAAAATGGTTATTTAAACATAGATTTCAAAAATTCATTTAAAATTCAGTGTTATCGAATTTGATAGTTCATAAGAATATAAAATTTGTTGTTATTAGAAATATTTTAAATTGTGAGTTTTACAAGTTTTTAGAGATTTTAGAGTGCTTTGAAAGAATTGTTCAAGTTTTTTTTTCTAAAAAGTAGAAATCTCATAATTTAAAATGATATTTTAGCATGTTTTGACATAAATCATATTAAATTCTCCAATTCATATAAAATCATTAAAATGATTAAAATGATTAAAATGAATATATTCTACTTAATATTAATAGACAAAAACCTTTCCACCATTCAATTTAACTACTACCGGGTAAGATTTCACATGATATTTCTCTCTTTTCCCTTAAAACAGATTTTTTTTAAAAAAACAAATATTCTTTGCATTCTGTTAAGGTAAATATTTCAGAAAAAATGTTCTACAGAAATATAATTTTTGTATTTTTTTATGAAGAAGTTGTAATATGTAAACAAAAAATTGATTTTATTGGATTACTATTGGTTAAAATTTACTGAAATTGATAATTAAAGAAATATATTTATTATTATGATTTATTATTTTTTATAATATGTGAAAAATACTAAAAATCTAATCTTCGTAAAGCGAATATTAATGTTCAACAATCTTGAAAATGCTACTTACCGTAGTTTTCATTCTCTCTGTTTTAATAATTTACTATCTCAATTCGAGTAATCATTTCTCAATGTTGGACCTCTAACTAAGTGGTTGTAATGAAATTATTATCTGGAATTCAAGATTCATTCTGATCCACATCAAACATTAGGATATTGTGATATATCACGAAACACAATATTTATAATATATAAGCAATTTAATATTTTTAAAACAAAAATTGATTTAGTGTGTAGGTTTCAGAAATACTATAGAGTCGATTTTAAATATTATAGACTATGTTGATGCATTTTATTGAATGTTATGTCATTGAAGGTTTATAGTTTAACTTAATTTTTTACCAAAATTTTAAAAATAATATTGGAACAAGTTAGAAAACATACATATAACATTTTTGTTTCTAGAATTTTATATCTTCAAATTTTAGATTATCTGATATGAAGCCTAATTGTAACTTCACATATGCATAAAGGGAATGGATAATGATAAAAGTTAATATGTTTTACAATTGTTGTTATTAAATAAATATAGGGTAATATACCTACTTAAAATTGATAATTTCACAATATATTTACTAAAAAAAAATTCAACAATACGTATATTTATATTAACACATGTTTCACTATTTAGACGTTATAAGACACATATTTTATCACATCAGTTCAAGATTTTGGGAGTAGATAAAATTGGAAGATTTTATCATATAAATTCAGCCCAAAATTGATTTATTTTTCTTTTTTTTTTCTTTATGCTATTATTAAAGTATATTAATAATGGAGTAACTTGAATCCAAAAAGAAAAAACCAACTTTGGGAAGCAGGGAAGTGCGCTACGTGTCAGGCAAGTATTAGGCGCTTGTCAATTTTGTCCAGACGTCCGTGTTACGGTAAGATTTTCTTCACAACAAGCTGGTCCACATATGTACAACAACAACTCTTCTCTCTTCTCTCTTCTCTCTTCTCTCTTCGTCTTGTGGTTAAATAAATTCTCTCTAGAAGGAGCTGACCGTTTCTTCACTCATAAATCGAAGCGAAGAGATTCACTGGTAGCTTTATTATGATACCTTCTCTCTCTCTCTCTCTCTCTCATTCTTGTGTTCAAGTTTCGATTAATGGCGGATTTGATTTAGGTCTTTGATTTATGGATTCTCCTTCTTTTTTTTATCTCCATGGAAAAATTTAATTTACGACTTTTCGATCTCGATCGGAATTCTTTTTTGGATCTTCGGATCCGATTCGAGCTTCTAATAATGGAAAACAGATTGGAATGTGAGATTTAGGGTTTTTATTTGGGCGTTATTCGATTTGACTTCTACAGATGTGATCGGTGATTTTGTTGCTTAGATTCGATGTTGATTTAGGGTTCTTATTTACATAATTAATCGTATTTTACGTAGATGTGATCGATGATTTCGTTGCTTCTCTAAGAATATGGTTCTGTTTGAAATTATAATGGTAAATGTTTTGGTATTTCAGGTGCATACTTGGACCTGTGGAGGTTGCAATCACTGCAAAAAGTATCTTCATTTAGTGAAAAAATGTTCTTGGACGTGATTCCAGTGCAACATGGGTCTAAGGACCGTGGTCAGAGGTATGGAAACTGATGATCAGTTTTTGGGAGATGGTCTAATCTATCTGGAGAAAAGAAAAGAAAGCTGACGTTTGTGTATATCTTGTAGATAAATTAGGCTTTTTTTTGCTGATTCAGTTAGAAAAAGGGATTTGATTGATTGATCGATCATAATGGCTATTGCTGGCCTGCAAAACATTTTAGCCATCAATTCATCCTTCCCTCGGGACACTAGACAAATGGAAACCGAAGGAAGACCTGGCGTCCGTGCATCCTCACTCCTACAGATGTGGAGGGAACTTGAGGATGAACACGTGACGGGTCATGCCCGTGAGAGAAGGAGTGTACCTTCTTCCCCTTCTTCTAATGCTGTGAGAGGAGATGACAATAATAATATTAGTGCGCATGATGTCGTTATAGATGATGTTACTTTGGGTGAGGGTGAGCTTGGTGGATGCTCCCCTACCCGAAGTCATAACTCGAGTGAGGATCACAGCGAGCACTCTTCAGATCTGGGGATGGTTGAAAGAGAAAGAGTTAGACAGATTTTTCGTGAGTGGATGAGCTCTGGGACAGGTGAACAGTCATCTGCTCCTTCCCCTACCACTAACAGCGCAAGAGCAGAATGGCTTGGTGAAACGGAACAGGAAAGGGTGAGGATCATTAGGGAGATGGTTCAGATGAATAGCCAGCAGAGGCCTGTTCTTGGTGATTCCAGGGAAGACCAACCTGCTGAAGTTGCTAACCAGATTGAAAGAGTACTTGATGGAATGGTTGTTAATGCGAACTGCGTTCAGAACGAGCATGCTAGAAGAGGCATACGCAAGTTATGTGGTCGGCAAGTGTGGGTGGATATGTTAAAAATGGCTGAGAGGGAAAGGCAAAGAGAGCTGCAGGGGTTGATGCAACATCATGCTGTATCAAACTTTGCTCATCGCAACCGCATTCAGGTTGGTTCTTAATATTCTGTTTTTAAGCTGTTTCTTGGCTTTCTGTTACTTGTCTCTGTGACATTGAATATATTCCCTATAGTGAGTATACCCAAATAAGCAAAAATAACCTGTGTTATATTGTCATGCCGTTTCTTTCTATATACCTTCCATTCCCGTTTTGGTCATTTTATACCTGACGTGTCGTTTGTGTCATAGGAGTTGATACATATGCTGAGCAATTCTCACTTCTTTATATTTCCTTACGTTATCTTTTTATGTACCATTTCAAGTCAAATTTTAAGGTTGTTTGATGTTCTAGGAGTTGAGAGTTGTATCTGTCTCAACTCTCTCGTTTGGGATTCAGTTGACGTAGCCTGAATCATGATCTTTAATTGCCATTGCAGGCATTGCTAAGGGGGAGATTCTTGCGAAATGGTGTCAAGGATGTTAAAGAGAAACCAACATCATCTGCAGCTACTGAGTTGGGCTTTCTGAGAGAGAGGCAAACTGTATCTGAGCTGAGGTAACTAGTTCTTCTGTATTAAACAACTCATGCATATCTCTGTGTGGTTTTATTATGTGCCCTTCCATATGTGGCTTAATATCTTATGCTGATCTATCCGTTCAGACCTTTATGATCATTATATATTAAGCGATTTGGTAAATTTTGAAGCTGTTCGTCTTTTTGATCTAGCTCATCTTGAAGCTTAAATTCCGATCCCAATTTGTATGAGGTTTTAGTTGAATTACATTCTCTGTTTCGTCATATATGTGCAGCTCAACCCAAAAAGTGAGACTTCTGTTGCCTTTAAAAACGTGAATGCTTACTATGTATTTTTCCATGCCAGGGAGGAATTTATATCCAGACTAGACCGGTCTGTCTCTGGTCAAGCGAGCACTAGTCACTCCGAAACCTCATCGGACACTGAAACTGATGATAGTAGAGGTGAACAAAACAATTTAAATTGTCAAGATAACATCAACGATGCAGACGGTGGTTCAGATCATAATCACAGAGAGGCTGACAGCCATAACTCGCTGGATGAAGTAACTGATTCTAGACGCTCTTATAATCGGAGTACAAGTCTGGAAGAAAGGACCGCACGTGTAGAAGGCTGGCAGGGGCAACTTCCTGAGAACATCCAAAGCGAATGGCAACGGTCGGAAGGTGATGAATTTTCTCAAAGGAGAAATGATGCTGAAGCAGACCTGATTAGCCATCAAAGGGAGAATGCTACTAGCTGTTCATCTTCTTATATTCGGGGAGATGAGAACAGACACGGCGGTCATTTGTGTGAAACTAGCGAGATATCTTATGACCAGTCTCTACAAACTCCCGAAGAAATTGCCACTACGGTCCTGGAGCATCTACCTGAGAACATCAATCTAACTTTCACCCTAGAGGAACAGTCTGAGGAGGAGATTCTGGAAAATGACGAATCCGATTGGCAACTTATCAACGGTGAATCCAGTGAATGGAGAGATGATGCTGAAGAGGAGGCAGGTACAAACGTTTCCGAGAATTTTCCAAATCAGTTGTCCCAGATATCATCCGTGGATGAAGAAGGAGAAGCCCATGGTCCACTACAACCCACAGAGATGCAGGCTGATGATTCTGATCTTCAAAGCACACTACAAGACTGGTCTGAAGAACATTCCGATGAGGACACGGTCTCAATTGGAAGGGCTGCCACATATTTTCCTCCAGACGATGATAATGAGAACATGGAACTCAGAGAACTCTCGAGCAGGTAATATTTCCGCTGTAATGGCCTCATATCTCAACCGAAGTTTTTGTATCTGATGACTTTGATGTTTCCACTACAGGAGACGTGTTTCAAATCTTCTTCAAAGCGGGTTTAGGGAAAATCTTGACCAGTTGATACAATCTTACGTGGACAGGCGAAGCCGAGATCATGTCGACTGGGAAGAACACGAGGACCCTTTATTAGCAGATGAACACACAGAACAGCAAGCTGATGCTCAGAGTAGTGGTGGTGGTGGTCAAGAAGTTGATGCTGTTGAATCTCCTCCTTTATCTCTACCCTCTCCAGTGATTCCTGTTCAGGCGTTCTGGGACCATGATCGATCCAATTCAAGCTGGCCGGCACATGATATGCATCAGCGCATTGGAATGGTAAGACTATTTCTTAAGTGGATCATCCTTGTTGATTCATATAGTTTGGTTTAACATGATATTATCCTCTGCAGGATTGGGACTCGATCAACGATCTGAGGATCGACATGGGAAGGATACATCAAAGGATGGATAACCTGCAAAGGATGCTGGAGTCTTGCATGGAAATGCAACTCGAACTACAACGGTCTATAAGACAAGAGGTCTCTGCGGCAATGCACCGCTCAGCAGACTCATCAGGTTTTCTATCCGTTTTATGCTTTTACATATATATATATATATTCACAGTACACAACATGATGTAAATTGCTATGGGTTTTCTTTGAGATACTAGTATATTGTTCATGACCCCCCATAATCTCGATTAACAGGTTCATCATCCAATGACGCTGAGAACTATGAGTCAAAATGGGAATACGTAAGGAAAGGGATCTGCTGCATATGCTGCGAGAGTAACATTGATTCCTTATTGTACAGGTACGTAACGACCACAAGGATCCTTTTTTTAATATGCATCTTCCCTATTTGATTTCTTCTTCTTCTTCTTGTTCATTTAAAAAAAAAACAAACAGATGCGGACATATGAACACTTGCGAGAAGTGTGCAATGAGGCTAGTGGAAGCTGGAGGAAAATGTCCCATGTGTCAAGCCCCTGTGGTTGAGGCAGTTCGTGCTTATTCTATACTCTGACCTCACTCTTACTCTCTCTCTCTCTCTCTCTCTCTCTCTCTCTCTCTCAGTCCTAGCATTTGGCTCCAAACTCTGCTTCAGATTGCTTATCAGACTCTGGGTTTTACTGATACCAAATGTCTTCTATCATTGCCGTGATTTATAGCTTTAGATATAACTCTGATTCACTCGGCTCCACACACATCTAACTATTTTTATACACAAGATTCAATAGAAATTGTTACAGCGTATTTGTCATATAGTCTTAGTTTCATCCTCAACTCATTTGCTTCCAAAATGAAAAGAATATAGTGCCTTTAATTTACAGCAACATTACCTCAAAGCAAAGCCAAACGTTAGGTAGGAAATAGCTTATGACGAAAATATGGTATGGAGACGTGTAAAGTTACCGCGACAATTTCAAAATAGCCGTCGTGCTGCTGATGTAAATATGAACTTACAGTTAAAAAAAAAAACAAAATGAAAAGAAAATAAAAAGAATCAACCGACAATAAATATCAACACGCGTGGAAACACACACATGTCAGCTACTACACCTCCTTGTGTACACAAGAGCTAGGGCTGTTCAATACGGTAAAACCGAATCGTATCGAACCGAACCGAAATAGACAATATGGTTTGGTTTTGGTATATACCATATAAACCGAATGGATGTGATTTTATAAAAACCGTAGGATTTGGATATGGTTTGGTTTATAACCGATTAAACCGAATAAACCGAATAGAACCGATCAAAAGTAGAAACATGTAAATATGTATCTATTTTATAACGACACATGAAAATATGTTTGTTATATAAGTTAATTTTTGTTAATAACAATTACCATATTTTTATAATAATAAAAAAACTCTAATTTGTAAAACACTTGAACTATAATTAAATAACAATGCATCGCGATTGTGACTTCTTATTTTCTTAGTCTTCTTTTTTTAGTTTTTTTGCTTTATTTTAGAATTGATTAAATTGAAGTGAAGTTTATAAATTTGATGGATAATAATTAGTGAAAATTCTTAACAATTTTTTTCTTATCAATAAACGAACAAATTTTCGTGTTCAATCTAAGAAGCATGAATTTGATGAACAATAAATATGGAAGAGTGGAAAAATTTTTCTTTCGTGCTTCTGTTTTATTTCTTATTTTTACTTCAAATTATTGAACTTTGATTCTAATTCTAAATTTGATTACTTTATATGATGGTAGAAGCGTTTTTTACTTTTTTGTTCATTTATTTGAATTTGATAAATGATTGTGTTGATAACATGACTCTAAAATTCATATAATATGATCTCAAACTAAATAGTTAGGTTTTTGGTATAAAACTGAACAAAACCGAAAACTGACAGTATATAAACCGAACTGAAGTAAATATGGATTTAGAATGGTAGTTATATTTTAGTAATAAAATAAGAAAAGCGGAAAAAGAACCAAGCCGAACCGATATCCGGATTGAACATCCCTAACAAGAGCCCATATCAATGTCACGTGTCATCATCATCAACCGTTGATCTGCGGCTGCTCTCTGCCGATTCCTGATTCGGCATCACCTGGCTGTTGCGGCAGAAAGGACAAGTGACGTGTGAGTTAAGTCACGTGTCCATGCAGTCCACGTGGAAAACGTGACCACTATGTGGTATCACATTAACGGTTTCACCTTACACAAGCAGATGATGCAATCCTCGATCCAGTGCTTCGCTGATCGATTTGGTGTATCGGTACACCGGCAGTGATCGTACGGCCTCAGAATCAAGTCCCTCCTAAGATTAAAATGCCACGTGGCAAAGTCGTGGAGGATGATGATCTTCTTCTAGTTGGTCTGGAAAAGAAATATCAGCCGTTGATTCATCTTCGGCAAATGACGGATGAAGACGGAGAAGAAAGCCATGAAGAAGAGCAATCAAAAAGACGAAAAAGCCCATGAAGGAGTCAAGTGATCAAGGCGGCCGTGACGCCGACGTTGACGGTGGCGTAGATGATGATGGTGATAGAGATGATGTGGCGTTTTGGACGGTTGTTATGAGCTGAAGGAGCTTGCGGAGGTGCTTCTTGCTCTCCATTACTCGTCTGAAGCGAAGCAAAAACGAGACTGTTTTCATTTCAACTTTACAACTTCACTGTGTAATAGACTTGTTACGTTTACGTCTACGTTTACGTCTACGTTTACGTCTACGTTTACGTCTACGTTTACGTCTACGTTTACGTCTACGTTTACGTCTACGTTTACGTCTACGTTTACGTCTACGTTTACGTCTACGTTTACGTCTACGTTTACGTCTACGTTTACGTCTACGTTTACGTCTACGTTTACGTCTACGTTTACGTCTACGTTTACGTCTACGTTTACGTCTACGTTTACGTCTACGTTTACGTCTACGTTTACGTCTACGTTTACGTCTACGTTTACGTCTACGTTTACGTCTACGTTTACGTCTACGTTTACGTCTACGTTTACGTCTACGTTTACGTCTACGTTTACGTCTACGTTTACGTCTACGTTTACGTCTACGTTTACGTCTACGTTTACGTCTACGTTTACGTCTACGTTTACGTCTACGTTTACGTCTACGTTTACGTCTACGTTTACGTCTACGTTTACGTCTACGTTTACGTCTACGTTTACGTCTACGTTTACGTCTACGTTTACGTCTACGTTTACGTCTACGTTTACGTCTACGTTTACGTCTACGTTTACGTCTACGTTTACGTCTACGTTTACGTCTACGTTTACGTCTACGTTTACGTCTACGTTTACGTCTACGTTTATAACGACACATGAAAATATGTTTGTTATATAAGTTAATTTTGTTAATAACAATTACCATATTTTTATAATAATAAAAACTCTAATTTGTAAAACACTTGAACTATAATTAAATAACAATGCATCGCGATTGTGACTTCTTATTTTCTTAGTCTTCTTTTTTTAGTTTTTTTGCTTTATTTTAGAATTGATTAAATTGAAGTGAAGTTTATAAATTTGATGGATAATAATTAGTGAAAATTCTTAACAATTTTTTCTTATCAATAAACGAACAAATTTTCGTGTTCAATCTAAGAAGCATGAATTTGATGAACAATAAATATGGAAGAGTGGAAAAATTTTTCTTCGTTATACGTTTTATTTCTTATTTTTACTTCAAATTATTGAACTTTGATTCTAATTCTAAATTTGATTACTTTATATGATGGTAGAAGCGTTTTTTACTTTTTTGTTCATTTATTTGAATTTGATAAATGATTGTGTTGATAACATGACTCTAAAATTCATATAATATGATCTCAAACTAAATAGTTAGGTTTTGGTATAAAAGCTGAACAAAACCAAGCCCGGCAGTATATAAACCGAACTGAAGTAAATATGGATTTAGAATGGTAGTTATATTTTAGTAACCGAAATACCGAAAAACGGAAAAAACCGAACCGAAACCGAACCGATATCCGGATTGAACATCCCTAACAAGAGCCCATATCAATGTCACGTGTCATCATCATCAACCGTTGATCTGCGGCTGCTCTCTGCCGATTCCTGATTCGGCATCACCTGGCTGTTGCGGCAGAAAGGACAAGTGACGTGTGAGTTAAGTCACGTGTCCATGCAGTCCACGTGGAAAACGTGACCACTATGTGGTATCACATTAACGGTTTCACCTTACACAAGCAGATGATGCAATCCTCGATCCAGTGCTTCGCTGATCGATTTGGTGTATCGGTACACCGGCAGTGATCGTACGGCCTCAGAATCAAGTCCCCTCCTAAGATTAAAATGCCACGTGGCAAAGTCGTGGAGGATGATGATCTTCTTCTAGTTGGTCTGGAAAAAGAAATATCAGCCGTTGATTCATCTTCGGCAAATGACGGATGAAGACGGAGAAGAAAGCCATGAAGAAGAGAGCAATCAAAAAAGACGAAAAAGCCCATGAAGGAGTCAAGTGATCAAGGCGGCCGTGACGCCGACGTTGACGGTGGCGTAGATGATGATGGTGATAGAGATGATGTGGCGTTTTGGACGGTTGTTATGAGCTGAAGGAGCTTGCGGAGGTGCTTCTTGCTCTCCATTACTCGTCTGAAGCGAAGCAAAAAACGAGACTGTTTTCATTTCAACTTTACAACTTCACTGTGTAATAGACTTGTTACGTTTACGTCTACGTTTACGTCTACGTTTACGTACACATGTTAATTCTCGATATTATTACTTTATTATATGAATAAATGTAGATGTGTGCTTAGTTTTGGTGATAACGACGCATATATGGAATAATACTCTCTATTTATGAAAAAATAATTTAGGTAAAACACACAAAATTAACATCTATTGGTTAGATTTTGTAACCTAGATAATTAACGTATTTGCTAAAATCACCTCGCATAATCAGCAGAGCTAATTTGGAATTAGATTGTACAAGAAGAGAGAGAAAGTTCTAGAGAGAAGAGAGAGAAAGTCCCGTCGTTTTCTCCGCTTCCGGCCGACGGCATGGGTTTCCACAGCCACCGTCGGTCCGGATTTCTTGTCTGTTTGCTCTCCTGCTATTTAAGTTTCATTTTTATATTATCTAACTATTTCTCTCTCTCCTCCTCTTTACTCTCTCTCGAGCCCAGCGGTGAATTGAAGTCTATCTCCGGCGTCCGGCGGTGCGTGCGCGCGCGTGACGGCGCCGGAGGACCCCTCCTTCCCTTAACTCTCATCTTCTCTTTGCTGCTCGTCGGATCTCCATCTCTATCTCCGATATGCTCGCGACTCTGTAGTAGGGTTTCATCTCGGAGTGAAGCCGCGCGCGAGGTCCTTCATCTCTGGTGACGTCTCAGCTACTAGTGGCTTTGTGGCGAGGTTCTGGAGCGGTCTTCGCGGCGAGTGGTCGGATTTTAGGACTTGCGGTGTGATTGATTTTCCGTTTCCGATCTCCCCGGAGCTCAACGTCGTTGAAGTAGGATATGGTTGGTTTGCCTCTAGAAGCTTCGACAGGGGTTTCGACGGGTCTCTCTTTCGGCTACGGGGGTTGGTCTTCGAGCCTCTCCGGCGTCGGATTTGTTCGGTTCTCTCTTTCCGTGGTCAGGTGAACTCCGGTGCTAAGACAGATCGGAGGTGGGTCTTGGGTGGTTGCTCGCAGTAGGAGATGGAGCTTCTCCCTGTTCCGGCCCGTGTGGAAGTACTTGTTGTCTATAGCAAGCTGTCGTCTATGGCGTTTGTGGACAGCCTGTTACAGACACTTCATTTCAGATTCCTCTTCACTGCTCTGTCTCTAGTTTCTCCTTGGGTTGACGGTTGCGTCTCCTTGGATGTGTCTCATTCTTCATTGTTCGGCCTTGTTCCATTGACACCGGAATTGGGTCTTTAACGGTTTGGAAATGGCTTTTGGTTCTCAAAGGCCACAAATGGCAAGGTGGTGCTCGGGTTGTCATTCCCGCCTCGGTGTCTCTGTTTGGTTTTTGCTTGCATCCCAGGACCGCTTCGGCTTTTGGAGCTGGGCGGTGGTGAGCCGAACTTTCCTTTAGGTGCTGAGACAAGCTAGGATGGGAGTGGCCTTGGCTCCAGTCCGTTTTTTGCAGGTTCGTGGGCGGTTGTAGCGGGCGCTTGCTCGATTTGGGATGCGTTTCAAGCGTCGGTGGCGTTTATACATTCCAGCTTTGGTGCGCAAGGCATAGGTATGTATTCGAAAACATCCCCTGTGACCGTCTTGCTCGTTATAGACAGAGAGGGTATAAGCTTCGTGGAGATCATCGGGAACTAGTTACTCCAGAGACGTCAAGGGAACTCCCGGCATCTTCGGTAACGAGGAGAACCTCACTTTCCTGAGTGTTAAGTCAATGGTTGAGAACGGCTACCGAAATCAAAGTTTTTTGAAAAACAAACTAGCGGATTGTGCCGGGTTTAGTGGACGGACGAAACTATGCTTGTAATATTTAGGCTTTGATGCTTTTGTTCGAAACGAGCTTGTAACCATATCTGATTCCCGATTCTCGGGTGTTTTAATATATAATATTTTTATTTAAAAAAAAGTTTCATTTTTCTGGTCTTCGGTTTGATTTTCTGGCTTCTGTCGTTGCACCGCCCTCTCGGTAGACGGTCGGCTCTAGTGTTCCGTTGTTGCTCCTTTCCGTCAAAGGGGAACAAGCGGTTTCAGGTTGCGTTTTTAAGAGGAGGCTTTTTATGCTCCGGTATCTTTCATCTTGGTAACGAGGTTGTGGGTTTCGGCTTCGGATCTGGATGAGCTCTCGCGTCGACGATGGATGCTCTCCGGCGTTTTGAAGCGGTGATGAAGTGGATGTGGGTTGCGTTGATTCGGGTTGAGATCTCGGGTGAATCCCGATGAAGCTCTCTGGTGGTCTTAAGTTGGTTTGGCTCCGAGGATTTGCGACGGCTGGTGGGTCTCGGTCGTGCCCTCCGGAGAAGACATGCAACGGCGACGCTCGTCGGTTTGGGAGGATCGAGTGACACGTGCGTCCGATTGGATGAGGATCGTGACATGTGGTAGTGCTTCCAGAGGTGTCGGTGGAGGTTTTTGAGGATTTGGGTCTTGGTCCAATTTCTTTCGTTTTAAGATTGCCCAGTTCTCGTATGGGCTTTAGCTTTGTATGTTTGTATGGTTTTTGGACTTCGGCCTTGTACCTTTTGGACCTTGGGCCACTTTTATAATTTCAATTTGGACGGAAGAAAAAAAAAATCAGCAGAGCCAATTCTCACTACAAGCTCATAAAGCATCAGTTTGTGGTATGAGAATTTATAACTATTTTGGGGCCCAAAATTTTATCCATCGTCAAAGCAGGTGTCATAGTTTGCTGGGTTTATACAGTGTCTCATGTTCAAATATGTAATATAACTATTTTTTAACGGTTGTTATCCCAATAGTAATATATCTATTTCAACGATATGAATTATTTCTGTATGGACAAGCCACCAAAAAAATAAATGTATTATAATGACATAGATAATCAAATCAGATTGTTTGTTCAAAAAAAAAAAAAACAAATCAGATTGTAAATTTTTATAATATATCACCATATACTAAAAATTAAAATGTTACTATCAATTCTACCCGCACTGATACAGCTTCCAAAGTTTCGATCACTTATAGTTAATGGAGGACTTCTCATGTATTCTTATTTAGTATGTAGATATGATTCGATGCAATAACAAGTGTATTAATTTTGAAAGGTTCAATTTTTTTTTTTCAAAATATTTTTTTTACTATCATAATCTCACTGTGTGATTTTTTTCATATTTTGCTCTAAATTACAAGATCTCGATATATCATTTCTCAATAGTTCATCATCTTTAAATATTCTAGTTTAATCATGTGTAACTCTCAAATTTTCCCCGAATAATTCTTTTAAACTTTTTAATATACGTTAATATTTACAAAAAAAAAAAGAGATGTTATTGAGGATTCGACAAAAAAAACACATAGATGTCAGATTTTGTTTCAGGTGTTTCATTTTGACACCAATAATTTAAAGATAAACCAAATTACTTTTGAGTTTTGACTACCCAACTGAACCGAACCCATCTAAAATTCTTGTTTGATTTCAGGAATAGTTTCCACAGCCCAAACTTTCAAATGTTTTAACCAAACGGATTTGAAGCTCTTGGACACCCCATCCCTAATTTATGTCACTAAAAAGTATTTAAATTAATTGTAAGTTTCATTTCTTTTTAAGTAACTGTACCTTTCGAACAACTAACGCATACAACAAATTATTTAAGTTATAGCAGCTTAGAACATTAATGTTCAGAAACAAGCAGAGAGACATTTCATGTGTCTATACAAAACATATACACATTCATGTCCCTCTAACAGCTTTTTAAATACCCAATTATTGAGCCCCAAACCCCACAAATACCGACTCTTCTATAGAACATACAAGTTAACACAATTTAGCATAAAGTAAAATCAGTAGCTACCCAAATAGTGATAGGGAACTTGAAACTACCACATTGATTAGTAATTTTATTATCATTACTCCTAATTACTCCGATATAAATAATACAAATATCTCCAGTTCTCCACCGACATTCACCTATCGAATAATCTAGCTAGTTGGTTTGCCTGATTTTTATGTTATTCCTTCCTTTTAGCAAAGAGTTATTGTGTTTAACTCTCCATTTTTATAATCTTCTTTGAAGTAAAGACCAAGGATGGTTTATAAACTAATATATCAAATTTACTCATCCGAAATTAGGCTTGGGATTTATTATCTGAGATCCAGATTCGATCCGATTCCGGTCCGGATTCGCTCCGAAAATCCGGATATTCGGAAGGGCCGAATCCGGATAGTAAAATTTTGGATCCGTCAAAACCGAATCCGGATCCGGATATCTAAATTTTTTAGTCTGGATATCCGGATCCGTAATTTTTATTAATAATTATTTTTAAAATAGTAATACCTATATATAAAAACTAATTTTATTTATTATATTTCATTTTTATAATAGTATATATAAGTTTTATATAAAATTTATAATAGCATACATAAAAATAATTTAAAACATTATATACATTTTTTATTTCTAAATTATTGTTAATATTTTATATAATTTAATATTATTATTTTATTTATTTTAAGGTTCTAAATCTGGATCCGAATATCCGCCGGATATTACAATTTTTAGAAGGATATCTGACACCCGGATACCCGAGAACCCCAGATAAGGATCCGGATACTTCGAAATACCCCGGATACCCGATCCGTTCCACCCCTACCCGGAATATGGTAAATAAAAATGATGACAAAAAGGTGAATTTACGATTTTACTTAATACAAATTGTTGTTCCCATGTGAGATGATTGTGAGAAGTGAGCTGGACTTTGTACAAATTGGGGAATATATAAACACCCACCCAATACGCATATACTATGCTAATTTGGGTGGACCATTAAATTGTATTAGATAAATCAAAGGAAAGTTTCTTTTTTTTCTTGAAAAAAGATTGATTAAATTAGGAGGCAAAAGGAGCTCTATGAGGAGTGCCTTTACGTCGCCTAGAATTAGAAGTATGAGTTGGAGGATGCGTGCCTTTGTGCGTTTCTTGTTGTCTTTCTTTACGCAATCTCTCTTCTTCCTCTTCCTTATTCTTCCTGATTCCTTCAGCCTGACATTTTTATGATCACATTATACATTTACCTTGTTCAAAATGTAACGTACATACATATATCTTAAGATACGTTTTGTCTAGTATGCTTGAAGTTCTAACATAAACTATCAATTTACCACACCAGTAATTAAACGTTATATCGTACTCATTGCCGACTCAACAAATAAATTTTAAAACATTAGTAGTTGTGTTCTAGTTGGTATAGTGTCAGTTACATTTGCTGACTCTGTCTTAGACGCAAAAAAAATGATAACAATGCATCCCGTTTTCTATAGATATGAAATTGATAGGTTTTCCGATTCATGATTACCCGTTTATAAAAATAAATTTGTGCAATATATACAGCAAAATTGTTGGTAAACATACCTTGCAACCCAAGGAACAGTAGCGAACTGGATCAAGAAGCGTTCTGGAACAAGTCTCGCAGAAGTAGGAAATGGATTTGGTGGTGGATGACGTGGCTCCATGAGATGAATTCTTAGGCTGAGGTCTCTCGTTCAAGAAGAGAACCCTCGCGCTATTAATGACATAATTTTGCACTCCTCTTATGTCCAATACCTTCTCTATCTCCGATACTCTAACCACATTATGATACGACGATCTTCTTATCTGTAGAATCATCGTTACAATAAAAAAACAATGGTGAAGAGTAAATTAATGATATATGTATGCAATGTGGTGAACCTGAAGGACGGGATGATCAATATGGAAGGAGGTTCGGCAGTAGATGCAAAACGCAGCGTTTTGACAAGAGAGACAGAACATGTTGCATTCATTTCGCGGTGTCTCGCAGTGGCGAGGGCAAATGTTGAAGTAGTTTGTTCTTAAGAGAGCTTCCAACCATTTCGGCTCCTCCATTTAATCTCTCCTGTTTACGATATTCACATAAAAATGGGTTAAAAATAAATGGGAAGATCCAGACCACATTCTATGAACAATGTAATAACTAACGAAGAACATGTATATACTCGTGCCATTTGCATTACCTTAATGAAGATGATCAAGAGAGAAGAAAAGATGGAGAGAGAGAAAGAGAGATGGTAGATTATTTGTTTTAGAGACTAGAGAAGGAAAAATCAGATTTTAAGACTAAAAGAGAAGAAGAAGAAAAGATAATCATATTTATAATATTATTGGGAAATGAAGATTTTTTTATATTTCTTCTTATTTAGGAGTGGCAGATACTCTGCATCTTTTTCTTATTTATTTATATATATTTAAAACTAAAAGTAATAGTTTTTGGGGAGAGGCGAGAAAGGATAGAGACTATTTTAGGTTAAAGTTGATTTTAAACAATTGGATGGAAACATTACGAAATTAGTCTAATGCCTGCTTAGAAAATGATCTCTTCTTTCCACAAAATATAAAAGTAACATTTTTAGTTAAATAAAAACAAATCATTTAGTTCAGAAAAGATTAAATTTTGTCCCAAGTTGGACTTTTGCAATAACTAGTTTTAATATATAATTAAATTTTAATACAAAATATTATAATGATATTGTTGAAAGCTTAATATATAAACAAGTAGACAGTTAACGGAGATTACTAAAATTTAACATATATATAATGAAATTATGATTATATATGCAAAATTTAAGAACCTGTTATAGTAAATTTTACAAGTTTTAAGAATTAACTAAACGGTGCTGAGATACCCGGTATGTTCAACATCATTTAGTATCAGTGTGAGAGTTCGAACCTCCAAAAAAAATAATTTTAAAGAATTTATCCAAAATAATATTATTTGATATATTGGATGACTAACACATTTGATGGTTAATACTCAATATATATATATAGGCACGAGATTATGTAGTATTTTCAATTTTTTAATTTTTATTGAATTTATCCATAATAACATCTTTTTGATAAATCAGCGGATGACTAAGACATTCAATGGTCAATCAATAAATAAGCACGATTCTGAGAGTTTATGTAATATTTTTGAATTTTTGTTAGTTCAATATGAACACTACTATTATTTTTTTTAGAATTAAAAGGCACAACATATAAAGTTTATGTAGTATATTTGAATTTTTGTTTAGTTAATAATAAAATACACAGTATTATACAGTTTGAAAAAAAAGATATGACACGCAAAGTTCAGATTGAAAATAAGTCTATTTCCCGACATTTGTACCTTGCAAATTGATCGTTGTCTTGTAGTGACATCATTTTTTTGTACGAGACATTATATATACTTCGTTATATTATCAAATTATTAGATTGGTGGTTTCACCTTTTTAACGGGAATCCAAATATTGTAAATAGTTCTTTTCCACGCGAATTGAATCTAGAGAGCGATAGTTACGGCTGCAACTCATTTACCACTGAAGCAACTCGACGTATTGATAAACCTTGTATATCCTTGGCTGATTATCGCTAATATACATAAAATCACAATAATAATAAATTTCAATTTAAATGGATAATTGTTACTCTAAAACATTACAGAAGTAAGGTAAATCAAATGGATTAATTGTTTCTTGCAACAGAGTATTTAAACTTATGAATTAAAACGTTAAGGTTTAGTTTATTTGTAGGAAGCATGAATGTCGACAAAAATAACACTTAGATAAGAAATGTGATATTCAACATACCTGAACTCAAATTTCTTAGATAAATTAACTTTCTCTTAAAGTATTTACCCTTTTTCATACGATGAATACTAACTTCCATTAAATTCAAGGTTTCAAACATGCATTTCCAACTTCCAAGTTGTTAAATAAAGTTCGCAACGAACTTTAAAATCAATTATTGTTTGCTAAGATGTTTTACTCATCTAATATTTTCATGTTTTCAAACAAATCCTTCAATGTGTTAAAACAACATATTGGAACTAAATGATCAATTAAATTCAAGAAGTAGTAGTTAGTTTAAATTGAAAAAGAACAATGATAGATAACAAATCATAATCATCAATTTAGAAATTTCATTAAAATCCTAAAACCTAACTAAATATCTATTTAGACATAAGAAACCACAAAAAAAAGAAGATGAAAGTGATTCTTACATCGTAGTGATAGGGATCCATATCAGCAACTTGAACCAGGCCTGACCGTGAGAAGAACCGGAATCAAGACGCAGAGAACTTGGGTTTCTCACATACGGATGTCGCTGAAGATGACAGTATCCTGAAACGACATGAGTGTTTCCCCTTCCACGACCTCTCCCGCCAGAAACCAAACCGCCACGAGCTCCGGAGCTTTGCAGTGCCTGCCACGACCAGCGCCACCGTATACACCACGAGTCAACATTTCCAAGGAAAGCTTACAAAAGAAGAAAAGAAAATTCGAAAATGAAAGAGAGAAACAAAGCAGAGTGCACGAAGCATGGAGTGAGGCAACTATATTTTAAAGAAGAGCCAAAGAGGCGGTTGATGGTCAATTTTTACAATTTTGTAAAATATTAATAATTAAATACATCATACTAATTGACGATTATACCCTTGTCGCTCGTCGTAATTTCCTCTACTTTCTCGTGGATCCTACTTCGTAATTGACTGTAACAACTATTCCATAATTGCTATTGGATCCCTATAGTTACTTATTTCATACCCAGCTCTCTTTCTAAATATAATACTATTCCATATCCAAAAAAGAGATGCTTTTGTACGTTTTTTCCTCTATTTGTGATTAAGAATGAATGCAGACTTTATTCGATGTTCATTTTTTTTACAGAATTATCAGTTCAAGAAGTTGAATGCAGGCTTCATCGAGGTGTTTGGGTGAGCTTCATTCTTTGATTGTAGAGCGCTTATGTATCCAAGGCGTGTGGATCAAGCAGCGTATTCTCCTTGTCGAGTTATGAAGTCTCTGGATCTTGGTTTTATCGTTTGGCGGACAAAACAGCAGCGATAAGTGTGTTTGGATGTAAAAGTGGAAGGTACTGGATGGCGGGCTATAGGTAGCAGCGGTAATTTCCAACCATCAGCATTTGCTCTTTTCTAAAAACTGTTAAGTGTTCTGATGTAGCTTTTGTGGATGTTAATTGTGCTTTTGGTGCTAGTGTCTATTTGGTTTTTATGTTTTATGTTTGTTCTGAAGTTACTCCGATGTGTATTTTAGTCACTCCAGTGTAGATTCTAACTACCGTTTTTATAGGCTTTTGTTTCTGGGGCTATTTCTTTTGGCCACCAATTTGTGTATGGATATTAGTATTTTGCATATGAATGAATTTCAATTTGGCAAAAAAAAAGTTGAATCGTCTAGCATTTTATTATCATTTTTCGTAAAGTTAAAAACTAAAGGAACATCAACTAACCGACCGATCCACTTGATCCCAGCAAGTTCAAACAGGAGGACATATTTTCACGTACCTCAACCCCGGGTTCCTTAGTCATCGCGAGCTGGAACTGTTGTGGGTTGGGGAATCCCATAACAGTCCAGCGAATAAA